>ML742042.1:0-200916 GCA_009193465.1 Aspergillus avenaceus
ATATTTATATCTATAGAGATATTATATAGTCTCAGATATTTATAAAAATATCCAACTACTTTAATTTTTATACAGTAAATTAATTTTTTATTAAATATTAAATTATAATAGCTACAGATAAGTTATAAAAATAATTTTAAAAGTAAATTTATTTTTAAAATAAAATAAAACTATTCTATTCTATACAGAAATATTAAAATAGAAACAGAATATTATATTAAATATTTAAAGACAGCTACTTTATTAAAAAAGATATATTTATTACTAGTATTTATTTTAATCTGATATACTGGACTGCAGGAGGTTCACAGAATTATTAAAGTATTTAAGAATTAATTTCTATAATAATATTATATATAGAAAATCTTTTATTTAAAGAGACTATCTACTTGTAAGGGGCAGCCATGAAGGTCTTGGCTCGGGCACTTGGTTCCCTTAAATGGAAGTATTGAGGAGTTCAGGACACCTGTAATATGCCTGTGGACTGCTTACTATATACTAGTAATATAAAGAGTTAAGGAACAGATATATAGATAAATAGAATTAATTGCTTGACCTTCTAAAAGTTAAGCAGATAGTCTCTTTAAATAAAGGATTTCTTATATATAATATTATTATAAAAATTAATTTTTAAATATTTTAATAATCCTGCAGATCTCCTGCAGTCTAGTATATTAGATTAAAATAAATACTAGTAATAAATATATCTTTTTTAATAAAGCAACTGTCTTCAGATACTTAGTATAATATCTTATTTCTGTCTTGATATTTTTATATAAAGTAGAATAGCTTTATTTTACTTTAAAAATAAATTTATTTTTAAAATTATTTTTATAGCTTATTTATAGCTGTTGCAATTTTAATATTTAATAGAGAGTTAATTTATTATATAGAAATTGAGGTAACTGGGTACTTTTACAGGTGCCTGAAACTATATAATACCTTTATAGATATAAATACTGTAGATAGACTTAATAAAATTTAAACTTTCTATTTTTTAAAATCTTATATTTTTTCTCTATATTGAAAAAGATTAACTATAAAATTTTATACTGCCCTGCTGATAGATTTTATATTAATTTATATAGAGATCAGTCTCCCAGCTAGTTTTTTTATTTTTTTTACTATTTAATATTATTATAACTTTAAAAAAATAAAAATATATTTAATTTATTTTTTTTTTAAGAAATAGTTCTTTCTTTATTTTTATAAATTTCTTTTTTTTAAATCTTGGTAGATGTCTTACAGTATATATACTAGGCTAATATAAGACTAACTGTATAAACTTTTAAAAAACTGAAGAATACTGTTAAACTATTCAGCTGCTGTTCTTTTAAAAAAAATAAAATTATTACTGTTAAATAGTTAATTTATAGAAGTATTATTGAGATTAATAAAATAATATTTTTTTTTATTAAAAAAATTTTTTTATTTATATAGGATTTTTTATAGTATATACAGAAAGTTTATTATACTGCTAAAGCTGCTGCTATCTAGATTATTATTATTAAAGTCTTTACTATTAAAAAAAATCTGCTGGTTTATACTATAGAACTGTTTTTAAACAGTAAATTATTTCTGGAATTTAAAAAGCTATCTATTTTAATATACTGTTATTCTGTATAGAGAAATAAACAGAATACTGATTTCTTTATAGTCTATAATTATTTCTAATATATTTAAATCTATAAAGAAGAGAATATTTATATAGAAAAATAGATTTTATATATTTTTTAATCTGTATTATAATAAAGATAATTAAAGTACAGAGATTTTAAAAAATACAAAGCTTTTTTCTCTGAATACTGTATTATCTCTATTCTATTTTATTAAAAATAGTTATTCTGTTGTTTTTTTTAATAGAAAATAAAAATATTTTAATATATTTTTTCTGCTATTAAAAAGTAATATTTTTAACTCTATATAAAATATTCAGAGGGGTACTACTGATATTAAAAATATTTTTAAAGTTTTGGATAAAGAGTTTCTTTAAATTAATAGATACTTAGCCTTTTAACTTTTCTTAGTCTTTTTTAAAGATTAAAGCTATTCTGTATTACTGTCTTGTTCTATTCTGAAGTCTTTTAAAACTATATCTATTTTAATCTAGTATCTTCAATATATAAAAGTACTAGGGTTAAAATTATAGATAAAATATATTTAATTATATACTATTAAAATATATAAATACTGTGCAGCTACAAAGTATTCTTATAAATCTATTTTTATTTTTTTGTAAAAAAAAATAAATAAAATATAGACTATCTGTAGAAGCAAAGATTTAATAAAGATATATAAATAATTTATTATAGTTATAGAGTTCTTTAAGTATTACAGCTGGAATACTGAGGATAAAATATTTTAGATATACTGATTTTTAAATTAAAATATATTTTATTTTATTTAGTTTTAAAGAAAAATATTAAATCTACTCTATCTTAATAAATTGCAGAAGAAGATAATATTTATTATAAAAAATAGTAAAATACTAGAAAAAGTTTAATAGAGGTGTTTAGATTCTTTTTTTTTATTTTAAATAAAAATAGATTTTTTTTTTATATCTTATTACTGATTTATAGCCTCTAGTATACTATTAAAATGTTTAATCTTATAGAATAAAAAAGAAAAAAATATACTATTATTCTGCAGATAGACTATTAAAAATCTGCTTTCTGTTAAAAAAATATTATCTCTATCTTTAAAAAAAATAATAAAGTCCTGAGTTTTTATATATATTTAGGGTTTCTGGAATATTTGCTAGATTTTTTATAGATTTTTATATATTTTTATAATCAGGGAATCTGGACTATTTGACTAGGTATTGAGTTTTTTTTCTTTATTTTTAATATATAATGATCTTCTCTATCTTCTATTTTTTTTAATTATTGATTTTAATAGCTTTCTGGACTACAGATATACTGTAGTTAGTCTGTTAGATTTAAGATTTTTAAAAAAAAATATAAAAGATTGGATAAATATATTTTTAAAGTCTAGACAGGCACAGTTAGTATACTTATTTTTTAATAGATTTTATAATTTTAAATAGTTCTATATATTTACTATCCAGTTTCTTAGACAGCCTCTATATTAATAGATTTTTCTTATTTAACAGGACTTTATTATTTATTTAGAATATTACTGATTTATATTAATAATTATAGTATTTTTTTTATATTTCAATTATTTGCTGAAGATATTTCTTTAATTTTTTTTAAAAATTATTTATATATTTCTGTTACTGTTGAATTAATTTATATTATATTTCTATATTACAGTTAAATAGTTAAGATATTAAGAAAATATAGCTTATTAATATTTGATTTAAAGATATATTTAAAGAGATATAGATTAAATTATTATAGATAAATTCTATAAATAGCAGTTAATCTATTTAATTATTTTACTAAAAATTTATATAACAGTACAGATATATTTCTATAGTTTAATTCTGCTACTCTGTTTAACTATTAGTCTGAAGATAAAATACTATATTTATTTAGTATTCTATTTAAAGAATCTAATAGAATTTATTTTAGTATTTATTTATAAATAATAATTTTCTATTACTGATTAATTTTTTCAGTACTCTGTATCTGCAGATAATTTTTTTTATAAAAATATCAGTTAATTATTCTATATTAATAGTATTTTATATTAAAATATATTATACTGTTTTTATAAATCTATTTACTAGAATCAGAATTGTATTATAGATAGAATTTTTATAGTTTACTGACAGTAAATCTGTAATAAAATCCAGTATTACTGATTTCTATAGTTTTTTTAAAACTAGTAGAGGATTCAGTTATTTATATCTATAATAATATAAAGTTTTATTATACTGATATACAGTATAACTAGTAATATATTCTACTATATTTTTTAGTATAGAATTCTATCAGAAATACTGATAAATAAAGTCTAGTATTCTGTTTTATCTAAAATATTTTATAAAAAAATTATTATAATAGATATACAGTAGCTTCTACTGCAGCACAGTATTTAAAGATATATATAAAATATTTTTATACTATATAAGATTTTTTTTATTAAGGCTTTAAATCTTCAGAGAAACAATTTAACCAAGTAAATAGTATAGATTAGTTATATATTATATAAAGATATCTTTAAACTGTATCTGCTATATTAAGATTTTAAAATCTTCAATACTAGATCTATATTTAATCTCTCTGCAGTTGCTCTGTATATTAATTAAACTTATTTATAAAATACTACTATTTTCTGTTTATTTATTAATTTAATTTATCTATAAATTACTTTATATATTAATTTAATACTTCTGCAGATAATTATTATTTATTTATTTACTGATCTAATCTATCTATAAATCTATTTATATATTAATTTAACTTCTGTATAGTACAGTATAATCTAGAATATAAATATTTTTAATTTTAATTATAATATTATTTTTTAAAAATAAAAGTTCTGGACTTCTTTCTATTTTTTAAGATAATTTTTTAAAATTTATTTTATTTTATAGAAGCAATTTTTAAAGATTCTTCAGCTGCAGTTTTTTCTAAAATATTAATAATATTTTAATATTCTGTTTTTTTTCAGTATTTAACTAGTAGTTTTACTATTTTAATAGTATATCTACAGGATTTTTATAACTAGACTTATATTTAATTATAAAGTTATATACTGTAAATAACTTAGTCTATTGGGCCTGTCTTATATTTAAAATTTTTATTATAAAAAAATATTTAAAATTTATATAATCAGTCTATATACAGACTGTCTGTAGTCTATCTATAAAGTAATAATATTATATTTTAAAATTTTTAATAATTATTAATAATTTTTAATTATATACTTTCTATTATTGTTTAATATTTTTCAGTTTTTTTAAATAGAAAGTAATTAATTTTTAAATTTTTTATTTATAAAATCTTTACAGTTTATCTGCAGATTATAGAAGAATATCAGCTATTATATAATTTAATATATTTATAATTATAAAGTATTATTATTTAAAATTAAAATATTTTAAAACTAGTAATTTTATAAAAGTTTTCTTTAACTTCTAGAAAGTAGTATACTCTTTAAATATTATTTAAAATTATTTATTTATATTTAACTTTTTCAGTAGATTTATAAAAGAAGTAGTAATTACTGTATATTAATAGATAAATCTTTTAAAGAATCTAGTAAACTTTAAAAATATCTGTATATTGTAGATAGATTATAGTTTAGATTATTAAATAATTATATTTAATTAAAAAAGATCTAGATAGATTTTTTTCTTTCTATAATAAAGTCCAGAAAGTGAACTTTCTTTATATAGAATATATATTTTGATATTTTTATAAAAAGATTATACTATTCTAATTATTTTAATACTTTATTAATATACTGGATATATTCTTTCTCTATTTTAAAAAAAATAAGGATATTATTAAAATATATAATATAGTAATTATTAAAGATTTTTTTTAGTACTTTATTTATATAGGTTTAGAATATTGAAGAGATATTATATAATTTGAATAGTATTATTATATATTTATATTATCTATAGTAAATTTAAAATACTATTTTCTATTTATTTTTTTAGCAGATATAGATCTGATAATAAATATTATATAGATTTAATTTTATAAAGATTTTAATATTTTTTAAATAGTCTATTATCTTATTGATCTGTAGCAGTGGATAGTAATTCTTAACTATAATCTTATTTAATTCTTAATAGTCTATATATAATTGCAGACTTCTATTAGATTTTTTTATATAAAAAATAAAGGCTGTAGCTAGTCTACTGAATAATTAAATCTATTTTTTTTAACTATCTTATCTAGATAGTCTTGCAGTAACTTCAACTCTATATAAAATATATTATATAAAAATCTATATAATGGTTTTATACCAGATTTAAGTAGAATTGTATATTTTATTAATCTAATAGAGATTAATTCTGTTTTTTATTTTAAAAATATTTTTTTAAATTAAATATACTGTTTAAAAAAATTAAATATTATTTAATTTAAAGCAATAAAGCTGAACAGTATTTCAGATTTTTCTGTTCAGTAGTATTGTTTAAAATAAAAATAGAAAATTATATTAACTATAAATAATCTACTGCAGTATTACTATTTTTTTATAGTAATACTGAGATTAAGGTCTACAGAACCTATTCAGCTTTTTTTTAATATAATATTATAGTTTATTATATTAATAATATAGAATTGTATAGTATAACTGTAAATATTACTATTTAAATTAAAAATTTTTATATTTTTCTGTAATATTCTATATTAAAGTATAATTTAATTATTAATAAAATAGATAAGGGTCAATATCTGATTAGTATTAAACTAAAAGCCCTATTTCTTTAATTATTAATATAATATAAAATTATTATCTGTTTCTGTATTTAATAATATATTAATAGCAGTCTATCTTCCCTCTAGATATAGTTAAATATCTATATAAAAAAAAGGAAATTGTAATAAAGTATTAGATTTAATTATATTAAAGATTAAAGATATACTTTTCTATTAAAAAAAAGAATTATTTTTTTTCTTTACTGTTGAAGATTTTATTCTATTAAAAATTATATTTACAGAAAGTTTTTTATTTCTTTAAAAATAATAGTTTTAAAAATAATATTCTTTTTTTTTATAAATAAAGCAGTATTTTTCTCTGTTTAAATATTTTCTTTCTTTTTTAGAGGTCTGCTACTTAAAATAGCTGTTTTTTTTTTTAAAATATTTATATTTTAAGTATAGTACAGCACTGCTTTAAAAAATAGAGAAATCTCTTTAAGAAAAGTTTTCTTTTTAAAAAAAGTTTTTCCTTTAAAAGGACTGTTTTTTAAAAAATAATCTACTGTATAATTATAGTATTTAATAAATTTTTTTATTCTGCTTTACCAGCTGTTTATATTATTCTATTAAAATATCTGTTTTAAAGAGATTTTTAGATTTTTTATTAATTAATAATTTAAAAGTTTATTTAATATCTCTCTACAGATCTGGCTGTAAAGTTTTAAAAAAATAATTAATAAAGAACTGGTTAATATTCTTCTGTATAAATTTTATTAAAAAAATATATTTATTTAAAATAGTCTAAACTGATTAATTTAAGCTCTGTTTTAGTTAAATAAAATTATAAATATAAATTTATCTTTAATTTTCTTTATCTTCTATTTACTCCATTAACAAGATCTTAAAATTTTTAAATATTATTTTTTTAAGGTCTTTAAGACATACTAAATACTATAAGTTTTAAAAAAATTTTAATAAATATATTTTTATAAACAGAACCTTTATCTTTTTTTCAAAGAAAAAATAAGGTTTATTTTTAAAATAATATTTTAAATTCTATATAAAAATCAGATATTAATACAGATTTTTGTTTCTGAAGATCTCAGAAAGATTAAATTTAAAATTTTTTTTTTTATCTTTTTTTATAGTTTCTATTATTATTATTAATATATTAAATATTATCTATACTGATAAGAGAGCTGCAGATTATTTACTAGTCTGTTAATAGCTAGAGGACTATTTAAAATAATAGTTTTTAAGTATTTAAATAGAAGAAAAATTATTATTTAATATAAAAGACTGAACTATTTCTTCTGAGATAGATAAAAGATTATTTAAAAATATTTAATAAATATAATATCTCTGTTTATTATAAGATTATTTATATATAGATATAGTAGCAGTAAAACAGAAGGAAAATAATTAAAACTGTAAAGAATAACTATAAAAATCTTGGCTTGAGCATTTGGTTTCTTTAAATAAAAGTATTAAAAAATTCAGAATACCTGTAATATATCTGTAAACTGTTTGCTATATACTGGTAATATAAAAAGTTAAGGGATAAATATATAGATAAATAGAATTGATTGTTTAACCTTCTAGGGGTCAAGTAGATAGTCTCTTTAAATAAGGGATTTCCTGTGTATAACATCATTACAGGAATCAGTTCCCGAATGCCTTGGCAACCCTGCGGACCTCCTGCGGTCCGGTGTGCCAGGCTAAGATAGGCACCGGTGACACTACTTAACCTCTAGAAGGTTAAGCAATTAATTCTATTTATCTATATATTTATTCTTCAACTTTTTATATTATTAGTGTATAGCAAGCAGTCTATAGATATATTACAGGTGTCCTGAATCCCTCAATACTTCCACCTAAGGGAACTAAGTGCCCGAGTCAAGACCTTCGTGGCTGCCCCTTACACCCTGAAATTAACTATAGATAGATTAGTATTTCAAAGCTATTCCTGATTAGGATTAATTAATATTTTGGCAAGGAACCCGGCTGCCCCAATACAATTTTTTTATTCGGGGGCGGGGCGGGGTGAAGGCTGAAAATTTAGGGGCGGGTTTTGCCGGTGGCGGGGCGGGTTCCCAAATGCTCGCCCCGAACCCGACCCTTTAACAACTCTATTTGCTATAAGCTATCTGGCATACAGCACATTAAACTTGTTCTATATATCATAGCTATAGACAAATAGAATTTATAGAGAGAGAACACAGCAATCTAATAATTACTAATTCAAAACAATTGACATATCTTCTAAACTCATTAGTGGAAACCAATATTCTCACAGCCGAATACTACTGCATTGTGCATAGGCACTTGAACGTAAAATATACAAGTACAAAACCAGAAGATACAGGATTTTTATAATAGATATAAGCCACTTCTGAACCTCTGCTATACTCATACAACAAGGTCAAAACTTGCATATCCTAATAGCAATTTACTATATCATAACAATAACAGAACCTCAAGAATATACTACCATACCAGGTATACTATAGAAGTTCGCAGTAATACAGTACAGTCCTTTTACAATTGTGCAGCCATCTCTATTCGAGTTCATACACGGAGCGACCTCGTTGCCCATCGAGGCGCCGTCCCACCTGCAATGACCCAGGAACTTCAGCAATTTCAGTGGTCTCTGACCAGCGGTTCTGTTGGGGTAACATCTGATCTTCTTCACGAGATAACCTTTGGTATTTGGGCAGGCTAGTTGGCTTGACCATGGACGAGTCAGTTGGACTTCCCGATATCGGGTCTTTCTTCTGCTTTTCCAAATCCGCTTTGATGATCAAGCGGTCCACAAGAACCGCATGGGCCCTTTTAAGTGTCCGTTTTACAAACGCCGTGGCCCAAATTTGCGAGCGTATATTCACATCTTCACGCAGGTACAACCCTTCTCGCGGTGCATCGGGAATGCCCAACTCGACGGGCTCTCGCGGCTCTCCGGGCATATTCCCACAGACTGACCATTTCTCCCGGATGTCCAAGCCGGTTGGTGCATAGACATGCGTCTGGAGGCCCCGCGGGATATCGTAAAAGCATCCTGCATAGGATACATTGCCTTGGATCAGCCCGCCCGGTAGATAGGAGACTCGATCGGTCATCTCGTACCAAGTACAATGGAATTCATCAGCAGGTGAAAACGACGGCGGGCGACAGGGCTGATGACGGATGACCAAAGGGTTCAGTTCGATCATTTCGGCATGATTGTGCAGAGCTTCCACAACGGTCTCCCGCGTGATATACGACGGAAGCGGGGTAACATTGGTGAAAACACTTCTTCGATACATGATTTCAACTTGGTGAGAAATTAGATAATATGGTAGTTTCCGGTGATGAGGAAGAGAGTGGGGGATGCATTAGATAGCGACTGTGAGCAGTGATGAGGGGAGAAAGATGCATTTCTGTTGCTTCTCGTATCATCCGAAACCTTAAATATGGCTGATTCAATCAAAGTGGCTGAGGTAGGCTGAGCCTATGTCGGATTTTCCAATTGGTTACCATGGACCTCGTATGACCAGGAAACACAAACCTGACAATAGTAGGCGAAGGTCGACCGGCTTGGAGTAGGGTATTGCGCTACCGGGTTAGTCAATGTTGACGGATATATATAATCCAGAAACATACAAACAAAACTTCTCCCATTATTATTTTAATAATTGATTATTTCTTTGTACCTTCAACCTTCAACCTTTTAACATAATAAACTAATGTATAATAACAGTCACGCAATTGCTTGATTGCCACTATCCAACTAGAATATCGAAATATGGAGAATGGAATTTGACCCAGGATCCTGTGTGTTGGATGACACATGATCATCCGTATTTACAGGTAAATGTCCAGTGGATACGATAAGAAAGGCCATCTATAAACATAGTATAGATCGCTGGGAGGCACACAATATATATTGCTACTATCATAAGTAAAGCCATGAGTAGTATTGATGATAAGATTTTCAATGTAGGGTGAGATCGATCGACTGAAGAGTTCTCATGATGTAATGATGTAACATTTAGTCCAAGACCTTGTGTGCTCCCCGATCCATATAACCCTAATGATTGTTGTATCTAATAACCGATTCCTGCAAGTTGGTGCCTTGGCTACTTGACATCTCCGAGCCACCGAGCATCACTGCTACTATGTTAAACATCTTTCCGTTGAGTATCTTGACCATGTCTGAGCGGGATCTCCATTTTTGTATGTTACTGACTATGATTGAGCAACCATGCACACAGTATGATCAGTGCAAAGTCCACTGTAGCAAGAGATTACTATACTCAGCCTGAGTGGGGCTCGGGACTACGTATTGACTTCCCACCGCCGACACCAATGGTCATGGGCCTCGAGGGGTTCAGAAAGTCACCATCACTGATCAGACATCTTGACTGGAACAGAGTCTGGCCGTTTGAACAAACAGCGATGATGCCTTGAAAAGTGTTGGTGTTCCAACCATCTTGATCACGTCCGCAGCCCTACTGCCAGAACCACTGCATTCCCCCAATCGCCTACAGAAGCTTCTTGTTCCCGATAGGTCCTCCCCCCGCTACATGAATGAGACATTTCCGTCGCAAATCCTGGACAAAAAAAAAGGTCCGTACCAGGGCATAGGCACCACACGTCATACGGATGAAGCCCCCCAACCTTGCGACCGGAAGGCCATTTGGCAAGCTCTGGACACCCTGTGGACTGAGTAATGTGTTGGATCTTTCGTGCTTGCAGTCCTCACAGTTATAACAGATAAAATGAAACTCCTTCACTTACAAACTGTGGAACCGCTGATATATGCGAGCATGAATGGCGAAGAATCAGACAGCTGTAGGATTCTTCCGGTATAATACGTACCTCTGTGCGCACCGGACAAATCGATGTAGGTGGATCATTAACGAAGTTCTAATCAGTGCTGCCCAGTCCATAGGTCCCCACCGCGACAGAGCGCATTCTAATCTCACTTGTTCCGACTTCGAGATCCACCGGCGCCTCTGGTGATAGATCCTAGAGCTGAACATTCTTGCTCCCGAGGACTATAGTGTCTCGGTACATGGCTCTCGCAGCTGATCGGATACTCGTCTTCCCTGCACATTCATCACAATGATCTATCACGCGAACTGCAATCCTGCCGAACAACATGCGAGATTGACTTGAATGAGGCTCTTTATCTTCCCTTCGGAAGTTTCTATCGCATTCAAAAAGGTATAACACAGTCCTATAGACCATAGAGACAATGTCCAGCGACTCCAAACCGCCCACGAACTTAAATCCTTTCTGGAAAGTGCATACCTGTGCCTTTGGGATACAAACATTCCCATTTAGAAGGTTGTGTGGCTGTGCACACGCTCGTCTCTTTCGAAGTTTCAGTTTCTTGCCTACCAAGTAAGCCTCAATAATGAACAATCGCAAGAGTCGGTTGTTTCCGCCGTTGAGCGAACACTGGTATCGGCATGGTCCTGCTTGGAGCAAACTATGGAGATCCACACCGACGATCTGCTCCATGGACTTTGCTGATCATTCGCGAGCTATGATCAGTTCGACTGCTTGATGTATGTTCTGTGGTATCTGTGCGCGCAGCGTACCGGGCCTCACGTGGCTAGAGTGCGGAATATTGTCCACTTTGTCTTTAATGTAACCGAGCATGACCTAACTCAACCTGAGCCAGGGCCGACGTGGAAAATGCTCCAGCCCCTCCGGGAAACGGCAGCACAGTGAAGAGGGAACGTCGGGATGTTCTCGTCGACGCAGGCTCATGAATCGTCTGACAACTATATCCCGGAGTTACAAATGGTTGAACAGCATTGAGGGCAAAATATCGAAGGGACAACAGACAGATTCAGGGATGTTTTAGATTCTCTGCTAGGTCCAAGCTCCTCAACAGAGTGGTAGGTACACGGTGAAAGTCCTTTTGCAGCTTTGGATCGGTCAATAGTGAGTATCTAACCACCACCATGAGACATGTCAAAACAGGCAGACTCACTCGATACCAGGTGTCGGGATATCCCGGAGTTATTATGAGACTTACCTGCTCAAATATCTCTTATACTACAATCTCCTAGCCTCCACCCCTAGAGAATTTGATTTTGATTGCTATTGTATGTCAGCACAGCATGAAGCTGTATAGCTTATGTAGATTCCATATACACCGATCGTTCAAGGCCCTATTACTGGGAGGTTGTAAGACACATTCAGTACTCGAAACCTGATTACCAGAAGGTCATTCCTCCACATCTTCGGTCTAAGGGTGGTGTCGATCTCAAACAATCCTACCAGTTCTTGCTCTTCCAAGGGATTTGCAGAGCCAACGGGGTGGCCACGTTAGTTTAGCTAGGTGAAAGCCTCTCCTTATTCTTGACTCTCGGTGGAAACTAGCAAAACTAGCCCTAAGCGCTGTACGCGCTTGGTTTAATTTGCAAACAGAGTATCGGTTTGGCTACTCTGTCAACAGGTTCCAGCGTCGGAGGAGTAATATTCCCCATCCTGGTGGACCCTCTCATCACTAAAGGTCTATGCTTAAGTCATGCGAATTTCCGCCCTTATGGTCTTGTTCCTGTCTACGATCTCCATTGTGACTGTCAAGGCACGGTGTCCCCCACACCAAGGCTCAAAGCTTGCCGGTGTGCGTGTACAGCTGCTCCAATCATTCAAGGAGCCCGTGTCCATCATTACCCTACTGGTGTACATGCTGCCTACCTATGGTGTTGTACTCAGTCCTTGAATTCCGGCACCTCCAATGTGCCTATCATCTTGTTTTCGTCTCTCTTTGGGTTTGCATCTGGAGCATATGTTAGTCTTTCGTCCGCGCTGATCCCTCAGATCTCATCCTTGAAAGAGGTTGGCTATCGCACTGGTCTGCTACTCCTGTTTGCATCGGTTAGTGGGCCGACGATAAGTCTAATTGCCGGAGCTATCCTGCAGAACACTGGTGGAGACTGGACTTATATGAAGATATTCTCGGTATGATGCTCTTAGGGGAAACGGCATTTATCATTGCCGCGCAGTTAGTTGGCACAGGTCTGAAACTGGTGAAGTATTGGATCGGGCTTAGACTGTGGATCATGTTGGCCAAAATCAAACAAACCCTTTAAATCAAACTGTATTCTGTTTTGTTCCGCGTATCTCTAGTTTGAAGGTTTTCCGTAATCAATCCAGGAGGCTTTCTGAGACTAAATATTCTTATATTTGGTCTTTCATGGTATTAGCGCGATTGTGAATTGACTAATGAATCCTGCAGCATCTATATTACATGGTATAACTATGAGAACACATGAGAACACAAAACTAACCCTTTACCACGGATCCCCAAAGGTAGACCGGAGCAGGATGATAAATTAAACATATCATATTGACTGTGTGGGGTTATTAATCCATGGGATATTGAAGCCACCTAATCTAACACACTGCGAGTCGATAGTCGCCACCCACGAACATCGTCCCACGATACAGAAAAAACATGGCAAATTCCATGCGAAACCACCAGAACTCCGTAAGAATAATGTTTAACTCACGGAAAGGGTCGGTTTACGAAGGAAAATCGCTGATCCGACCGGCAGGTCCAGCACTAGCTTTGGAAGTATCACAAATATCAATAGACTGATACAAAAGGGGTAAGCTATAAAGTTCTGCCAAACCGATAGTTTCAAGCCCTTGCCGCTGACCTGGAAGCTTATGGGGAAATACGGAGTAACGTGGCCCAAGCACTGATTGTAATTTCCACAATCACTCCCATCCCGAGGCTAAAGATCTTCATGGGTGCCGTCCGTAAATTACCTTTGTTGTGATGGCTCCCCTTGCTCGCGTGGCGCAGAGGGATCGACCGTTTCCACCAAACTGACTTCCTGGAAGAACAAATCTCTGCAATTTGACCAACATCTGTCAATGTGTAAACCGCTGGAGTCACATAGTTTATCAGTACACTGGACGAGAAAATAATCTCCAGGGACATTTGTCGGTTTAGATGATTAGGGGCAGTGAGCACGCCAGATGGAACAGGTCCAGCAAGGGTTCCCTTCCTGGCGTCTCCCGCAATTGGGGAAATAAGTCTGATACGTCAGCCTACCGAAGAGAAAAGAGTCAGAAATGGGCGCCATTCAGCGGCATTGCCTCCCGATCAGGGTTTCCATGTTTCATTCCATTGATGTTCGGTGCATGTACTCTACATCTTTGCCTGCAGACAATTAAATCGAAACGATCGAAGGAGAAGACGAAAGTTGTGACAAGAATGGGTTCAGCATGATTGAAATGAGACCCGTAGCCAATAGTCCCGTCATCCATAGCGCTTCCTGTACGGCACCGACGCGGCAACCAATAGTACGAGGTGTGGCTCACCGGGGTGTCTTGTGAAGTATCAGAAGATATCCCCACCATGTAACCTTTCTAGTGCAATGCATCTGCAACTAGGGGTTAGCTCTAACACCTGACCCCCGTGTCTAGGCTTCCGATTGGGTTGGGCGGCCGGACTGGTACGGCCCGACGTTTAAATCATCTCCACCGCGAGCCCACTCACAGGTCAACAATCCAACCGTCTTTCCTCCCCTTCATAAATGGGCGATCCGTGCGGCAATGCAGACTGGACGAGTCATACCAGTGGTCAGAATGCCTTCTGCATATCTTCCCTTTTGTGAAATATGTCCAATGATACTGTATGTAAGAATCGTAACTATCATAGCACTGGTCAGCGCAGAATTTATACTTTCGACACCCCCTCCCAACCCATCAGGTCAACCAACCCTTTGCACCAATAAAAGGAAGGCAGGAGAATGTGGCTTACGGATTATTTCGGTCAGAGGCAATACGAATGAGTTTTACCCCAGAGGATCACAAGCAACTGATCTTCACGGCCGATCCTGTGGCTCGACAGAGCAGAAACACAAAACAACCTGCTTCTAAAAAGCATTGCTTTTGCATACCTCCGATTCTATTTTGATGCTTGCGAACCCGAGCGATCGGTTTCTTCTGGATGGCGTGTTTCGATCTTCGTGCCCAGTGACCGTCAAGTATGACTTCCACCTACACCGACGGGATCTTTGATAATTTGGCCAAAGTCTATGCATCCGTGGCCATCATCTGGACGGTCGCTCTTCTCGTCGGTTCCGTCTTCCTCGTCCTCAATCGCCAGGAGCAATGCATTCGTATCCGAAACCTACCTCTCACTCTGAGCGCGCTCTCATGTCTTCATATCTACTGGATTCTTTGCATGTTGGCATACACCATGTCCGGTGCATACCCTTGCGATGTCGAGTATTGGATCATGAGCGTGTATCTGCCGCTGGGGATCGCTCTTTTCCAGGCCAACAGCATGCAGCTGCTCAGCGTCTCCGGCATTCAAGAAAAGATGCTCCATACCGCTCACCAACCGCAGAGGGTCAGCCGTAGTATCGGTTCGAAACGCCCCAGTGAATTCTTGCGTCAGTGGAAGCAAATGAACTTGGTCCACCGAACGGAAGTGGCCATTGCCGCGGGAATGGCAGTCCAAGTAAGCCATTCGGCGCGGCCCCGTTCTCGTGAAGGCTTATTTAACCATCTCTAACTTAGTTATGTCTGTCGCTCTCGATTTACCTCGCCTCTCGAAAGTTCCATGGCTTTGGCAGTTTCTCTAAACAAGGCACTCTTGCAGAGTGTCGGCGAGGCCCTGAATGGCAGGATTCACTATCCCATTGTAACATGGTCGACCTCCTCTGACAGATTATCTAGGATTCCCTCGATCCTATGGCAGTTGTTCTGGTCTTGGATATTTGCGCCGTGCATTCTTTGGAAGATCCGCAACATTCGTGAGATCCACCACTGGAGGCTTCAAATTACCATCTGCATTATCGCCGCGTCAGTGATCGACTGCCCATCATCTCACCATTCTCCATCGTCGATGCTGACCTCTTTGCAGTTTACCGGGCTCGCCTCTGTGGTTTATAGCACTGAATATGACTGCCGAGCCATGGACAACTATTAATCAATACTGGGTACCGGCTCTCTGGTAGGGGAAATTCAGTCATGGATGCGCTGGGCTTGAGCTGACAGGGTTCACAGGTTTGCGCCTGGTATTATCGCGATGGAAGGTGTTACAATCTTCTTTCCATGTTACGAGCTTATCGTTTCCAGAAGGCAGCGATACCGCATCCTCGGGGAGATACGAGCCTGGAACGAGAAGAAGGGGAGCGATAGCGAGTTGGATTCAGGGATGTCGACATCGCAAGCTGGATCCAGCCGCATCAATGAGCTGTACACGATAAAGGCATTGGAGCGGTGCCTATTGGAAGACTCTCAAACCCTCCTTCATTTTGCTGCGGTGAAAGAATTCAGCGGCGAAAACATCATCTTCTTGAATTACGTGCGCGACTGGAAGTCCGCCTGGGCCAGGATCAAGGCCGCCAATCCCGAATACGATTGGACCCGCGATCCTCAATATCATCGGCTTCATTTCTTCAAGATCGCAGTCGAGGTCTATAGCGCCTGCGTGAATTTGAAAACGGCGCAATTCCCTATCAATGTCGAATCACGGATCTACTCGGATTTAACGACAATGTTTGGTGACGCAGTGGAATGTTCCGGTCGGCGTGTGTCCAGGGGGCCCGCAACACACATGGAGGAAGAGACTCGTGCTTTATGTCTGGATGAAAGTCCCTACGTGAGCCAGAGCATCATGCAGATCAAATCCCGTGTTCCCGACTCTGTTGTGCTTCCTTCGGACTTTGATGTTTCTGTTTTTGATGAGGCCGAGAAGTCTATCCTCCTTCTGGTGTTTACTAATACGTGGCCTAAATTTATTGATTCTTCGACCCACGATTTGTCCATCAAGTTATGACTAAAGATACAAAATTCCCGGCATTAGTCCTGGTCCAAGAGGCCTATGTTAATTTAGTATTATGTACAATTGAAGCTTTATTTGCACACTCGAAGATACACAATAAGGATTACATGGCTCGAGTCTCCCACGGCCAGCCTCAGTATCACGAGTCAAAGATGGGCCCAAACGCGGGTATCCCACTGGCCTCGAGTTCGAACACGATCTTTTTGGTGAGTACCGCGTTGCTAATGACGCAAACCGCCTCCGCGTCGAATTCGCGGACAAGTTCTCGTGCCATTGGGACCATGTCCACTCGCCCGCTGCTATTGGTATCGATGATCAGTGGGCTAGGGTCCAGCTGGCGCACGAGGTTGAGGACGTCTGGGCCATATGTCCGACTTGGATTTCGCGTCTGCCAGAGGACTCTCAGCGGTGGGCGATTTTTCTCACTCAACCATGAGAGACATGGCCCTATTCCGGACCCTGTGGCGATAACGACCGCCCTACGGAAAACTCGCATCACATGGATAAATCCGTACATCAGCGTTCCACGTTTCCACAGATAGGTCGGCTGCTGATCAATGCACCGAGTAGTCCAGTCACCTGCCTTCGATACTATGCACGAAAAGCTCTTGCCATCGGGGTCGGGGAAGGTTGCAAAGCTATGCCAAGTTCGCAATGGATGCTTCGAAAGCGCTATGACTTTACCAAATGCCGTGGATGTATGATCTAGGTGCAGTCGAGCTGCATGCGGAGATAAATATTCAGGCCAGACCTTCACTCGCCGAAGCAAAAGCCAGGGATGGACAATAATGACAACGATGGCAAGGACAATCCAGAATGCAGGGAACTTGATTAAGTATTGTCCGAGGATCACACCTTCTGCACGACGGCCCTGGTCGGAAAACACCACCAGAAGAGTCAGGAAAAGTGCGACGGCCAACCATGCACCAAATCGGTGCGTCAGCTCAAAATAGTCATGGAGCTTTATCCGGAATGTGGGGTGGGCGACCACAATGATCGCCATGAGATCTGCAAGTAGAACATAGGCGAGGATCACCACCGGCAGGGAAACAGTCTCCGAGCCTGGAAGAATCCAATATTCCCGCGATATCAAAGCCACGAGGCCCACATACCACAAGAAGGATGCTACGCCACACCCACTGTGTACGCCGCCGTAATGATAAGCCTTTGCTGCCATCTTGCGCAGCCACAGAGGAGTCGACAGCGGGGTGCGGCAGATGCTCACAAAGATGGCATTCACCACTAGGGGGTGTCGCGCCATACCGCATATGAGTAAATTGACGGCTGCGGCGTTCACAAAGGCGTGGAGCTTGTCTCGGCTCCGAACCATGATGATCACGAAAGCGACCGCATTGGCGCAGTATATCAGGGTAAACAAGCGGCGGTAGATGGTGAGAAGCAGATACCGCCATGAAGCAAAACACTTTCTTGGGGGTTGCTGGTCCTCAAGATCCACATTCGCGGAATACCTTTTCCAATCGCTCGTGGTGCTATTGCTGAGATAGGTATCAACTGATGTCGCAATACTCGGCTTGCTGGAATGTGTGGGAGACATTATGTTCCAAGATGATATGGTCTATGTGTGCTGTTGCAATTGAGGGCCGTGGGCGTGTGGAAACCCAAAGATAGACAAAGTAAAAGACATATGTACGTTGATCAGTCGACCAGGGAAAGAAAAAAAAAATAAAAAAGAAGATCCATACGACTGTTGACAGATTAAATAAGACCATTATTGCGAACGGGTCCTTATGGGAGACATCCAACATGTCAGCAAAACCACCCCTCATTCTTTGACACTCGTAAGATACCATCAGCAGGTTTGGATGTGTGGGTTGCCTAGCCAGTAATCGAATTAGCTGCATAAATGGCAGGTGCCAGTCGCATGGCTGAGGTCGAAGAGCGAGCCATTTCGCAGACTCGCAGGGGCAACTATAGGGAAACAAAGAGGCCACGCAGGCAATCAAGCCGGGGCTCTCCATTGAATCTGATATGGGCGAATCGCATGGTAGAACGACTCATGCGTATGCAATGCAACCAGCTAGCCATCGACTAAGACCCGTCTGTCCCCATTACCGCTCTGGCCGTTGGGGTTCCGGTGCAGCTTAATAAAATTTGCAGCTCCACACAAAATGCATTTCCCATTACTAAGTCTCGATGATCGAATGCAATTGACTTTATTCAGGTAAAAACAGGAGATTCCTTCCTTACCGCCAGATTCCTGATGATCACACTGCACCCGTGGACCTACCTGCCTGAACTTTCAATGGACAGCAAGCAGCGTCGAAGCGTGGGGATCGACATAATACTAGTAGTCCATTCGCTGATAAGGAAACGGCTTGGCATCTAGAAGGCTTCGCTAGGGTTCTAACCGTGCCAATAAGAACGGTAGGACCCCTCACTAGCAAATTAGTATTAGTTTTGGTCGTTTGCTATCTTTTCACCCATGAGCCTCTTGAGGGGGACTCGGACCGCTCCCGATCCGCCCTGACTTGAAGCCAATTGATCGTGTTGACCTGGCATATGTCTACAAAAATAAACATTGGGGGCGGTGTATGCCAGACTACCCTGTGACCGTTAAGCCGATCCCTGGGGCAGATGAGGCTGGTTGTCAGCTGAATAATCCGGCTGCGTATATAAACTGACGCAGTATCGGACAGTGAGCCATGACCCTTAGCCACATGGTTTTTGCCTCCCATTCATCCCCAGAAGTCTGGCATTGACAGGCACGAGCTGACAGATGAGGCGGCCGAGGCAACGGGCGGAGGCAAAAGTTTATTCCGACACCAAATTTGACACTAAACAAGGATTTGCAAAACATGGCTTAGGAGGAACACCGTTGCGCAGCCGTGGCCAGCACCATTGACAGGGAATGTCCTGCAGGTTCGTGCTTTTATGGCATGATCTGTATGCCTAGACTGGTATTCCTTGATAATACCTCTCGAATTAATCTCCTTGTCCTCCTCCACGAGTGATACTGGTAAATTGGTAATCTAAGCACAGACTCTCTCGCAGCCTCCATCTACGGCTTTTTATGCCCTAACGGCTGATGGACCCCAGCTTTGCTAAGCCAGGTGCGACGGGAGAGTGAGTCAGCATCTAATAATAAAATAGTTAACTGTAGAGCCAATTAAGCAAGGACAAGCTCATCCCGCATGTCCGATATGAGGATGCTACTTGGTACCGGCACACGGTAAAATGAAACGGGGATATGTTCTTAGATGCTTCGTCAGTGACATCACCACAACAAAGATATATGTGACGTGCAACATGGCCTTCTGCACGTTCAATGGTCCGTCCGGGTTTTGTTAGGGATAAGACACCTTTTGGCACCAAGGCAGTTGTGACAGGTCAAGACAACGCAGGCTGCACATGGTGGCTCCCGCTTACCCAAAAAAAGGCAGTTCTTTTAACTGGGTCAGATCCCGCATTCCGAAATAAGCGACCGAGGAGTCTGGATGTCGGAGAACATAATTGACTTGTGAATTGTGTCTGTTTTTGTGTGTGTGTGGGTGGAGATTAATTAAGGGTCGGTGGATCCAGTTTCTCAGTGATGACTCAGGCATCAACGATTACTCATCGGAAGGCTTCTGTTCGGTGTGAATAAGTGAACAATGCAGTTCCTACAACTGACAGCACTATCGCTGCCTGCGCGAACAGTTCTGTCCAAGGAAACCATAAAGCAAGTTTTTTCGACAGCACTGGCAGGTCAGTTGCAGGAATCCAGGCCTCTGGCTGGATTGGGAAACCCCATTAGGCGTGTCCATCCCCACTCTATGTATGCAGCCCAGCATCCTGATGCTGAGTACCCACCAATCGTGAACTACAATGAAATCGGCACATACATTATAAGACTCTCATGCCCGGTCATTACGCAGTGGTACAATTCCTTCACGTACGTAATTACCTGGCTGATCATACGGGCCCCTGCTTGTGCTGGGCTAGATTGATACTACCCGAAAAGGTGGAATCGAGGAAAGCGCTATCGCTACTGACTCGATGTACAAAGGGCTGACAAATGGTGAAGACTCAGCGAACATGAGTTTGAGGAGGGTGACGGATGTAACCCCAGGGTGCATATCAGAGTGGAGCTGCACAAGGATTGAAGTGCTGGAAGGATCAAACGCCACATTTAAACAAGGAAGACATAGATAATAAGGTTCATGCACATTGATAATCTCTTACATTAGAAAGGCCGAGCAAATCCGGCTTGCATTTCGTCATGAGGTATAATTATCTTTTCGTTATGCAAGAAGTGTCATCGATATATTGCGTCAATCAAGTCTCCCTCCGGATATCATTGGCATCATAGCTGCTCATGATGTGATTGTCTCTGTCTTGTGATTAACGAGCGAATCTGCCGGCGGAATCCTTCATTATATGAATAAGTAAAGGCATTCGCCAGGCCGATAAATTGCGTAGATGCCTGCAGGATCTGCAGCCACCTCATCTGATGACCAAGGGACTCGAGCAACCGGTTGAGCAGCCCGGGGATCCACAGAAGTACATAAAATGCCGGATAGCCATTCAGCAACATGACACGGCGGACCTCGACATACCGGATTGTCTTATCTCGTCGTTCCGTAGGATCCCCTCGCGTTCCTAGGGTGTCCGCATACCTCAGGCGACGCTCATTGGAGGTCGTGTTATCTTTACTCGGGAGACTTTTCACTATAGCCCCTCATTAGAATTATATTATGAACGCAACTCCGTCGGCTTACCTGCGGAGATAGGGAACTGCGATGAGAGGTAATCCCTTGACGGAGAGTCTCTTACTCCACCTGTGTTGGCTTGAGTATTGAACACTTCGCTGCTCTGGACAGTGATTGTCGTGTCCAGCCTTATGGACGACAGGTCTACGGGATCCCCTTCCGTAGACCTGGATTTATCACGGCCAGAAGATGTATCACCGTTGGGGAACAGGCTCAGATGCGCGTAGCGGCGCTTGACAACGACGAAGACCACGATGTACGTCACGGCCGTGATGAACACAATAGCTATCCGCCATCCATGTCCGAGGGCGTACCGTAAGCCTAGATACTGCGACTCGATCCAACACCAATTGCCGCTTACGGGTCCAACAATCCCCAAACACAGAGCCGTAGTACCTGCTAAGAGTAAATGATGTGCGCGAAACCACCGCGACTGGAAGAGTACATATGCAAAATAAGACACAGAGTGAGCACTCACTAGTAATTAAGGGAGTAATCCATATTGAAATGCACAATATTACCTTGGCCCTCCAGCTTAAGGTTGATACTATCGTTGGCCGTTGGACAAGCCACAGAGCGACTATAGCTATGGCCAGGATCGAAAAATCAATGGCCTGTGTGATACCCGATAAGAAAGGAGGGCTGTTATGGAGGACACAGGTGAAACATACTTGGACGGAGAGTTGCCCAATCCAACCGTTCAGCTGGCAGCCAGGTCCAGGATTAAGGTCATGGTGCCGACTGACAACTAAGAATCCCGAAACGGTATTGTTCGTGGCATTGAGGAAATCTATTTGACCATGCACTCATACGTTAGCCCAATCATGAGTCGGGGCACTGTGACATGTATACTTTACCCGCGATAGTCAGATTTAGAATAAGCCAATGGCGAAAATGGCTTTTCGGCGAAGCAGCGAAGATAACAAGCACAAAGGCCGAGGCAAGAGCGGAGAGTAGACTCCCAACAACTGTTGGGACCGATACAGCTAGGTCAACAGCCATGAGATAGTGAGGCACCTTCACAGCGCCTCATTTCCTCCCTTCCGCGAGGCATGCATAGGTCAAAAGTGGAATCGCATTGAGTAGGGGGCGTTAACTATTTGCATAAATTGAACAAGATGAAAGGATTTTTGCTTGTTGACACTGTTCGCATCTATTACATAACATGGCCCACTGACCCAAGTGTTGAACTCACAGAGGTAACTAGACCATTATCCAATACTTTAAGTAACTGACTACTGTTACAGAGTGTAACAATATTATTGGTGGATGGGTGTGTTTGTAGTGTTCGTATATCGTTTCCACCTAGCGATGGCACCGGTTGAACTAGGCCTTCAATGGCCTATAGGAACCAACGGAGCGGCGATCTGTTACCTTAATAATGCCAATAGCCCCACTAACAGTTCGCATCTTTGGATGATATGAGCATCAGTTGTGCGTGGCAGGATGTCGCCACAAACTTTATTTTCCATTTGCCATGCCTCTGACTTCTCCGGCATGGTCTCGTACATCATGTCGGTATCATATTTCAGCGGGGAAAAAGAATACCTGGACACGGCAAAGGAGGGTCGATTACTAGCGTATATTGGGCTATACCAAAAGGCCTATCACATTTGGCAAGTCCTCTCATGCCAAGGAAGTGACAAGAGCCCCCTTCGGGTAGTCCATTATCATGAAAAGGCTATAATAGTAAGAATTCAAAGTCCTCCAACAAATTTGAAGCATGGACCATATGTCCATCGATCTTTACTTCTTTGCGGAGAATAGGGGCAGTGCAACGCAGAAGACTACGCGTGGAGCCGAGGGCAATATTTACGGGTCTCAGGGGCTTCTAAGTTTGTTAGTGCCCGGCTCAGAACACATTACAAATAAGCTTCAGCAGGAGCCCGCTGGTGACCTTAACCCTAGCAGTTGTAACTCGTTCGAGCTTTCCTGAATCCCGTTGTGGGTGTAGTTAATCGAACACTACTGTGGTGGAAGATGCTCAGGAGCAAGGTATCCGATTGAATCCTCGAGACTCCATAAGAGCTGGAGTCCCTTGCATTTGATGGCAGCAGATCAAAATCATAGGCGTAAATAGGCGCATGGTGAACCATGGCGCAGGTTAGGGCTGAAATATGACTTTACTAACGGCCACAACTCTGTTCGGCCGTCTCCAGTCTTTACATCAAGAACCAAGTTCGGAATGGTCGGGGAATTATTTCTTAGTTTTACACTCCATTGTTATACTTTTGGTTGCAAGCCGAACACGAGCTTTGTCGTTCTGGATTAATTGCTTTTTATTAGAAGATCTTCAGTACGATAGATCAACACCTAAATTCAAGGTGAAACCCAGCTGAGACAAACAGGGTCTTAGTGTGGGTACAATGGAAACCTGCCAATTGCCTAACCAAAGCAGCAACTAGCGATAGACAAATCCTTGGGTAACCAAGAGTCAAAAATTAAAATAAAAGAGTGGAGGGAACGGAACGGCTGGAACGCAACATTGGCTACCAAACCACGTGGCCTAAGATAACCCCAGCCCACTCTATCAGCACAGGCAGAACAATTGCTACATTAGCTTCGAGAATATATACCAAACCCGGATGCATGGAATACGGTGGGTACTGCGATGTCAAATATTCCGTACTTCGATGCGCATTATGTTCACCGTTGGAATTAGGTCCGCAATTACGCCGGAATCCGGCCGTCTTTTCCCCGTTATCCTAGGGTTTATTGAACTTAGATGGTTGCTATGCTGGGTGATGGGCCCACTGGTAATGATGACCATGTGGGTTCTTTCTTAAGAAGCGAAAATGAACTTAATCCAAACCTAGAACATATAGGTGTCAGAAAGACGGTATTCGGCATATACCTTCTCTGCTAATCGGTAACAGCTCAAAGGCGCTGTTGAAACCTCAGCAAGGTTGTTCAAATTGTACTAAGCACAGCACATTTCCGTATATATATATGTAGTACGATCTACTAGTATTATTACTGAGAAAGCTCCTAAGCATGTTTGAAGTCTCCGAGTATAATTACAACCAACCATGATTGCTGGAAATAAACACATTGTATACAACATACTGGGACTTTCGGATTAAGAATATAATCTGATTGACTGAGAAAGTCGTACCAATGTAAAACTTATCTGGAATGGGTGGCGACAGCGGCAACTCGGATATCTTGCATGTATCGAAGTAGGAAGATATCTCTTTCATAAGGCCCTTCATGGAGAGGTGTGACATGGGAAGAAACTGGGGATTAGATTCCAATGGCTCATTTTCATGTAATAGAGGCATAGTAGGGCACTGCAATTTCACCTCTCTAAAGGCAGTGTTGCCGGTTCTAGATAAGCCTTACGCTGGATTAAGCTCAGATATGTAAATTACGGTAAAATTATTAACCAAAACCTCAGTGACTGAGTATTTAAACTCCCTTTCCAGTAATTGTTTATGTCAGTATGATTTATGTCTATTCATACAGTCTCAAGGAGAGTTACAAATTAGACTATCTGTTAAGGGTCAGGTTGATGCATAAAAGACAATGGTACGGCGGATTGGCGATGTAATGATCGGTTGCTACGGTCGCAACGTGATGGTCTGGTTATTGAACAACAACTCCACAAATATTTACCGCAACACTGCCTTCACACCAGTCTATCATGCCGCGCTATCCCACGCAAATCCTTCGTAATATTGAATATTTTTCATCATTCAGCACCCCACAGGTTTCAGCTTTATTATCACGTCCGCTACTTATTTTCTGTCCTTGGAAACCTGAAGCGCGTGTCGCGCGACCGAATGCCGCCACTTATTCAACGAAGACGTCCCCCGATGGAAAACATGTGCGAGATTGTCATTTTGAATACAATTGGATCGACGGCGCAGAGTCACTTGAAAAATATGGACCTGGAGGTTATCATCCTATTATGATAGGGGATGTGCTTCGCGAGTGATACCGCATTGTTGACAAACTGGGGTTTGGAGGTTATTCAACCGTTGGCTAGCCCTGGATACTTGCCTGCACCGCTATGTTGCCGTTAAACTTGGTATAGCAGATTCATCGTGGCATGAAACTAATATCCTTCGAGCTCTTGCAAGCCCGGGACATGATTCTATCCCTACTCCATTAGATGAATTTGAACTTCAGGGGCCTAATGGAACGCATTTATGCTACACCTTGATACCCGCGCAGGGCAATCTTCGAGAAGCGTCTTTTAGTCGTCTTTTCCTCTCGAAATTACACGGGCGCTATCAGGTGGTCTCGCGCTGGCTATTGCGTACATTCATTCGCGGGGTTACATTCATGGCGGTAAGGAACAGTGATGATTGAGTTTATTTCATTGACGGTTCTGTTTGTGCTTAACAACTAATATTTGATGGTTTCTCGGGCCAGACATTCATCTCCGGAATATCCTAGTTAAACTACCATCGGATTTCAACTACCTTTCAGTTGGGCAGTTATATGAAGAGTATGGTGAACCCGAGACAGTCTCGATTACAGAACGTAACGGAAAGAAACTTCCTTTAAATAGATAGGCATTTATACTAGTAATAAATACAGTGACAAACAAGGTAAGAACAGAAGCCAGTTGTCTACTGTGCCCTTCAACCTACCTCAAGATTCATGGTTGGAGACAGTCGGGGGAGACGGATTTAGTCTGCGATGTCCTCTCAAACTTTGAGTACATAGGTTCACAACTAGATATGTACAATTCATTTTCCTGATATGGTCTTTATGGGAGAGAAACAAAGAACTGAAATGTGAATCACACATTAACACTTACATCTCTGCAACTGGGTAGTTTGCGCTCATGTACTCAATTAGCATGTCCTTTCGATAGAAGAGCGGACCGATATATACGCCTTCAATCAAGACCCAGCACTCGAGTTCCTCGAGTGGATCAAGACATATATCTGCCTCTGTCCAGTCATTATGGTGCTCGGCATCTTCTAGGTCAACAATAAAACCGTGGCATAGGTTACTAAACATTCAATCAATGATTTCAACCAAACAAACCATTTCTGCGTTTCGGGATCCCATATAATATTCTCTCGCCGAGGATCTGAGTGGCTAAAGTGGTTGGAACGAAATTCCCTGGTAACTGTGAGCAACTTTGATTTCCAATGGGGATTTTGCAATCCTCTGTGACAATTATTTAGGATACACATTTTGACGTACCACAAAGCATCTATAAATGCAATCCGTACGCGGTTCTGATCCCGCGGTGTCAACTCATCATAATTGTGCAGGCCTTTCCCCGGAACTTTCTGCATAACAATATATGCAATATATCCACCCGGAAGGTCGTCACCTGGTCCTTGATTGTCGATACGGAGACCGATCAATTTGGGTGTGCTCGTGCAGCTCTTTAATCGATGTAGGTTTTCGACTTCACGATTGATTCCATCACTAGGTTCGTGATAATCGCGATTACTCCAGAAATTCATCCTATCAATATCAGCGCTATTCTGGCTCCTTGGGCCCCATCCTAATTTCAAAGAGTAAATAAGGAAGGCTCACTGCCGTTTAATCTTGATAGTATGTTGGCTCTTAATTGGTTTATCACTCCTCGTGCATTCGTAAACTTCATGCTGTTCAAAAGTATCACCGCCGACTGGGTCGTACTGACTTCGCGTTTTGCTTGAAAGTAGCTCCCCAAATATCCAGGTCCCGAACTCAAATGATATTTTGCAACCTGTCAGTAACCTGTGTGGAGAGATACTTGAATGCATGGTTCAAACTGTTGGAGTTATGTGAGTTCTCACATAACAAGGGGGATGACACGTATCGTAGGTGATGTCATGTGAAGACAAATAGGCAAGTTCCTAATCAGTTCCCTTAGTCAAGTATGACTAGAATAGCCAAGATAAAATCACTACCATGTAGTTTGGACGTTTTGATGAATAAAGTGGCGCCCAAGGGAGATTGACTGTAATGTCCCATAATGGGATCGTTTATTCAGTCGCTGGAGTGGGGGGATTGCTTATTAATCATAAATTAACTATTGTAAAGCAGGATTTGACATTAATACAGACTTTAAAAATATGATACCATTGAATATTGGTACAAACAACATCGAATCAGTGAAGGCCCTGTCTGTGTGTAGACTGTTGCCATCCCAAAAACTACTATTCTAAGCATCTTGAGTGTTGACAAGCGCTAGAAGATTGAAGGACCCATTCTTCTCACTCTCCGTATATTCCCTTACTACACCCAAGCCTTGTTTTGGCCAAGTGTCCGTGTTGACTGATGGTTTGTCTCGGAGTATCGGTCCGCTCATTTCACCATCGAGGATGAACAGCTGCCCTGACTGCCGTATTATGCAGATGTAGTGGTGATCAACTTCCACCCCAGCAGGAGGAGCTTCTGACGAGCCATTGACGGCTGCCTCTCGGTAGAGCTCTTCCAATGTTACTGAGGTATTCAGGAACTCAGTACGATTGTGAGCTTGCATCAGTTGGTTAAGGAACGATCCGGGCTCTAAACATGTTAACATCTTGCAAAATAAATTGGAAGTGCATCTCTTACGAATAGCGCCAGGAACATTGCACACAGCATGAATGAGAGCGTAGAGACCGCATGCGTTATGAATGGTTTGCTTCACCCATATAGGCTCTTCATTGCCATGGCCGGTATGTAATGGCTCATTCCCTTTTTCTCGTTCATATGCAGAACAGGGCGGTAAATTGAGAATTAGCGCTGCAATTGACCCTTGATTTGGAGTAGTTGTGTCTTCCAGCGATAGAATGTCAATGAACTCGAGGCCATCGCGAACTCCAAGTTTGTGCGCTAGTTGAGTGAAGATAAGAGGGTCCGATTCCAGTGGAATAAAGTGCTTGTGATAGTCCATCGTGCTTGCCACGGCCTGTGATCTGTTACGATGATAGTATGCCAGGAATGGGATGAAGAGAAGGAGCGGTGCAAGAAACGGGTATGAATATGTACTATTGATAAAATGACTACCCCGCAGTTGATTATTCGGATACAGTGTACAGCTTGTAGCTTGTTGTGGAACAAACCGGGCGTGGTCCTAGATTGACCCTAACTGGATACCCACTTACGAGCTATCCTCGACAAAGTCTATTCTGCTCAAGATCGAGACTTTGAATATTCTCCCCATGATGGGAAATATATGCGAAAGTAAACATTTTATTTTGGACCTTTTTCAAATACAAACAAGGTAAGTTTTGGAGGATTCGAAACCCGTACACTGTGTGTGCTGGACATGGGCTAAAAAGGAAGATTAAAACCTCATTGGGCGTGGCAATTGAGAATTACACAACTTGTAAGCAAGTGAGATGTTGCCTGAAGCCGTGTGAGTGCCTGTTTGGAGTGCTTTCTTAGGCTGAAAATCTAGGCCTTCTGCCGTACAAACCCCATTCCCGCGGACCACGGTCTCGCTTAACATAGGTGGATTGAGCAAGAGAATTCCATTCATTGTTTGAAAGTGTAACTTGACCAACACCTTGGTGTGGGATAAACCAGCACGTGGCTTCAATAATGTGAATAAGACTGTGGTGCCGGCCTCGACAAATAAATAAAATAATAATCAATTTGTTACCTGTACTACATTATCAAGAATGGAAGCCCGCAACTTGATCATGGGAAAGATGGAAGAAACCATCAGACGTTTCCTGAATAGGTTTGATTCTTCGCTGCCAGTTCCATCAATACGGGTTGTTGGCGACACACCCAACAGTATTCTTGATCCAAACGACTTCTTGGAATCCATCACAAGCATCGTTGAGGGGGTCAAAAGCGCTGTTATCGCATGTCGTCCACAGACTCAGACTTGCTACCTCGCTGTGAAAAGATTTGGTGGACGCCATTCATTCTTTGTATTGGATCTCAACAATGTTGAATATGACTATGATTCGGCACATGAAAACCGCAGCCCAATTCCCGTCTACATCCTTCGGCTGTCTCGAAACCCGAAGATCTTTAGACATGCACCGCAGGATCAGCAATTGGCCGACAAACTTGCAGAGCTCCACAATCTCCATGGCGATGATCCATTGCCTCTCTTCGATGACCATACCAAACCTATTATATATGCTTTCCCACGTTACCTCAAATCCTGATATTGTTCTCTTGGAATACTTGGGGTTGAAGTATCTTTACTTTACTGTGGACGACGCCTACTTTCTGTATACCTCTGTTCTGCCGCCTTCCTGGGTTTACGCTCACACTCAGTGGACTGAAATGGTGTATTTACTGGATGTCCGTAACAACTGCACACACTGGGTTCACCACGAGGCAAGACATGTCTTAGCACATAATGATACTAATTGGCTCGGCTGACTGGGTTGTCGCGTTGTTCAATTGGTCACTAGATTGGAACCAAGATCTTTATGTCCAGGATATACTGTTATTGTTGGTTAAAGTGCAGGATTCAATTTCCGTGAAGTGTATATCCCTCTCTAAAGGCATTTGATCCAATCTCGAAATGACAACCAGGTATCTGGATAGTATATAATTGAATTTGACCTACAATATTCGATGTTAGCGAAGGAAATTAAAAGGGGCTGGTGTCGCGACATCGCCAACCGCGTGTCTAGAGTACTATTGACATGATTCTTGTATTTTGCTCCGTAAAACGATACGGTTGAATATCCTGTCGATAGATACTGACTATCCAATGTCCACAGTTTGGTAAATTATGTATAGTGTTAGGTAACAATCTTAAAATATGATTAACATTAATATTGGAGTACATAGTTTCTATGACTTCACCACGTCGCTAGCCGTGGACTCGGATCTTGCCTCTGTTAGGGCCCATGTGGTCTCCTGAATGATATGCGTCTGACTGGAATGACTAGCCGACTCCCACCCGAATGCCACACCTGGTGTCAATATCTTGGCCCTTGTGCCATTTGTCAATTGGGGCACCAACTCCTGCAACTCATGTGTCTGCCCATGATATGTTGTTGTCGTCCTTGTCCTGGTGTGGGACTCCGGCACACGCGATCTTTCGTAGTAAGATGTACTTGGCCATTCAGTGCCATGGATACGAAACGCGTTTGATCGGAGGCGGGTAAGGAAAGGTCTTAGCTGACCCCAACAGGCAGTGATAATGCTCAGAAATTGAGCAAACTCTGTGCTGATTGTAGAAGGGGCCGTATCCATGAAAGGGTCGCCGCGGATGGTCTGGGTGTGGATGAGGGCGATTCGAGTGACCTCTGCCGCAACAACACTGGAGGGTCAGCGGTGGAGATACAACTGATGACGGGGGGCTCACCACAGACGCGGCAAAAAGATGCTCGCGAACACGAGCTTCTTCTGCCATGTTGTTTGGACGCGGCCTATCAAGACCATTGCTTGCATAATAATCAAAACATCCGTCATTGCATTTGTGAGGGCGACGAATGTGGCCCAAGCAACCTATCTCGGGTTTTAATACGCTCGTATTCAAGTAGCAAAGGTCCCATACTCTGTTAATGCATGTGTTGGTCATGTAGTCCCATGTGTCTGGCCAATGGCATTGAAAAGACGATCCGAAGAGCGTTACTGCCGTGATCGCTACTACCAGTCCTTGAACAATATGTGCGTAAAGAATATCTCGAGATGTTGGCGTGAGGTTGCGAATGAAGACTGACATTGCTAACTTGGAGAATAGCATACTCAAGGTAGCTAGCAGGGTCGCGGCTAATTGTGACTTCTTTTTGTCAATCCTGTTTGCATCTCCTGATTGACAGTATATACCGGCCTACCTTCATCACAGTTTCCTGCTTGGCTCTCGAGACTGCACCGGTGTGATCGCCATAGCCGTTGGTGGTCGCTACGAAAATGGCAATAGCGTTTGCTATACAGAATAGCTATTTAATTAGTTTCATAACATGACAGTTCTATTCCTCAATGAATGACTCACGGTCGATACAACTACCATATAATCATCCACAGTTAGTTTCCGAAAAATAAGCCATTTGGTTATAAGTCGAGGAATGACAGCGAGAACAGTGGTGCTCATCAGGAACCATGCTGTGACTGTGACAGCTGGGTTCCAGCTGTCTTCAAGGAATCGCGTCATCTACCGATAGATGTATGAGCAGAGGGAGATCGACATGAATGAATGAAGATTGAGGGATTCATTGACTGGTTCCCCGAGCAAAAAGCGTCAAACCGCGTTAGCATATATGAACACCACTCGATACACGCAAACACTATATAACTATACACTTCGCTTGTAGGGGCATTAGATTCCTGGAGATACGTGATTGACAGGGAGTGGTGCAAAGACCTTATCATCTCATCTTGTTCAAAGCCTAGTAACAGGTACTAAATGTTTAGTTACCTGCTATCGAACCGTGCCAAGCGCACTAATGTGGACGCTCATAAAGCAATTTCTGAACAAGAAAAGCCATCTATTTCTGGCATACAATTTAAAATAAAATCTTGTCGCCATTCTTCTTGCTGTACTCCGCAATGAAGCCCTACGATATCTTTCATCTCAGGGAAGCCGTCCTGTGCACAGAGTCAAGGAAATGGCCCACACCGAGCAATTATCCACCCCTATTAAGGTGGGCTTTCGCAAGGCCAACGCTTAAGACACTAGACAGGGATCTTCACACCGTGTGGCGTTAGGCTACGTTGCAGCGGGATCCACGTTCATATGGATAAATTGCCCCTCAGAAATACTATCCCCCAAAATTTCAATCCCAATTGATCCTTTCAACTCGCAAGGTAGTGGGAATTCAATCGTTAGTAATTTGAATTTTGTGACGTCGTTCACTGCTTAAGATTGAAAATTGGCATTGTACAGCCCATGCAATTTGACTATAAAATCTCTAATACAATGGTGTTGTATCTGGATATGCGGGAAAGAAATATTCGGGAAAAACATACAATCCCACAAGGCTAGCCATAGAATCCGATTCGAAGCCGAACCTCCAACGGCGTCAGGATATAAAGGCCCAGACTCGTCGGTTTACACCAGACTAATATAATGTTTTATTAACAGTGATTGCGGCGCAGGAGCTGTGATCTCAATTGACAGGGATCGGCACTGGCCAATGCACCGTTCCTTTTGAACGGCCACGAATGAAACAGTCTGGTCCAATATAACGCTAGTGTGGATTAGCCCACGGTTAATATGTACTGGATTGGTTCGCTAGCACTATCTTCTGCATCAAGCATTCGATGCTCGTGCAGCCCGCGGACATTTTTTTCTTGTTTTGTTTTGCTTTTCTTTTGGGGCATGCTGCCCCGCCCTGCATTGGAGAAGCTTTGGCTGTGCTTTTTCTGTTTTCTGTTGTGTCTATCATCGGATCTCTTTCCAACACTCTGATCAGAACCTTCCGGGTAGCTTTTGGTCAGTATGTCATCCCATAACATGAAAAATCTAGCTGAGGTCCGCCACGATGTTGGCCCCACGGAGGTGGGAAAAGACCGCGATGAACTGGACCTTGCACGAATTGGCAAGCAGACAGTATTGAAAGTAGGCTTATTCTTCACTAGCATCGAGCTTTTCATTTCATCGCTAACCGAAATCTAGAGAAACTTCAGTATTCTTTCTATTCTCGCGTTCAGCTGCACAATTATCGCAACATGGGAGGGCCTACTCGAGTAAGTCCAGGCTCCGTTGGACACAACAGTATATGCTGATATCCAAATAGCACATTCTTAATACCGATGGAAAAGTCAGTCTCTCGTACCCTTCCATAATTGAGCATCACAATTAACCGATCGCAGCGGGGGGCCTGCGACTGCAGTCTACGGGTATATCTTTGCGTGGATAGGGACAGCATCGTGCTTTGTGGTTCTCGCCGAACTATCGTCCATGTATGTTACTTGTCCCGGCGCTTAACAAGGTATTAACCAGCGCGATTAGGGCCCCGACATCTGGCGGACAATACCATTGGTGTGCCATGCTTGCACCGTCTCATTCCATGAAGTTTGCTAGCTATCTTACAGGTATATACTATCCTTATACTATATACCGTCTAGCGCCTAATGGCAGTCCGCAGGATGGATTACTGTTTTTGCATGGCAAGCTGCATTTGCTTCGGTGGCCTTCCTTACCGGTACCGAGATCCAAGGAGCCGCTATCATGACATTCGAAAATTATAACGCCCAGCCCTATCAGGGTACTTTGATTCTCTGGGCTTGCGTGGTTGTCTCCCTCGCGGTCAATATTGTCGGCGGGAAGCTTTTGCCACGTTTAGAGAATCTTGTTCTTGTTCTCCATATTGTTGGTTTTCTGGCTATCCTAATCCCACTTACATATATGGCAGACCACAAAACGGCCAAAGAGGTCTTTACTATGTGGACCGATGAAGGTGGCTGGTCCTCTAAAGGTCTTGTCTTTTTCCTTGGTATGCAGGGCGGAGTCTTCGCATTCTCAGGAGGCGACGCCGCTGTCCATGTAAGTTACATATCGGAGTCAAAGACTGAACCGCAACTAAGATTGTCTCTCTAGATGGCTGAAGAGGTTCAGCAAGCATCTATAGCGATCCCTCGCGCCCTACTTTTCACAGTGTTGATCAACGGTACTCTTGGGTTCGGAATGTTGATCGCAGTCTTATTCTGTACAGGTGATCTGAATGCGGCTCTTGAGAGTCCCACAGGGTATCCATATATGCAGATCTTTCTCCAAGCAACAGGCTCTCTCGGTGGATCAATTACTATGATCTGCATTCTGCTGGTGATTGGAGTGTGCTCGACGATCGGAATGCTGGCCGCTACGTCCCGCCAGTTCTGGTCGTTTGCCCGCGATCGGGGAATGCCCGGATGGCGATTTTGGGGCAAGGTAAATCATAATGTACTTCATCATTTCCAGTTCATGCTAACACGCGAATACAGGTCTCGACGACCTCTAACGTTCCAATCAATTCTGTCTACTTCACCATGGCTGTGTCCTGTCTCCTCGGGCTTATCAATATCGGCTCCGATGTCGCGCTCAACGATATCTTATCGATGGCAATTTCAGGACTGTATCTGTCATATTTCACAGTCTCGTGTCTTCTGCTCTACCGCCGCCTCCGAGGGGATATTCGTCTCAGCGCCGAGAACGAGGAGATGACGGTGAACGTCCCCAACGCACCGTTGGTATGGGGTCCATTCCGTGTTCCGGGAATCTTTGGAATCGCCATCAACATGTTCGCCATCGCCTACCAAATTATCGTGATCTTCTTCAGTTTCTGGCCGACCGAAGCCGTGGTTGATTATACCACCATGAACTATAGTGTTGTTGGAACCTTTGGGACTGTTATCATTGCTATTGTGTACTACTTCCTGCGGGCAAGGAATGTTTATCAGGGGCCCGTGGTGGAAGTTTTCTGATATGTATATATACTTCTTCCCTTATGCCAGCAATAATACACGCCAGTCAATTAATCATCCTTATAATGGTTGCATGAACCCGACAAACAATCCGATTTCACCTTTCCTCTGCCTGAAGAGCGATTGATACTCCCTACGGAGCCCTATTCTAGAATGTAGGAGTGGTAAAAATAAGAAGTTTGAAATAGCTCCGACACGGCGATCAGAGGCTACTTGAAATTCGTCCGGAGACTATCTACATCATGTCTATAGGCTTCCAACAATACGTATGTAAGATCCATTGATCTTTCTTCTATCGCAGTTCCGTGTCCCAAACATACAGTACTTACAAACCGGTAACCACTTTAGCTTCTGCCTCGCACTCTTTTGGATGGTCTGTTTCCAGTCATCCGAGGTTCGCTTGGAATCGGCTCTGGTGGGCGCATTTCATCTCTAAACCCTAACCGGGCCGTCCTCGTGTCAAATACCTAGGAGGCTGGTCTATCACATATGTTCTAGGCTTCCATTCCCGAGGTTATCCTGCAGCGTGGTCCTTTTCGAGAACAGCCACCCATGCGACTGGCCAATTTATTCTTGAGGGTCGCAGATCGCATGGTAGGTTGCGTAAGCATCTTTAAGACACCGCCGTTGTTCGGTGATAGGGACCGTGAGGCGGCGATTTGATGCAGCGGTCGGGACTCGGCGACCGATAAAACAAACTGCGACAGGTGGTGAAAGGTCCTTTGTTAGTGCTCAAAGTCCTAATATAGGTAAGCAAAGCGACCACACGGTCTTGACATTTTCTCTCATGCCATCATGGCACAGTCGTCCGCACTTCAATAGTCTCGATGTCTCGATAGAAGCACTGTCGACTGGAGTAAGACTGTGAGGTGGCTAGAAAGTTGGAGTATGACAGACTCTGTCAAAGACCAAGTCGGGGCTATCATCCACCGAGCAGTACAGGTGCAGAGAAATTGAGGATACCCAGATTGGCTGTGGGGCGCCATGTCCTCTATAACTCTCCGGCGCAATCGTTCTGCGACTTCGAGTTGGGGCAAGACTGCCAAGGGGACCTAAGTCCAGACCCGCCCGAAGTGGTACCGAAATGTTTGCCAGCTTCGGCGATAACCCGTTGCCAGTCGCGTTCGCGATCGAAATGGTGGGAATTAGTTCAGTTATTTTTATGGATTGGTAATGTCACCTTTCTAAATTCTGATTGTGGGTTCAACTCCGGCGCAGGGTCCCATCGGGGAGCGATCCCGTTCGTTAATAACAAGAGCATGTACCAGCATATATAATCTGAAACGCCAAGCAGATATGGTCTCTGCAATTTGCCTTCTTGATTAATCGGCGGACGGGAGTCCCCGTTCCAAATCCTGACTGGGTCATGAACAAATGTACCTTTGTTCGGATTACTGGATGCTGTATGGCGGATACCCTAGCGGTCCAAACCCATACTAGTGAGCTAGAGGTATGGCCTCGTGCTAAACACTACCGGCGTTGCGCACCGTTTTGAAGATTAACCGAGGAATGCCCTGGCCTAGTCGCAGCTGTGCTCTAGAAAAATCATCGTTTGATTTATATAAGAAATACAATTTGAATTTGAATTAACTCCAAATGTGGCTAGATCGCGGAGGGAGGGAATCATATTGATCGTAGTAATGTATAGGATAGTATGCATTATCAAAGACCCTTTAGGGAAAGAACAATGTACATGAAAAGAAAACCCTTTGATACCATCAAAATTTTCTAATCCTAGGGGTACTCCATAGTCTCCACCAAGTTCTCTCGGAGCCAAGCCCGAGTGCACGAGATCATGGACCCGGTAGACTAACATCTCCCCCCGACTATCGACACGGCCGAAATCCCTAGACCCTTGGCGACCCACTGGTCTATTCCGCTCTGCTCGCTGGCATTGGTGGAGTAATGATAAATTAGAACTAGCAAAACCCTCCATCGTGTCAAAAAGCCTGCTCGGGTAACACCCTGTTAATTATGGCATCCGTCGGTCACTGCCCCTCCGGCTCTAAATGGTGGACGAGAGTGGGATGGAAGATGGAAGAGTGGATCCGTGATTTTCAAATGATCTCGGTCAGAAATTTTATTTCATCCAAATGTCCTATGCGATCGCTACACCCCACGGACCGACTCCGTCACAGTGAATGTTCGTGTCTCTTTAATGATATGAGTCTGACTGGACTGGCTGTCACCATCATTGTCACCGTCTGATAATGCCCCGGATGCAATGATGGATGTGTGATGCTGACTTCTAATGGTATTCATGCTCATAAGTTCATGGGCCTCATTCCCGCGCATTGCGGACCGCTGGCGCAACGAGGATAGCTCATAACCTTTGGCCGAAGTCATGTTGTAACTAGTCAATCCGTCAATGCGCATGCCCGTCGAACGGAGACTATCCATGAACGGCTTGAACTGTGGGGAGCACGAAGTCACCACGCTCAAGCATTGAACAATCTGTGTGGAAATGGTCGCGGACCAGGTATCAAAAGTGGGATCGTCGGAGCTTCTCGTCCGATTGGTGCACACGATCTGGCCCACCAAAGCAAAGATCACACTGGATGGCAGGTATCAGTCAGCTATATGGCTCAAGAACAACTGTACCACACATCTCAATGCACACTGACAAGATTCGAAGCCCAAAGATACTAGTCAATGTGGCCTTTTTCGTCCAATGGGCGTGTACCCCCACGATGATCAAAAGCGCCTGGATGATGATCCCGATTTCTAACAGGATGTTGGAAATGGAAAGGTAGTTCCACCAAGCGCCCTGGGTAACACATCAATTCAGCGACCCAGTATCTCACGAGCGATGGGTTGGGTCCCATACCACATTAAAACAATGTCCATTTTCCAAGTCCCACGTTCGAGGGGGTTTGCATTCGAATGCTGACACAAGAACACCGATGGCTGCCCAGAGACCAGTCGAAACTTCTAACCCGATGGCAGTCCGACGATCAGACGCGGCTGGTGTAATGCTCCAGATGAACTGTATCAAGGCTAGTTTCGATAGACACATGGTGACGATGAAAAGGATCCCGGCAGCATACGCGGACTTGTGGAAACACTCCGTAAGCTTAGTACACCAAACGCGAGGTTAATGGAAACCGACCTTGAGTATAGCGTCTATAGTTTCTTTCGATAGTGTAGTGTAATGCTTCCCATAACCATTCACAGTAGCCATGGAGACAGCCAGAGACTGCGCCGCGCAGAAGATCATGGACAATATACTAAGATAGTCGTCCGGGGTCCAGCGCCGGAAGATCCAATATTTGGTTCCCAGGCGAGTAACCACACAAAGAATGGCAGTCGTCATGAGAAACCACGTCACGACTTCCACCGCGGGCTTCCATCCTTCATGTTCCAGTCGACTCATTCGGAGTGTAAAATGCAGGAATAGGTAGTATGCCGACGACGCTCTGCGATGCCGGTGAGGGGCTTATTATGGCAGCTGCAAGGGACAGCGCCTCCCCTTGGCCCCCAGTGAATAGTGTCCATTTCTGTGGCTAATTAAATTTAATGAATGTTGACATGGGTTCGAAAATAGCCCGACTCCGAAACGCAGTAGGCCAGGTCAGGCTCCTGGGGGTGCTCGGGCGAGTGAGAACTTAATATGTGTCCCTGCGCGGACAGCCGGACAAAATCAATGACGGGCTAGTGCCGTAATATCGAGGAAGTCAAGTTGATGAACCCAAGAGTTTTAGAGACAGTCTACTACGTGGTGGTGGGCAATTAGAATTATGGGCCCGGAAGCCGTCCTGCAGCTAAAGCCTCACACCCCTGTCATGTTGCATCCACAATCATTCCATAGTAGGGATTCCCCTCCTGCCACCTCACCAAAAATAATTCAATTAACTTCTGAGGTTTCCATCGGTTATAGCCGAAATATCATATCTAATGATGGCTAGCTGCGCTCCTTTTATTCCACAATCACGCCGCCGAACTAAGTTATAACCATTTCAGTCTCTGGACACACTCGCCCCCTCGCTTGCAATTTTTCCATGTCTTATAGCTGGTGGCGCAGTCGTCACAAATTTTAAGTATTTCTTGCCTTCCGACCCTTGAACGTCTTGTGTTGAAGCGACTGCACCTTCACAATGGAGCGCTATGGTCTCAAGCGGCCTCTGCCCGCGAGTCTGCACGAAGTAACAGACCCCTCCCAAGGAGGCGGGGATGATGCAAATCTGGCCCGCATGGGAAAGAAGGCTGTATTAAGAGTAAGGCAATCATGAATTATCCAGCCTGTTGCCCATCTGACGTGCATTATTCTATTCAGAGAAACTTTGGTTTGATGTCGATCCTGGGATTCAGTTGTACGATTCTTATTACCTGGGAGGGTATAGCAACGTATGGTTCCATTCTACGTTTGGTTTTAGGGGGCATTCCAACTAACACCTCTGCGATAGATTGTTCATTGAGGGATTCTCGAAGTATGTGGCAAGTTCAAAGCGCAGTTCAGGAAATGCTTCTTGATACTGACAGGGTTCTCGTAGCGGCGGGCCGGCAGGATCAGTGTATGCCTTTCTTTTCGTATGGAGCGGCATCGCGACCGTGTTCGTCGTCCTCTCAGAGCTGGTTTCCATGTAAGTTTTCATACAGTCTATCCCTCAGTCGCCTCTATTTGTCATCCCCCTCCGCGACTCTGTTGACAGTATTAGGGCACCCACTGCGGGAGGACAGTACCATTGGTGCTCGATGCTTACATCACCGTCTACCATGAAGCTCTCTAGCTACGTGACAGGTAAGTAGTCGATTACTGTCACGAATGAATAATCCCTGAAAGAACATGAGTCGCTAATATTCACATCCAGGCTGGATGACTGTGATTGGTTGGCAGGCGACTTATGCCACTTCGATTTATCTCAGCGGGACCCAGATCGCATCTATGGTGACCCTCACCCATTCCGACTATGTCCCTAAGGCATGGCACATGACACTATACTCCTACGCGATTGCTCTCATTGGATTGGGCCTCAACTGTATTGGCGGAAAGCTACTGGCACGGTTCGAAGGCACCATCCTTATTCTTCATATTCTAGGGTTCTTTGCGATCTTGATTCCATTAACTCATATGGCCGAGCACAAGACCGCCAAGGAAGTGTTCACCCATTTTATCAATGAAGGCCAATGGTCGTCCCAAGGCCTCTCATTCTTCGTTGGTCTGATTGGCCCGGTTTTCGCCTTCGCTGGCGGTGACAGCGCTGTCCATGTATGTTGCTCAATCACCTTATCACTCCAGATCCTTTCAGAAAACAACATACCCAGACTGAATTGCTAACAAACTGGTATTAGATGGCAGAGGAGATCTCCCACGCTACTACCTACGTCCCGTGGTCATTAATGCTCACAGTCCTCATCAACGGGACGCTCGGATTCTCTATGCTTCTTGCCTTGCTGTTCTGCCTGGGCGATGTAGATAAGGCATTGAATGATCCCACCGGATTGCCGTTTGTGGGTATTTTCCTGCAGGCTACCGAGTCTATCCCGGGCACCGCGGTGATGGCCAGTATTATCATCGTGCTGTGCTTCTGCACTTCGGTGGGGATGCTCGCAGCTGCCTCGCGTCAACTCTGGTCGTTCTCGCGGGATCGCGGGATCCCGGGTTGGAGGGTGTGGAGCAAGGTAAGAATACAGCATGACCCCTTATTCAACATTCACTAAACTCCACAGGTCACCACAAGCAATTGCATACCAACATACAGTGTTGTACTCACCACCACCATCGCCATCTTATTGAACCTCATCAACGTCGGCTCCGACGTGGCCTTCAACAGCCTGGTGTCCATGTCCACCTCGGGACTTTATCTATCCTACATGACGGTCTCGGGTCTGCTCCTCTACCGCCGATGCACCGGGGGCATTCTGCAGCGCACGAGCGCAATGCAGGGTGGACGCGATGCGGAGACAAAGATCAACACGGCCGGGGCTCAACTGGTCTGGGGACCGTTCCACATTCCAGGAATCTGGGGGATTCTCATCAACACCTACTCCTTGATTTATATGTTCATTGCCACGTTCTTTAGCTTCTGGCCCCCAAACAACCATGCGGACGTGCAGTCCATGAACTACAGTGTGGTCGGGACTGGGGGGACGATTATCCTCAGTCTGTTGTACTATTATGTAAGGGCTCGCAAGGTGTATTCGGGTCCGGTTGTGGAGATCTAAGTTTAGCATATCACGGCGTTGGACGGTCAGGGGCACTATTTGCATATAGGTGTTACGGTGCGATACTTTTTTAGATCCACCTCGCTGATGGCTACTCAATTATATTATGGAGTACAGGCGCAGTGTTACCCTGGACTATGGATATGCTCAGGGTAGATAGTACATAAAATTCCGCTGTTCTTAGCTTTATCATGGACATAAAATAATCTGATCCTGTTCTATGGATGACAAATCTGTACACTTAACATGTGATCAAACCTGTTTATAATACCCATGTATAATTGACATACCAATTAACATCGAATGCAACACACAATGCTGCTTTCCATTACATTCATAAACTAGTATACTGCAAGATCAATCGCATTTATGAGTGTATATCGTGTTGTCATCGATGTCATACATCACTCCCGCTTGGTATGTATTGTTCCTTCAATTGCATTCAAAAATCATCTTGTCCCACACCCTCCACTCATCCCCTGCTTTCGAGAGCAAGCATGTATTAGGGTTTAATATCTGCATCCCGGATTGACCATCTCCGCACCCGTAACCGGCGAAGCACAAAAACACCGTACAGCCTGGATTCAACCAATTCAACACAGCACCTCCCGATCCCGAGATGGAGAATACGTGGCGATTCGCGCTGAGGTCAAACTGGAGTGTTTGACCGTTGGAGTTACACTGGTAACCGGGGAATACTACTGCTTCCCCGATGGTCAGGGCGCTCACTGGAATGGAGTTGAGAAGCCCGGCGAGGCTTGCGGTTTTGATGAGTGAGGGCAGCTTCATTTTGTCTGGTTTTCATTAGTTATCATAGACTAGCTTCCAAATTGACTTGCTCAACTTACCTGGTAGTCTTACAGTGATAAAAGTAGAAAAAGAATAGAAATGTCCAAGATAGTAAATAAAAACTCGGAATGCTGCCTGTCTGAAGTCTAGTTCTAGGGTTGCGGACTGGCTATATATATTTGGCAGTAGGCTAGAAACTCACCAGGACTGACAGTTTGTCAGCCCATTACAATCAAATTGTCCAGCCAAGTAAGATTCTTGACAAGATACTAACAATAACAATTGTCTACTACTAAATGAGAATAATCTCACGACATAAGGAACACTGGCAAAAGGGTGTTTGGTAATACCCAATGAAACCCGGGGAAACAAATGTTCGAAATCAGGAGAAGAGAAAGACTATACTGTATCTAGTCTAGCGTGGTATACTTCAGGTTAGGAAATACCTGCCAAGGCATTTAGCATCATGACCATACCCTTACCCAAGGTTGGGTGAGCATTAGCGAATCTTTGGTAATCATTATGAAATGGGATGGTAAAGGCTGACATATTTTCATACCCTTCATCCCGAATACAGGGGATGTATTATGCAAGAATAGGTAACAATCGTCGCGCTTTGTTACTGCATGATTCATTACCAAGTGAATCTTTCACACCAGGTTCTGGATATTATCGCAGACATAGCCCTCATTCACCGTCAACCCCCCGATACTCAAAAAATTGCCGAAACTCCTCATCGGCGACCAAGTCGGGCGCCAACTCCTTTTCGTACATGATTGCAAACATATTTCCCTCATCAAGGCCCACGTCTTCTCCAAATATAGGCGGATAAACAACATGCACGCCAACTGTAACACCATCCCCCCTTTGCAAATGTCGATGGCAGATTGGCCGACCGAACCCAAAATCTGCCGTTGCCACATCTGCGGCGCGATGGTCCGTTGTGATAATTGACATGGGTGGCTTGGAGTTGATCCGAATATTTAAATTGGTCTTATCTTTAATATATGCGACCGCATCTAGTGCAGTATCGAGATTGGCCTGTGTCTGCGTGTTTGTCACCATGCGGATATACGCAGCCAGTTCCCACAAAGCTTTGTCTGAGATGACATCGCCGTGGGTTAACTGAGGAAAAGGCATTTGATCGGACAGCGCAGCCCAGAGCACATTGTGCTGGATGCGTGGATGCACAGGGGGCTCACTCATGCGGCGGCGCATGTCCACGGATTCCGACCAGAAAATAGGGCTGTCCAGTGGGGTTTGGAAGACGGGTTGACGCAGTCGCGTGGCGGTGCGCCATATAAACGCCGCAAAAGCATCATAGGTTGATATCCAGGTCCCATCTGGTGGTGTAGCGATCCTTTTGAGTTCCGCTGCCTTGCTCTTTGGGAGATGAAAGAGGAGACACTGTCCCGGCTTCTGATCGGGATGAAGCTGCGGTATTAATGGTCCGTCGATTTGTTGCTCTGCTGGGGGAACAGGGCGGGTGACGATGGAAACGTCGTTGCAGCTTGGATCCCAAGGGGGAAACGGTGTTCCAGTCCATATCGCCCGACAATTCTCAGCTAGTTGATGGATAAAACCCGCCCAACCCATCACATCGTTGGCATAATGGTGCATGTGGGTGATGAAGACCAATCCGCCACGAATGAAGTTGGCCATAAAGGCAGACACAACAGGTGAACAGTCTGGATGCGCTTCTGGCTTTTCACCATATGTCATCGGTTCAATCCTCCAGTGCTTGAAATCCCCGAGGGCGAGGCCAGCGAACCCCGACTCCTCCAAGTCATCAATACTCGGAAACGTTGTACTATCCTCCGGGGTGTCTAGCCATTGTACCACTAACTGCACTGTGCTATCTTTTCTCTTTACGAACGAATGTCCACCATCCGCATCCTTTTCAATTGTCCCGCAGAGGTGTCCGATCTGACCCAGTGTTCGCTCCAGACCTTCTTTGAGTACTGTGGCCACTCTAGGTTTCTCCAACTCTGGGATGCGGAAATATACTGCAAAGTGCGTGTAGCAAAGTCCAGTCAAGTAGTCCAGGGTAGACACTTTGAATCGTTCTTCGTCGGGGGAGGTTTCCCAGCCGTGCGGATGCAAGTTGTGGAGATGTTTGGTAACCATATTTTGAAAGAGTGCATGAACGTCCCTTGTAAACCGCAGAAGATGGAGATAAGGTGGACTATAAGCAGATACACCAACTGCAAGAATGCGACAGAGAAGGATGCACTGGCACTGGTTATCACTTGTGTCCCAATTACTAATCGCGGGGTCCGAATCCTTCTGGTACTTGGCATGATAGATGCTGTATAAAGTTAATGTAGGTTGTCTCGTCTATTTTAGTCGTTGATTGGCGCCGACAACGGGTTGTTAGTTTTAGGAAATACAATGCGAGGCGGATGACGATCCTGTGCTTCCTAGTGCCTAGGGCAACCTTGTAGTCTCATCTGTATACCACTCTCGCATCTAGGCACCGTTGTGCTATACGTTGACGTTGCCCAGAAGCATGCATAAAGCTCTGTTGCAGTGTTATAAACCCTAGCCTCGGGCACTTGTGACCACCAATTCATTTACAAAAATAGGAAAATTGGGTGATGTTGTACTTCATTATTAGTATAGACAAGATGCGATTGTCTGTTTGTCATTGATATAGGAACAACGAAAAATAAAAATGATTCATTTGGTCTGGCAATCCATATACACCGTCGCTGTGACTATTGTATACAACAATCTTCACATAAAGAATGAACTGCATAGTCATTCCGCATTATGTGGACCATAGCTGCTCTGCCCCAGTCCACACATGATCGCCGACTTGATGTCAAGCATAAGTCTCATCCCTAACTACATTAATCCCCTCTGGAGTAAACTCCAGCCAGACCTGCCTGTCCACCGCTTGAGAGCTCCCATCCGCAAGGGTGAAATTGACACGTTCGCCATTCTCGATCATCACATCCCTTTTCACTGCATGAGAACAAGTTTTGCTTGTATCGGCCCAGAACCATCCACCGGCATAGATGCTGTCGTAGGTCCAACTGCCGCCGTTGTAGCTCGTGGACGCGTAATCATACCACATGCATTGGTTGATGATTTGCTCAGTAACATCCTATGTCCACTGTCAGCTCGCTCCATTATTCACGGCGAGAGCAGAATCATACCCAACATTGTTGTTCGGATTGCATCCCAGAGATCGTCCAGGATCCCCAATAGGCACCAACAACGCCGCCACCCGCATCGCACCATCCGCCATCTGGTCCGGCGGTGATGGATTGCGACCACGCATTGGGACACAGCCATGCCCGAATTGACCACATCATTTGGACCGCGGCATCACTGAACCATTGTTGATTTGGCGCCGTGCAGTCTGCGGCATTTGCCGTTAGCGCGAGGGCAAGGAGAGAAAGATAACCTGTTAGCTTCATGATGTATGGATGGTCGTAGAGATTACGGGGCAAACTCTCGAGGTCGCTGGTCTTACAGATCCTACGAAGCCCTGAGAAGTGGCACCTGTCTTTCTTATACGTTGGGATAAGATATATTACAGCTGTAACTACCACGGCGATGTAGCGGGGCTGACGTCTGTCAATATTGGCTAATATATGACAGAGACTTACTTCATGATTAAAGTGGAATGACTTCCAATTAGGAGACTGCACAATTTAAAGGTCAGTCCAGAGGTATCCATCTGCGTATCGCCTCAACTGAGTAGAGAAGCCTCGACCGAGACCGTTTTAACTAAATTAGTGTTTGGGTCTCTGGGAAAACCTTGATTGTGCGGGGCACAGCGTACTGTCTATTTCTGAGGAGCCTATACCAATTCCTAATGGTGCCTCGCTTATTGTGCTAACGGCTTAGTCTCCTCTAGTCGCGAGCTAAGGTAGAATTTTCTTGTTCCCCATTCCACATTAGATCTAGGAGATGTTGCAAATCCTTTACTTAATGTCACATAATCATTAGATGAAGCATTACTGTACTGCGATCATTACTTGCGCGTGACCAGTTAACCCGGACTTTCCAGAAGCCATATCCACCAATGCCGTATACCCCAGGTCTTATATTTGATTTCAACTTCTACCGAAATTAAAAAATTATGGAACGCTTTTTAGTCTTAATAACATGCAAATTTCTCAGCCCTGTAAAGACTACCATTGGATTCCGCACCTGTTTATGTATATCGAATGTTGTATTTTGTCCTTTTTAGCTGTCGATTACCTTTTGAACATGCCATTGTTGGAGACACTCTTTTCAAATCAAGGCACTGGAAAGAAACGATTTGATATGAATATACTTCATCTTGACAAAAAAAACCCCCGTGTCTATGTGTCAATGAACAGCACACATGTCTATATACTCTTACCATCCATTGTCACTGATTGTTGGGCAATCTCCCGGGGTACAATCCTGAAGACAGCGAGTATTCGATTGCTCTTAAAAAATCAATAGTTTATAAAGCCAGGTTCTTCACAATACATGCCACCCCTCTTTAGACACCTTCGACGCTTATGTCGAATAAGGGACTGGTTTTTATGTCGACAATAGTCTCCCTTTATGGGCTTTTTCGATGTTTTATATGTCTTTTCTGCGAGGGATAAATGTCGTTTCTACTCGGATTCTCGCTCTATTCAGAGAGCCGCCTGCATAGGCATACGCCCAATAGTTAGGCTCTATCAGGTTAATAAAATTGTGATTGATTGACAATAGTCTCCCTCACTGTATATCTCCCGGCTAGAAGCTCATGTTGCTGAGTATGTGACCAGTGACTGTTCCAACACCGGGCTATTCACCGGAACTTTGCGGGTCCTGATAATAGTCAATGAAACATTAACCTAGACGTTCGACACGTCCATGAGGATATCACTGTACCAACAACCTCGCTTCGGGCATTATACCGCTCGCTAGTTCTGACTTGCGGCTACTCTTTAGATCTGGGTATCGTATGAAGATACAATATAGCGAAGCATATGTGGGCTATGTTACACCCAGAAAGTCAATTTGCGTGGTGACAATGTTTAATACACCAGACTACCCGCAGACCATTGGTCCAGATAAACATATGGCACACTCACCCTTTCTAAGTTTACATCCACAATGCATAAACGCTATTTTTAGTGTGGAAAATCATGGGGTGAATCTCATTTGACCACAAAGATGGAGAGATTAGGTCCTGCGGCCGGATTAGGCCCCCCAAATGCATAGTGAATATCCGATGTGACCAATGATTGGGAATGTCGATGGGTCAGTGCGGAATACGAGGAGAGATCGGCATTGAACATGTGCGCCAATGTTACCCTCTAGCGTCGCATGGATATCTGACTTTGTCCATCATTCGAGGTTCATTGTGACGTTGGAAGATAAAGACGTATCGCTACTTTTAGTTGTAGGTGGCCTCATTTGTCGCGGATGCGTATGAAGAAAGATACGTTCGGAACATTGCCTCAACCATGGATGGTGGTAGTGATGGGTTACTTTGTGCTTGAGACTGCTATATAATGGGTGCATTCGCCGCCCCGTATTCAATAACCTCAAAGTCCGCAACTAGGGTTTATCTTCATCGGTATGGGTCGCAATCCGGTTAATATCTTGGGTGGTTTCCAGTCTGCCTCTGACAGAGGAGATGGAAATTCATCGGCTTGGTATCGAGTATATACGTATCCGTGGTTCCAAATCCTCTTGATCAGTTTCATCTGTTTCTGCTGTCCAGGCGTAAGTGTGGCTTTCCTCGCCGAACCAAGACGGGCATAGATGATCCAATCTTATAGATGTACAATGCACTCACCGGCCTCGGAGGGTCCGGTCAGGTCGACCCGACCGTCGCGGCCAACGCCAACGTTGCCCTACTTTCGGCCATGGCGGGCACAGCACTATTTGTGGTTGGGCCGATCTTTGATCGCATCGGTCCTCGAGCTTGTTTGCTGATCGGCGGGTGGACCTACCCCTTGTACTCCGGGAGTCTGCTCTGCTTTAATGGTCTGTACCTCTCGTTCCTTAGCCAAGCCTCAACTGACATTGGTTACAGCGACGGCCAACGGCGCGTTTGTCATCGCCTCCGGCGCAATCCTCGGTGTCGGAGCGTCATTCCTTTGGGTCGCTCAAGGCGCAATCATGACAACGTATGTGCCGGAGTCGCAGAAAGGGCGCGCGATTGCCGCGTTCTGGATTATCTTCAACTTGGGAGGCGGCGTGGGCTCCCTCGCGAGTTTCGGCATGAACTACCATTCGACGACGGGGACCGTGTCGGACGGGACATACATTGCGTTACTCATCATCATGGCGGTCGGATGGCTATTGGGCGTTCTGATCTGTCCGCCGCGATCGGTGCGCATTGCCGATATGCAAGCCTCGCCGGAGGTGGAGAAGAGTTGGCTGAAGGTCGCGAAGCTCACAGTCAAAACGGTCTGCGACTGGAGGGTGCTCTCCATGCTGCCCTTATTCTTTTGCGCCAACGTCTTCTATTCATACCAGCAGAATATTGTGAATGGGATGACATTCAATATCCGCTCCCGCTCCCTGAACGGTGCGCTGTACTGGATCGCGCAGATGCTGGGCGGGCTGATCATGGGAGTCCTTCTCGACACGCCAGGTCTGAATCGCCAGTGGCGGGCGCGAGTGAACTGGCTCTTCTTGTTCGTCACCGGCATGGCGATCTGGGGCGGAGGGTATGCGTTCCAGCTTTGGTATGATCGCCGAGCGGCACAGGGGAAGAAACAAGACATCGACTTCACGGACAGCCGCCAGTCCGTTGGTCCCATATTTCTCTATATCTTCTATGGGATGTACGACGCATTCTGGCAGTCGTTCTGTTACTGGTTGATGGGGGCACAGTCAAACTCTCCCGCTGTTGCTGCCATCTTGGTGGGTTCGTACAAAACGTTCCAAAGCGTCGGCGGCGCAATGGCCTGGCGACTGGGCGCCATGGGCAAGTCTGCCATGCTCCAGTTTGCAGTGGACTGGGGACTTTGTATGGGCTCTCTCGTCCTCGCCATTCCCGCCGTGTTGGCAGTTACTCTTACGAACACAGACGAAAATTCGTTGGACGAGGTAGACTTGAAATATACACAGCCCGAATCTGGCGAAGACCATCGAGCATGAGAAATCGGTCGGGTACTACGTCTCTTCTTTTTCATTGATATGTTTCTGTGAATTTCATTTAGCACCTATTAATATAAATAAGACGTCATAATGAGGATCTAGATCGTAGTATCAGATTGCTAGAATTGTCTTGGATTGCGTGTATCTGTTACTGTTCATTCGAGGTCACCCCATCCCTCACAGAATGGTCCACCGCCTCTACAATATCTTCATTGTCATTCAATGAATCAAACCAGCATGAGTATCAGGTCTCACCAACAGCTTCATCGCAACGCGCGCAGTATCTTCTCGAGTGACGGTACCGGTAGTCCTGGTATGACCAATGGCTATTTCCTCTGGAGCTTTGTCATCGGAAATCCATCCAGGGCGCAGGCTGATAGCTTGGAAAGGCATTGTACTTCTCAGACGACTATGTTCACTTTCAGAAAGAGGGTATTAATCTGCCTCAACCCTGCAAGGGGTATACATTCCCAACTCGGTTCCGTTGACGGTTTGCATGTCATCCCACTCTTTCTCTGCCCACCAGCTTGGTCGGCGACGACGGCAGCCTAGCCACGAGATCATCAAGAGCTTCAGCACGTATGATGTAGCGACACTAGCAAAGATGAATTGTTTGGCAGAATTGCGATCGATCGCGATCGCACGTTCAGGTCCGCCCTTACCTCCCGCTCCTGTCATGTCGCATTAGGGTTTGAGACACTTGGTTGGATCTCGATCGGTAGTACCTGCAGACCAAATCAGATAATTGGGTTTAACTTGACCGATGAGAGACTGTGCATCTGCATCGCTTGTGACTTTCTCCAGGTCTTATACAAGCGGTTTGAGCTTTCCTGGTGCTGTCCCAGGCGAAGAATGCCGGATTGCTGCGTTTTGCTGCGGATAACAGTGGCGATGGTCCAGAATCGTTGTAGAAGCAGCGAGGTCAGAGCTTGGGCGACCTTTCCCTGTCCACCCAGCAGAAACACACGAGGTGTCATCATATCTGTTTCCGATATTTGATGAAGGATGAACAGCAATGTGATCAGATTTGAAACTTCTTCATTTGAAGCGTGTTTGACGGGTAGTTTGCCGGGACTTGAAGCACTCCATTCCGAAGGAAAGGATTATTGATCTGAAGTCAATGCACTATGGTATTACTCAGTCTGTCCCACTGGTCCATTACGTTACAGATCTCGGAGACTTCGGGTAGCGGAGACATACGACAGCTTTGGTAAAATGCCTCACCCGCTACTGTGTACCTTCTAAGTATTGCTTCTTATGCTGGATCTATTGGTGAGATGAGTCTCGTGGCCCCTCACATAAGCATTCAGTGAAAGATATGTGACTTGAGGCAATACAGCCAATACCGTGTCCGTTAATCAGGGTCAGACTGCAATCAAAATATCATCTTGCCCCTCTCCGACTACGACCGTTGTTTAACACGGGTCCATTTTACGGGGCATGAATATCGAGACAGCTTTACGGGATCATGATTATGGAAGCACAAACAATGTACATTCACCGTCAAAGCTTCCACACGCCCGGTGCCCGATGGACTATCCACAGCCGGTGATGCCCCGAGATAAAAGGGCCCACGTTGTCGACTGAATGATCAATCTTGACTATCTCAGGATCAATAGCTATCCCTTTCTCCTAATAGTAGATCTTCAAGAGTGAGCGCAATATTCGCTGATTTCCCTTGATCCAATGCACGTCTTAAGTGGCGGATCGTTGCTTGCGGTCTTGCTCTTCTCTTGGCCGCTCCTTGTGCATGCGACCATCGGCTCTATTTTCAAACTGAAAACAGAGAAAGGAGAACGAGGCACTTGCCATGGTCAATTGGACACACTGGATACATGGCTGTCCGAGTCCAAGGCGCTCGCCGATGCCGCATTGCAGGCATTTGAGGACGCCGGAACAGAATCCCACCCCCACCAGGGAATCGCGCGGAGGTACCTTGCATCGTACTTCGGGTTGGACTCTGCTTCTCCCTTAGAAGATGTTAATCTAGTCAAGTGTAAATATCCCAACCCTAAAGGCCATGAGACGTGCTAAGCGACGCGGTAGCAAACCTCCAAAAGGTTCGTGATTTTTATCAAGAAAAACTCGAGACCGATAGAGCCACCCCCTGGCTATTCTGCAACGATACATGGCTCGTCAAAATGTTGTGAGACGATGCCGCCTTGCAAGAAAGGAGCATGGACACCTACCTGGAAGTTTCGGCCAGCGGCGACATGCATCCGGTCGCCATTGAAGACATGGAGCAGTACCGCAGCGCTCTGTGGGATTTCGACGACGGGGTCTGGGTCCGCAACGGGACGGATCCCCTACTGGTCCCAAGATCTGCTCTCCTATGTATTCGACCGGAACTACAATGGAAAGGCCTTTTGCACGGCGGTGACGGAGAACGGAGACCGGGGGCTGGCAGCCACCCAGGACACCACCAACCCCAGCACCATGACCTTTTGTCCTTTTAGCTTCGAGATGCCGACTAAGGACAAGTGGCTCGGATCGCGAATGCCCATGGGTCATAACATTGTAAATGTCACCCCTCGAAGTGCAACATCCTACCATGAGACCTTCCATCTTGTCCTTGGAATGATTTCAACGCTTGATTTCACCTGTGAGTTTTACAAAACGAGCGATCTAGCAAAGACTAACTTGCACAGATGATTGGATGGTGCAGCGCAAGGCTATGAGACAACCCAATGCAATCCCCGATGGCTTTGAAAAGCGCGGAACAACTGACATTCAACTGATCCGACAGAACCCGCAGACGTATGTGTGGTTTAGCGTTGGATATTGGTATTTCTTACAGACCAAATAGAGCCAAGGGAACACGCGGTATAGCTTCGACACAGGCACTGGTTGGTTAGTGCAGGTCTAATGGAATTTGATACTTGAATACAAGCTCGTCTACTACTACCGTTATATTTAAAGATGATCGCGGACATACATCGATGGAAGCAGAGTAAGCCGTAGTATTAATGTTCCATTCACAAAGTCCATTGCATAGTTTGCTTGAAACTGCTGGCATGACAGAGCCAATAGACAACGTTGGAGACCACACTTGGAAACATGGAACATGTCCAAATACCATGATACCTTGGTGTAGGCAGATATCGAAATACTGGCCATGTCCGCAGGAGGGATTAGAGTAGCTGTTCAGATGGCCTTCAATCAGCCACTCTAGGGGCGTTTATTAGTCAAGCGCATGCTAATGATTCCCTCTAACTCTAGGAACATATTAGTGCGGAATTATGATCACAAGGTTAGTGTCCTCAACTTCTCCTTGGATGTTTGATTTGGTTTCGATATGAAGATGTACTTATCGGAGTTTACACTCTAGCCAAGTTCACTGTAGACATAGTGGACCAAGTAGCGCACATAGCAACAGACTGAGGGAATGAAGAGTACTTCGTCTGGGTTGAAATCGTGGTGTTGTAGGGCTAAATCTTCCGACTACGCCGCGCGAATCCATGTGACCCGTAAGTGACGTGAAGATGGTGATGAGATTCCAAATCCCCACATATCCTGATTATGAGTGTCCACTTTTTGAGTGGATGCAACCTTGCGAGCCTGCTAGGGCCTCAGGTTCTATACCTACAGGCAGTAGAAGATCAATGGTGTACTCTAACATCTAAAAAGAATAGGAAAGCAAAAAACAACAATTGCTAACCCCAGAGCTAAAGATCTGTTCAAATAGTGGTTATTTAGCACGCACAAAAGAGCATTCCCATTCGAATTAATCTACTAATGAGAAGACAATACCAGGAAAATTCCGCAGAAATAAACCAATGTTATTCAGCGCACCGTGCTACGGAAGGATCATTCTACGATATAGCCGCGGGTATCGGTAGAGGAATATCCGCCATCATGCCCCTCCCCCGCCTGGAGGGATTAGTCGCAATCGATCTTGCCCTTCCGCCAGAGCACAAATTCACCACTTCATCACCATAGTTATCGACACAGACGATGCCTCCGGTACGCGTTGCGGCGTGCCATGTGGCACCTGTTTTCCTGTCCGCCCAGGGGACGACGGAAAAAGCCGTGCGATTGATCCACGAAGCCGCCCGCCACGGCGCTCAGGTGGTGGTCTTCCCAGAGACTTATATCCCCGCATTTCCGATCTGGAGCGCCCTCCGAGCCCCGGCGGAGAATCATGGACTCTTCCACCGCATGGTGACCGAATCCGTGTATGCGGATGGCAAGGAGATCCAGGCAATCCGACAGGCGGCGCAGGCTTCCGGCACCATCGTCAGCATTGGAATCTCCGAGAAGACCCGCTTCAGCACAGCGACGCTATACAATTCCAACCTCCTGATTGACCGCTCGGGCGCCGTACTTACCCATCACCGGAAATTGATGCCGACCTTCTTTGAAAAGCTCACGTGGAGTCCGGGCGACGGACATGGCCTGCGCGTCTCCCCGACCGCGTGCGGCAACATTGGCAATCTGATTTGCGGCGAGAACACAAATCCGTTGGCACGATACGCCCTGATGGCGCAGGCGGAACAAATTCACCTGTCCACCTGGCCCCCCATTTGGCCGACGCGGTTCGCGACCGGGGACGAAGCCGGGGCTAATTACGACAATGTCTCTGCCAATCGAACACGCGCGGCCGCCCATTGTTTCGAGGCAAAATGTTTCGGTGTCCTCTGCTCCGGATTCCTGGACCAGACAGTGATTGACAGTGTCAGCGCCGGGTCGCACGCCATCGATGCCGTGCAGCACACCCTGCAACGCTCCCCGCGCGGAGTTTCGCTCTTCCTGGATCCCACCGGAACGCTCCTGCCGGGCTTTACGTTCGATCGGGAAACGGCAAAGCGCCAGGAGACCGAGTATCTACAGCATCAGGAAGGTATCCTTTATGCGGACCTGGATTTGGACCGGTGCGTCGAGGGGAAGCAGTATCATGACGTGGTGGGTGGATACCAGCGATTGGATGTCTTCCAGCTCCAGGTGAATCGGTCGCGGTCGGATCCGGTCGTTTTCACCGAGTCAGATCCGATGACAGGAAAGTCAGCTGGAGCAGATCTCCCGCACGCTGTAGACACAGAACCATCGGTCTGACGTTTTCTCCCCCGTGTTACGTACCGGGATTGATCTCAGGTCTCACCCGGGGAATCTTCCCACAGTGGCTGGTTCATCCCGCAATCATCCAATTATGGTTCGCTATACCGTAGACTTGACGTTTTACAATCACTCTGCAGAGGAAACATGGTTCGGCCCACCGTCAGTTGAAGAATGTTCATGAAGGTTGATGAGATTGTGACACCCAGTGCGCCAGTAGGAGAGGCCCCGAGTGTATGCGATTGGACATTGGGTGTGCTGCATCATGTTTACCAGATGATGAATCAGTACGCGTACCAACTTTCTGTCTCTCTCGGCTGCAGCGAAACTTGCACTTAGCGGTCAATTTTGGTAGGAATCAGTACCACGTTGACTTTCAGTTTGAACCATGATGGGTCAGAATATGTTTGGGAGAGAAAACCGTAGTTAATTATGGGAGCCAAAGGGGATGCTTAGTCATCTGTCGCTTAGTCATGTGAGTCACGAGATGCTGACTCAAACAAAACCAAACATCACAACTATATCCATGTCCATACATATACACCGTATACATATCTATGGGTAGTATATTCTCTGAACATCCTGGACCGTTCTTTCATTGTCGCTCACTCTCTCCAATTTCTGTTTCTTTTATCTTTCGCGCTAACCTTACCCGGGGGTGAATGACACTTGTCCACCATATGAGGACTGTACGGAGTACTCCGCACCCTGGAATCTCTCACACAGCCCTCATTCACTAGTAACCTCAGCAATAATCAACAGTAACGGGGTCACCCCATGCATATGATACACAGGATAGCACTGGGCAGATGGACGATTGCCCGAAAGGCAAGGAATTAAGATTCTCACCCGGGGGTTTGGAGTAGTAAAATCATGATAAACTTTTTTTTTTTTGTTAATATCTTTCTTTGTTGTCATCTGGACCGTGAAATAGCGCCTCCTTGAGCAGACCGTCTATCGGGGAACATACAACCGTCCGGTATGAACATGGATTGAGGCCACCAGGGTCGGCCGAGATTCGAGCCACCGGTGCAACGGACCGACGTTAGTGGCAAAGACACGCCAATAGAAGAGAACTAGCGAGGAGTGTAATCTTAATACAAAACCCCCTCCATTTCCCAACGGGACAAAGAAAGGGTAACGCAAAACGGCTCATACCAAAGCTCCTGGGTCGAGTCGATAAACATCTTGAACATGCTTCTGGACTCCTGACACCGAGGATGGATACGCTGGAGGCTTGTCGTAGATTGTGTGCGACCTGCATATGGTGCACAGAAACAGTTATCTGGGGCCCCGGCCATTGGAGGCTACGAGGGAAATATGGGATAGGACTTATATGGCTCACAGGAGCAAGAGCGAATCCCTCTTCAGCTGTTCAACGCCCCTTACCGCCGTGGATCGCTGCAAGTGAACGCACAAGATGAAAGAATTCGAGCCAGGAAGCTGGAAACCAGCATTCAATATCTTGAACTGGTTATTGCTGGTCACCGTTCTAATCGTGGTCATTTCACGACTGGGAACCAAATACTGGATCATCCGTCGATGGACGGCGGAGGACTATCTCTGCATAGTATCGACGGTAAGATGATTCCCTCTATGGGAGATACCGTGAGGGCTCATACTCTATACCAGGCTTTCTGTATCGGACAATCGGTAGCAATTTCGATGGCGACGGCCCATGGTTATGGTGACCCTCAGAGTACCATCACAGAAGCGGACATGGAGGAGATTATGAGAGTCCGTAACTCCCCGCTCTAACATGTATTGCGATGGGTCTGATCAGTTACTAGTTCAAATATGCTGCCGCAATTCTCCTCCTCGGAAGTCTGTGGTTCTCAAAGTTATCCTTCGCTCACTTTATTCAAAGCGTGGCGCCGTTTCATCCCCATCGTCTGATCACTGGTATCATGGAGGGACTAATCAGTGTGTGGGGAGTGACGGGAATGATCACGACGGCCTTCCAGTGCCAAGTGCCACGGCCATGGGATTATCTACACAGCAAATGCCTCAATCAGCGCACCTTGCTGTACTATGTATGTGTGATGAGTATCCTGACCGACATGGGAGTCATGGCTCATGGTATCTATGTTATGATGCGGCTTCAAACTGGGATGAAGAGGAAAATACTGCTAACAATTATATTTGGAGTTCGGATCTTGTGAGTACAATCTAACGATGCATAATGCATCCTCACTGATGCGCAGCTATAGGGTGGTTGTAGCGACTATCTGCCAGCTTATCTACTCGGAGCACGCGACAAATACCTGGCCTGCCAGTGTATCCATGCAAGTGACCCTATGCGTAGGCCTCATCACGGCTTGCTCCCCTCAGATGAAGCCATTCATGGAATACCTTCGCTCGCCTGGTTTTCGGATTGATGGAATGACGACATACGGGTCCTCACATCCAAGTTACGGCAAAACTATCTCTGATGCAACGACCGCGCGGAATCGGCAGCATTCGGGCGCCAACAAACAGCACGAGCTATCCAACCTGCCGCCAAATGGACATCACTATACGGTAACCGCATCAGGGTCCAAAAAAGACTGGGATACGACCAGCCTGTCTAGCCAAGCACATATGATTCACGAAGTCCGCACTTGGACAATAACTGAGTCTTTACGAAAGACAGCTTCACAATCATCACTCCCATGAGGTCGAGATGGCTCACCATGCTTGCCAGGCCTTGGGAGTATTTAGATAATGGTCGGAAAAGTGTGTAAGGGTCATATGTCTTCTAGGTGGTGGATGTAACCTTCCTCCCTGCTTGCTATCCCTAGTGCTGGTAGATCAAAATGGCTGGATTTCTGTTTTCTTTGCCTTTTTTCCCCGTCTCTTTCTTTGTTCCAGTTTCCGCTTTTGATTCTCATGTGATGTTACCTGTTTATGATGAGTAGACAACGCTAGTCATAGTTCTTGATTGCTGAACAAAGTGCGACGGAGAGTTGTACCACAACCCCAACGGACATGCCAGGACCCGATTAACATTCCTGATTGCCACGGTGAGTGCTTGGAGAGTCCGGTGCCACTGGCTAGAAAATGATTCTACCGGCCTCAGAGTCCGCCCTGTGCAACGGGTACCTTTAATGGGATTGGGTCGTCCTACGTATGCGACGCATATTGAGTTGCACCGGCTCCCGAGGTCCCTTGTTCCCTTCGTCGGTAGCGATAAAAGTAACCAGCTCTTTATTGCCTAGACCCCCAACCTTTGTTTCCAATGCCAGTCAAACTGGCTGAGTTAATTGCTGTTGTACATTGGGATGAGAGTGTGTGACCCTTTTGGTGGCCATTTCCCTGTTAGGGGGTATCTGGTATTTGGTGGAATGAATTTATGTTTTCCTATCATTCCCCCCCCGCATATCTTCCTGCACCATCACCCACCTTGATCACTGATAGCCTCTGCCAAAAGTTCAAATTGACCGGCATTTGACCCTCATTTCTCACTCGAACCTATTGCCTCCCGGTGGTTGTCAGCCTTGTACGTGTGGTTTCAACTACCCATTCAGTATGACAATCCACGAACGAAAGCGAGCAGTGTCTCCGATGATGGTGGAGGTGGAGGCACAACCATCCCATCATGACAAAGATGACTACGACCTCACCCGCATGGGAAAGCGGCCAGTGTTGAAGGTAGACCGTTACTTCCTCTGTTTCCAAAGCAGGGTCCCGGAACCGATACTGACTTCCTAAAAACAAGCGCAATTTTGGTTTAATGTCAATGATTGGGTTCAGCTGTACCATTCTTGTCACCTGGGAAACTGTACCGACGTATGTTGTACTTATTACACTACGGTGTCTCCACGTTGATGTTACTCCGCTAACGCGGCATTTCTACTAGGGTGCTCGACCAACAACTTGAAAAGTACGTGACCCTTCAGACAAAGTGATAGAGACGGTCAGGATGGATGCTTACCTGCCTTCCTTCCCCTTTCCTCAGTGGAGGTCCAGCAGGGGCTTTTTATGGATACATATTTGTATGGATTGGGACTATAGCGACATTCATTGTTATATCTGAACTGGTCTCCATGTCAGTACATGCCTATTCTTCAACCTGACGGAGGGTTATCCCTGATTTGTGCGCTCTAGGGCTCCCACAGCAGGTGGGCAATATCATTGGTGCTCCATGCTGGCGCCGCCCTCATATATGAAGCTTCTCAGCTATATCACCGGTGAGTAAAAGCCCCAGGAGCACAGTGAAAATCCCACCATTTGACAAAACGACGCAGGCTGGCTCGCGGCCATCGGCTGGCAAGCGACTTATGCAGCTTCTTCATACCTGAACGGGTTCTACATCCAAGCGATTATTGGTTATTGCAATCCCAGTTATACGCCCAAGCCCTGGAAGCAAACGGTATATGCGCATGCAGGAATTGTAGTTTCTGCCTTTCTTAACCTCGCTGGCGGCAAGGTACTTCCGCGACTGGAAGGAACTATACTCTTTTTTCATGTCGTGGGGTTTTTTGCCACTATCATTCCACTGGTGTATATGGCCGAGCATAGACCCGCAAAAGAAGTGTTTACCTTGTTCATGAATGAGGGAAACTGGCCCACCCAGATGCTATCGGTGATGATTGGCTTGTCTGCCCCAGTCTTTGCGTTCTCGGGAGGTGATGCTGCGGTACATGTACGTTGGAGCCGAGTAAAATTCCTTTATCCTTTCTTTGATTTCTATCTGACTAGGAAATGCCTAGATGGTTGAAGAAATGACTAACGCAGCAACTGCCGTGCCTATTTCGCTAATGACCACGGTCCTCGTTAATGGAGCGCTTGGAATGGGAATGACGATTGCCTTGTTCTTTTGCCTTGGGGATATGGACAAAGCCCTGCACGAACCTCATGACGTGCCTTTTTTTGCCATCTTCGAAGGCGCAACCGGATCGGTGGCGGGTACTGCCGCGGCCATCGGCCTCAATATGGCTATTGGGGTTTGTTCCTTGATTGGCATGCTGGCAACAGCATCGCGCCAGTTCTGGTCCTTTTCACGCGACCGAGCGATTCCTGGTTGGCGAGTATGGAGTCAGGTGTGTTGAAAATGATTTACACATGTTGTTACCGTGGTAACTGATCGATCTACTAGGTGACTCCGCGGACAGCAATTCCCACATATACCGTGTTCCTGACCAGCATGATATCTGCCCTCCTTTCTTTAATTGGCCTCGGGTCTGAGGTGGCATTCAACAGTTTGGTTTCCATGTCTACGACCGGGCTGTTCCTTTCTTACATGGTCGCGGGTGGGCTACTTCTCTACCGACGTTGTACTGGGGGAATATCCCACTCCGCTGACAGTGAGACCGCAATAATCAACACTGCCGGCGCAAAGCTGGTCTGGGGTCCCTTTCATTTGCCTGGTCTCTGGGGAATCGCGGTCAATGCTTTCGCAATGGCGTACATGGCTATAGCTACCTTTTTCAGTATGTGGCCCCCTAAAAATAACGTGGATATTCATACGATGAATTACAGCATTGTTGGAACCGGTTGTGTTATTATTTTGAGTCTGGCTTACTACGTCCTACGGGCGAGGAAGGTATACATTGGTCCTATCATAGAGATATAACAGGTTACCTGTCACAGCTGCCTGCATCGCATTTTATATTCGCCTGTTCCATCTCGGTGGGGGATTTGATTCGTGGTTTAATGTATTCTTCATTGATTGCGTGCGTTAGAAACAAAGCTAAACGTGTCACTGAGGCCGTTATTGTTTCCGTGGATTAGTATAATATGGACTAGTGTCCACTCAAAAATGCCCTTAGCAACTTAACATATATCTTTTAATATCAAGCTTGATTGCGAGATGTCTCTTGATCTTATTTATTCTTGTTTATCCAGCATTAGTCTGTCTTTGCTATCCGTTCTGTACGGATCCGGCTCTTGAAATTGTTTTATAGAAGCTGGAGCTATCGGGTCCACGACACCACTTTGCAAAAACCACAAATATATAGGCATTAAATTGTTCTCTGGACATTACTGCGAAGGACGTAGGAAAGTGTACCTTCCGGCGTGCATCGGTAAGGGTTCCCAAGTTGTCTCAAGTTCACAATTCCCAAGTTCCTTATGTCGTTGGCGTAGAATCTATTTACTCCAATTAGTCGTCCTCAGCATCAGTCAACCAATTGCTGGTGCCTCGAGCCGTTGAAGGCAATCAAAAGGGGTTGACTCCAACTGTTGCAGCATCGACGACAACGGCCGTGCGATCCACATATCCCCATCTTATACATGATGTCTGGATGCTGTTTAAGGCTTTATAGTACAAGAAACCATCGTACTTCGGGACCATGAAGTTACTAATTAGACTATTCAGGGTACGTATAGGGCAGTCACAGATACAAAAGCTCAGTCGAATATTGCACCATGGCCACACAGACCCGGCCTTTCCTGACTGCACATCGCACAACATTGTAATATCAACTGGCTGTCATACCTCTGGAGCTTATCAACTTGCTCAGATACAGCCATCACCAAGAATAAACCTTTCACTCATCTATCGGAGAATATTCAGGTGACTATTATGGAAGCGATGTCTCGGAGGTGGATGAACGTGTAACGATTCTGACTTGACCTTGCCCTCCTTTACACCTCCGGCCATTTATGTCTCCTTCCCAGATCCCCCGCCCAGCCCGAATTTGCTTTTTTTTCTCGTTCAGAAATTTAAACCTTCAGATATTCTGAGGTCGTGTGGTGCATTTTCCCTTCCCTTGGCCCATTGTACATCGTCAATTATCAAACTGTAAGGGGCAGCCACGAAGGTCTTGACTCGGGCACTTAGTTCCCTTAGGTGGAAGTATCGAGGTGTTCGGGACGCCTGCGATACGCCTGCGGACTGCCTGCTACGCACTGATGATACAAGGAGTTGGGGGACGGGTATGTAGATGAATAGAATTGATCGCTTGACCTCCTAGGGGTCAAGCGGGTAGTCTCTTTAAATAAGGGATTTCCCGTGTATGACATCATCACGGGAATCGGTTCCCGAATGCCTTGGCAACCCTGCGGACCTCCTGCGGTCCGGTGTGCCAGGCTGAGATAGGCGCCGGTGACAAATGCGTCCCCCCTAACAAAGCGGCCGTCCTCGGACGCTTGGCATAACGTCCCGTTTCCGCCTTGGCATTCCTGTATAGAGCGGAATGGCTTCATCTCGCTCTAAGGATCAATTTGAACTTGTCATTGTCTTCGTAGCTCATCTGTAGCCGTTGCAATTTCGAAGTTCGATAGGGGGTCGATTCGCTGTGTGGAAATTGCGGTGGCTGGGCACCTTTGCAGGTGCCTGAGGCCATGTAACACCCCCGTAGATGTAAACACTGTAGGTGGACTTAGTGAAATTGAACTTCCTTTCTTTCATCATGTCTATTTACGAGAGAAAGCAAGCGTCACCGCCGATGGTGCAGGAGCTGGAGCACCAACCTTGTCAAGGTAGTAGCCAGGACGACGCGTATCTTGCTCGCATGGGCAAGCGCCCTGTCCTTAAGGTCTGTGGATCTAGCATCCCCTGGCTAATGAACGGAGCATCTATCGATTGCCTGGCAGAGAAACTTCAGCTTGGTATCCATGATCGGCTTCTGCTGCACCATCCTTGTTACCTGGGAGGCGATTCCAGTGTAGGTCACAGTCCTCACATTAGCTGCTCGTATCCGGGGCTTTTACTAATGAGGAATACGTAGACTGTTCATCCAATCATTCCAGAAGTCCGTGAACCTCCTATTGACGATTTGACTGCTTTACTGACTACGACATAGTGGCGGCCTGGCAGGTTCAGTGTACAGCTACATCATTGTCTGGATCGGCGTTACAGCAACCTTTGTTGTAATTTCTGAGCTTGTTTCAATGTTAGTTCAAGGTCCAGATATTTCGTGCTTGGTCATTGCTGACCCATCTGCGCTGTAGGGCACCGACATCCGGGGGCCAATATCACTGGTGTTCAATGCTGGCGCCCCCAAGCGCAATGAAGCTCCTGAGTTACATCACTGGCGAGTCAATCAGTTTGAATTGTTTTTTCATACTCGATTCTGATAAATGGCGAAAGGATGGCTGGGAGCAATTGGGTGGCAGGCCACATTTGCAGCGTGCATCTACTTAAGCGGGACACTCCTCGAAGGCCTGATCATCCTTACCAACCCCGGTTATACGCCTATGCCATGGCGGAGAACCCTCTACTCGTTTGTGACTGCACTGTTCGACGGTAGCATCAACATCGTTGGCGGAAAGCTATTGCCGCGCTTTGAGGGTGCTTTCTTGATTCTCCATATTGTAGGTTTCTTTTGTATACTGATTCCTTTAACGCATATAGCGCAACATAGAACTGCAGCAGAGGTATTCACCGTATTTCTGAACGAAGGCCATTGGCCCACTCAGGGACTGTCGGTACTTGTTGGTATGATTGGTCCGGTGTTCGCATTTGCTGGCGGTGATGCTGCCGTTCATGTAAGTTAAACCTTTACCGTGAATGCTCATCACTCTCCTTTCATGTTTGGTGACCCTTAGAGGTTACTGTCCTCAATTACCTCTAGCTGACAACAAATGCTGCGCTGTCCAATGGAGTGCTGACGGACTGGAGTCCAGATTGTGGAGGAGATGACCAACGCGGCGACAGCGGTGCCTATTGCTCTGATGACTTCAACATTTATGAACGGGGCCCTGGGGTTCGGAATATTACTCGCCCTATGTTTCTGTATTGGCAATATCCAGGAGGTTCTGGAGGCCCCCGCGGGCATGCACTTCATAGCAATATTCCATCACGCAACAGGGTCTGTGGCCGGCACGACGGCGGCCGCCACCATTATCTATGTCATGACGATCTGCTGCAGCGTCGGCGCACACGCTTCAGCCTCACGCCAGCTTTGGGCCTTCGCTCGCGACCGGGGAGTGCCTGGATGGCGCATATGGCGTGAGGTAGTCACAACCCCCCTGAATGTATCTCTCCTTATAAAGCTAACCAGTCACCGGGGTCTCAGGTGAACCCTGAAACAGCAATCCCAACCAACACGGTAATTCTAACGGTGGCGGTGGCATGCAGCCTCAATCTTATCAACATCGGCTCCGATGTAGCATTCAACAGTCTGTGCTCTATGGCCTCTTCCGGACTCTACCTCTCCTACATGGTAGCCACAGGACTCCTCCTATACCGCCGGTGCACGGATGGAATCGCCGAGCCGCACAGTGGCGAGCAGACAATGATAAACACCGCGGGAGCGAAACTTGTTTGGGGCCCGTTTCGCATTCGAGGCATATGCGGAATTCTGATCAATGCATTTTCTCTCGCCTACATGACCATTGCTACCTTCTTCAGTTTTTGGCCGCCGATAAACAACGTGACAGTGGAGACTATGAATTATAGCGTGGTCGGGACATTTGGGGTCGTTATATTATCTCTTTTCTATTACGGGGTACGTGCAAAGAACGTGTACTCGGGGCCTGTCATAGAGATATAGTGCGCTGTTTGAGTGGTGGTTGCTTGCATCCCACCGCCGTCTACTCTAGCGATATTGGAATAGTTACATTGTACCGAGAGGTGGATATACTGCGGAAACACTTTTTATTTACATATTGAATTGCAATACTGTCGGGACGTATGAGTGATAGACAATACATGGTCTCGGTTTACTTAAGTCCTTCCAATAGCCACTCCGGTCGAATGTATCGTGCAGATCTAATGTCCCTCCAATATCACACACAAGCTCTAACACGACGGTCATCATGGCGAATGTAGCGCAGTGACCCATCACCCGGGAGACGATACTGCATCAGCTCCCCGGTCCGGTACAAACGGCCGGAAATATCGCGCAGACGTCGAAGCCATTCCGGGTACTCAATGAAGGAATCGGCCGTCTTCTCAGGATCATTGAGATACCCACGCGCCAGAACGGGTCCCTCCAGCACTAGCTCCCCGACCGCTCCCACTGGCCTTAGGACATTCGGATCCTGCGGATCGATGATCCAGGGCACTGCCGCTACAGATGAACCGAGATTGTTTGGATCGGAGTTGATGCCGAGTCGATCTTGAATCGTTGCACCCATGGTGCACTCGCCTGGTCGGTAACTGTGGATGAGCTGTAGAGTATCTGCCCATCTCGAGATATCCTCCGCCGTCAGTTCTTCGTCACCAAGGGCCAATGTACGCAACGATGGCAATCGAGATGGCGTTAATACTCGCGCTGAAGATGGCGTCATCGTAGCCCAAGTCACCGCAAAGTCATTGATCGTCTTTTCCAGATTCCTTTGGACTTCCCTCTCAGATGGAATGCACACGCACCCTCCATGGACCAGCGGGTATATCATCTCAGCAATTGATACATCCGAGGTAAACGGGGCGAACTGCAGAACTCGGGAATCGCTGTGGATGGATAAGGTGCGTCCGTTCAGAGTCGCAGAGCAGTGCAGCGCTTGATGTTTTATGATCACTCCTTCGGCTTTCTCTGATGCATCCCCAGTGAAGGCAACATACACCGGGTCCTCGGGCCGAACAAACGGTGGTTGAAAGAAAGTATCTGCAATGTCAGCATCTGGTCTTTCGACGTTGTGCACCACGGCACATAGCTCATTTGCAGCGGGAAGAGTGCGATGCGATGCGATCACCGTCGAGGCCTTTGTCGCTTCAGCTATCTCCCGGAGTTGGGCAATCCTCTGACATTCATCGAGCAGGACAAATGCCGCGCCCGTTTTCATAACCGCGACCATAGCGGCAACTGTCCATTTGGTCTTGCCAAGGTAGATCAGGATGGTGCTCCCGAAGCGAGCGCCGGACCGTTGCAGGTGGGCGGCTATTCGGTTCGATTCCTTGTCTAGGTCTTCATAGGTAAGAGTGCCATCCCATGCGTCTACCGCAAGCGATGTGCCCTGATCGCGACACCGGCGCCATATGCGGTCATGCACAGAGCTGGATGTTGTGGCCGGAATACGACTATTCCATCCCTGGATAGTCTTCAGATCCGTCTGATTGAGAGCTGGGAGGTCGCGCAGAGCGCAATCTGCACCCTCCGATATGGCAGATAGATGGTGGAGGAATTGTCGTAGGATCCCATTCATAAGTGGCTCTGCAATGGCCTTAGGATCGTATGTTAGTTCTACCCCGATGCGGTTATTGTCGCTTGGCGTCACCTTGACAGTGAGCATGTAGTTATCCACTGAGTCGGGTATGTCCATTGGAGAATTGAAAATTTGCCACGAGTGGTTTTTGGGAGGCTCAATCAGTAATGCACTTTGGAACCGACACGCGGATTCGGCATGAGGTCCTAGACATTCAATTCGGTGTAGTCCGAACTGCTCAAATGGCTGACCCACGGCAGCATCATGCTGAATCGATCGCAAGACTTCGCGTGTCTGCATAGCTCGGTTTAACTTGATGCGAAGTGGAATCGTAGTCGACGTAGGTCCCATGATCGCACCATCCTGGTCAGATGGATTGCGACCTGCAAGAGCCATTCCAAAGACTACGTCGTCTGTCCCCGCATACTGAGATAGCGTCAGGGCCCAGGCAAGTTTGACCACTGTTGGTGGAGTAATCCCGTAGATATTCGGAAGAATAACCGGTGATGGGTGCTTCACCGTCTGAACAGTGTCAGGTCGGTACTCTGCTGCTGGGGCGTTAGGAAACAGAGGAGCGGCGAAGTTGGCTAATTTTCGGCGCCAGTATTCCTCCATATTTTTCATGTCGAGGGACAGAAGATGCTTGACAAATATGTTGAAGGGCTTGGATTGGGGCTCCTGACCCATGTAGGCTTCTTCCACCTGTTGCAGTACCTGGGTGAGTGTCTGCCGATCACAAAGCGCATGATGGATAGTCATGGCAAAATGTCTCTCGGTCCTGGATTGCACAATGGCCAGACGTAAAAGCGGCCGACCAGACTCGATCTTTTCTTGGAGGTCGGACTCAATATATCTGTCCAGACTGTCACTAACCTCCCAGGGGGTAACCGGTCGGACAACCACCTGAAGCGCTTGATCGGAGGCCTTCAATCGCACTAATCGCGTACGTAAGATCGGATTATGTCGCAAGACTGAGTCCCATGCGTCTCTGAGTTGGGGAATACGGATATCGTCAATAAGACGGAAGACACAGCGAGTGATGTTCCTAGTCTTAGGCGATGCAATCGGTCCATCCATCATATCCTCTTGAACGGGCGTGCAGGGATAGATATCTTCGATGTCAGAAGGATCCGAAAGACCACACAAACTTTGTATAGACCCAATACTCTCTTCCAACAAAAGTTTCTCATCCACAAGTGAGAATGGTGCGACACTTTCATCAGTATTATTCTGCATATCCTCTGTGTCCCCACAGAGAGCGCTTGTTGTGAACGAGTCCAGTTCCTCCCGACTGAGCTCAGAGGCAGCCTGCCGCAACCGCCGACGATCAGTCTTGCCCGTTATGGTCATCGGTATTGATCGCAATGAAAGGATAACGGATGGGATCATATATTGCGGCAGTCGGTGACTGAGTCGCGCAACAACATGTTGTACTGCTGCGCGAAACGGGTCGGACGGATGCGTGAGAGGGTTATCTTTGTCATTCGCAAAGTCCGAGGCAGACGGATCCAGAATAAAAGCGCACAGCACAGGATTGCCCTCGCTACCAGCAAGTGCGATCAGGTCAATGACCACGTTCTCCATCTTGTCCGATAATAGGCAGCGCAACTGATGCTCGGTCTCGTCTAACTGCAAGCGCTGACCATGCAGCGTGACGCGCGAGTCTTTGCGGCCAATGATGCGGATTTGTCCATCAGTCACGTACTGAGCGAGATCTCCGGTCCGGTACATTCGCCCTCCCGACGCTGCACCAGCGAAGGCCTGACGCCAGGCCGGGCTGGGAATGGACGGGCTATCCGTTGTACCGGTATCATGAACATATCCGCGTCCAACAATGGGTCCATCGACCAAGAGCTCGCCGACGGCACCAATCGGTGCCAGCTTGTTATAGTCGGTTGGATCGACAATCCAGCAGAGAGCCCCAGTACCGGACCCGATGACCCTGGAATCCACCATGCTGCTGCTCATGCATCGGGCTGACGTACAAACGCAGCACTCCACCGGACCATACATGGCGATAACGCGCGCATGGCCGTCCCATCGAGCAATATCTGCCGGACATAGTGGCTCTCCGTCCATGAGGACTGTTTCTACGATGGGGATACTGGCTGGGGATAGCGAGCGTGCAACTGTAGGGGTCAGGGCGAGGGTATCGACCCGTAGCTCTTGGATGGCATCTTGCAGGTGGTGCTGTCGCTGGGTCTCCGAGGGGATACACACACAGCCTCCTGCCATTAGGGTAGACAGATGGTCGTGTACGCTGAGGTCATATGCGTACGAGGAGAATTGCAAAAGTCGGGTACTGGGACCCAACTTGTAGACCTCTTCCATTGCCTTTTGTGCAGAGCAGTAGGACCGGTGGCTGATAATAATCCCCTTGTGTGTTCCGGTGGAGTTTGATGTATACACTGCAAAGAGCGCATGGTGCGGTTTTACCGACGATAGTGGCGCCTCTTGTGTATGAGAAGTTACGTTTCGAGACTTCAATGTCAGCCGGTCAATGGCAATCACCTCCGACGCTTTTCGTGATGCATCCGACTCGAGAGAACCGGTTGTCAGAATCCATTGAATTCCAAGTTGCTGAGACTTGTCCTCCAGGAGTGCACTTGGCAAGTTTACATCCATCAGCAGAAAGGCGCCACCAGCACGCATCACCCCGAGAATCGCAATCGCCGCCCATCGCGACTTTTCCAGATATATGCCGACAAATTTGTCAGGCCGGACACCTCGATATATAAGATCTTTGGCTAATGCTAGTGATAAACGATCGACCTCACCGTACGTGAAATTGCCATCCCACGCGCAGATCGCCGTGGCCTCGGGCCGCAATGCGCACTGTCGAAGAATGGAATCATGTGCACACGCAAGCACCATTTCAGGATGCGATGAGTTCCATTCGGAAAGTCTTTGAAGTGTTCGTGACGCACAGAGGTCTATTTCCTCCCATGAATTGACGTGGGAAATCTGGGTAGCAACATGCTCCACAAGATCGGCTAGGTCTAGGGCTTGGTCGGTGGTGAGTAATGAAAATGAATAGTTCACTTTGACAGTCCATGCGCCACGCGAGTTGGTTAGCTCAAGGATGACAGGAAGTTGGTCTGAGATTGTGACTGGGTAGTCGATCACCAGTGCTGTATTCAGCAGTTTCGACCAGTCGCCTGACTGAGAGGCCGGTAAACGTCTTAATTTCGTGGACAGACTCTGGGCTTGCGCATTGTAACTGAGATCTAGGAAACAGATCTGGTCTTTGCTGTTCGGACCGTCTCCGCGTTTAACCAACCTGAACACGGGGAAGTCGGACCCGGTGTATGCCCTGAGGATGATAGCCCAAGCTACCTGAAAGAGGTCGCTGAATGCGATGTCATACAAGGCACAGAAACTTTGGATTGTTTCTTTGGCTTCCAGATTTACGGGGACCGATGCGCTGTGCTCTCGTGGACTGGCCGTTGTGTTCAGGATAGGGAACAAGCATGGTTCTAAAGGGCTTTGAAGAGATGTGACCTTTTCTACTTGCTCTCCCATTGTGGTGCGGGTGGGTAGTTTATCCAGATTCAGAGATGATATATATTGGTTATTGGTAAAGAAATGACATTGTATAGTTGGCTTCTCACAGCCTAATCCATTCGGCAACACGCGACATAACATTGCTACATATATGCAATGAGATTTACATCATCTACCTATGCATCCTATGAGCTGTAGTCTCGTGTACAGTTTCCTGGTTATGACCGCTACATTTTTCCGCTGCATAATCTCCGTGGGGCGATGGTGACACCGGTGACCAATCTAAAATCCACCACTCATTTGGACTCCGGGTTAGAAATAAGCAAGATGGGCGACAGCAGCATTGACTGTGGTTAGGACCAAGTACAGTCCAATGGGCTGTTGTCCAGGGCTTATGATGAGGTAATTGAGGGTTACATTCCGAGGCCTTCCGCAAACGTCAGTCCCATCCCACAACCGCACCAGGTTGGGATATGGACAGCACGCTATGATGAAATAATTTCATAAATAGACCCTTCCCAGGAAATTGATGGTCATGGGGCTTTTTCAATGTGGATAGACAGAGATTTGACACAATTGGGCCAGGCCCTTTCCAAGACATTGGATTATAAGGGCCTCATTTTTGGTTCCCAACATGATCCTTTGTTCGTGAGATCCTCTGTTCTTCTTCATTCCATTGGAGACGTGCTGCCTCATATGCTTTCCATAGAGCGAAAATTGATTCCGTGGAACGCGGACACAACCGCTGTTGTGCCTCCATTCTCCTGCTTCTTTCAGCTACCATTGCGTTTACAAGGTGCTTGGTAGGCATCACGTCACGCCGGCCGTTCTTGCAATGTGTATGGCTATTGCAAAGTCCTTGATGAACATCCCAAGTTATATTCGAGCCTGGCTGTTCACTATCGAGGGCTAGTGATTCCTACCTCCACAATCCATTGTAAATTTGTTCTCTTTACTCACTATATGATCACACAATCTGTTTCTATTATTTAAACTAATTCGTCACCGACTACATGTGTATGCAGTACTTGAAGTTAGCGACCCTATTGGTGATCCTTGATCAGAATGGATGAAGTGATCGCTGAATGAGAAGAGACAATTCCGTTATATCTTATGAAGGTTAGTCTCAGCCGCCAGCATGAGGGTCCAATGACTCCTATCTTAGCGTAGACAGGGCTGACAAGGGATCAAACTATCGCAACACATAACACATTGTGTAATGAAGCGCGGCCTTATTAATCTAGGTGCAATGCAATTATTCATATTTTACAAATTGTAGTAAGAATAATATGGTGATGTCACCGCACTGAGGTTACATCTAGATACATGACATCATGACCATGAAAAACTCCATTCAAACTAATCCGAACATTCTACAAAACACGATTACTACTTTCATACTCTAGTAACTGCATTACCATTGTCCCAAACTGACTCCAGAATGCGTTGCCTCAGTACAGCCGCAGCCGCCATTGCGCTGTTCACGACGGGTATACTCAGCACAGAAGTCCATGTACGTCATCACTATAAATCCGAGCAAGCTCAGCTTCTAATCATGTCAAGATCGCCTATCAAACCGAAGATGGACATTACAGACAGGTCCTCGATCCACGGCATCTAACTCAACTAGACCACCCGTAAGTGACCGTGTAATCTCGAGGATAATGGACAATCTAACCGATGTCTTCGAACAGAGGAAATATGGACAAAATATACAGCACAGCCAACTGTCTACTGCGCGCGTAAGTCTATACTGTTACTATCCTTGACGCATACTAACACAACATTAGTAAGCCTAATGGTCGCGTGCGTCCGATCAAAACGGGCGTGACAGCCTTTAACCCTCCTCGCTACGTTGCGTTCATATTTTGCAATGAGCCATCGACTGTCTCGCATAAGTCTGAGTCGCATAGGGTGCCCTTCGAGGAAAGCCTCCAGGAGGATATTTGGTGGGATCAACACGCTCTATAAGTAGGATCATACATACCAAGATATATTTAGTTCATATCTCCTCTTGGAGGCATGTCCTATTGATACTTGATGACTTCTGGTCAGCATGAATTCTATCTTTGGATATGGCAGTACACTGTATGAACCACTGTTTCCTCATTACGTTACTGGTCTGGAGAACCTGGGTGAACTGTGACATATATTCCAGAAGAGACATAATGTACAGGCATAGCGAGGAAGACATTGCTGTTTCATCTCCTTCGATATAGTTTGTCTGCGCGCCACATCAATAACGCAGAACGGATATTTGAAGATGTCCTAGTAATACATGATTGGATGTGGTCAAGGAATATATTTCTGCACTATTCAATGCCCTCTCCCGGGGCTACCACATAGTAAGAATCAGGGACCGCAACAGCTATACGACCGGTTGAAGATACTATCGATGAGGGATCCTCGAGGGATATTGAGTATGATATGCTTACGGCATGGACTATAAAGGGGTATTGACTTTTGAGATCGAGAACATGTAGATGGCATTGAATCCTACGAAACACGGCGAACCATATGCCAAACCTAAGCCCTGTCCACCCTGCCGATCGCTCCATCAGCCCATTCACTCGGCACTTGACTGGCTAGGCCCACCACCGTTGGTTATTTCGGTAATGTTCTCGGCCTCAGTGGCAGAAGTAGAACTACCAGAATGGCCCTCCGCACAGACGCTCTTTTCACCTTCTGAAGCCACGTTGTTGGTAGCTGTATTCTTTTAGCAGACGGGCTTGTAAGCATTACTTAGAGCACGTTCGATATCGTTCAGCTGCGCTATCATCGAGGGTCCATTTGAAACGGGAGGCTCGTAAGGATCTTTGTTAGGGATTGTTGCATCGACGATGACATTGTCTCCTAGGGTGATGGTTCCCTGATATATTGCGTCTTCTCGTTTCAAACCGGCGATGAGACCTGGTCCTTTGGCATAGGCAGTCTTGACATCCTTCCATATGAGGACGTTGAACTTTTTCTGGGGACTGAAAAAGAAGTGCTCAGGTAGTATGCCCTCATCGGGCGTCGGTAAGGGTTGCACGGAAGCCTCTCGAACATTCGATAGCCCAAGAATCAATCCCTTCGAAAGGTTGTCCTCGATGATTGGTTTGCTGCTGTGATCCTCCAGCTTCGGCTCGAAGGTCATATCGCTGGCTGCGAGTGCAATATTCGGAGACTTAAGGAGCATGTGCACCATGTGCTTGTGTTCGTTGGTGCCGTAGAAATAGAAAGGCGTGCACTCGGCGGGATACTCAATGTCTTGACAATCGGAATTGAGCGGTCGACTCTTGAGCAGTGATCTCAGTGTCACCTTTCCAGTGGCTTGTCCTCTATACCAGGTCGTCAGCTTAGATCAAGATAATTTATATGGGAGTGGTAGCATACCCGTCCCTGTCGGAGATACTCGCCGATAGGTCAACAGCTGCGTCTGGCCCAAAGTTCGTTCTGAACCCTTTGTCAACCTCTTCAATGCTCACAGTATCTTCGATTTGCAATACAACTCTGTTATCATCCCTTGCCAACCGTCTATATTGGTCCGTGAGCAGGCCGTCCAAAGTTGCTGAAAAGATCAGCTGTTGGCGCAGAGTAGCAGTGTGAAATGAGGTTTGAAGGACCAGAAAGACATCTCGCTTGTCGGATGGTGTGGACGGGCGACCATTTTGGATGAGAAACCTGGGCTTATAATCCGTTGGGTTGTTGCGATTCTGGCAATGTTCGGCGTGCTTTTCAACGACTTCCTTGAATTTAGCCATGAGTTTATCTATGAACTGGTTCTGAGTTGGGAAAGGACTCATGGCCACATTACGCAGAACGAAAAGCCCTTTATTGCATGGCTTGATTCCTAGTCGTCTCATGAAGGTTTTGGCGCATTCTCCGTACTCCTTTGGCTCCAGGACCGTGGAGGTGACGAACATGGGGATTGTCTCCGATCGCGTTTCGGCCGAGGTGATAGAAAGCTCGTCGACAATTCTCTTCATGAAGTAATTCGCCTCGTCCAGGTCATTATTGATCGTACCATCCTGGTTGTAGAAGTTGAGAGCAAATAGGTTGATATTCAAATCTGAACCTAGCTCACGCAGCTGGCTCATTGCATTTGGATCTCCCACGATGTCAGCGTTTGTTATTCCAGTGGAATCGTTTTGCCTTCTAGCAGGATCATTCGGGTCTTCCTGTGGAGTTATTTCCTTTTTCACAAGCAGGTTGGCAAGTTCCTTTCTTTCTTTGACAGCCGCTTCTGGGAGCCTTGTATATTTCCACTCATCCGTTCCATTCCAGTTATTTGGCTTGTCTGTTGCAAACTCATATATGTTGATCTCTTTGCCTTCCCACTCACCGTCGCTTGGGCGTGTTCCCTCGTTCTTTTCCTTTGGTAGCCTATTGAATGGAACGCAGACGAAGGCCTCGCCCTGCATGGTAGCATAGTGCGCAGAGAGCTGGATACAATAGGGTTAACTCGGGCATTAGAAAAGAGAACAAATTCACGTACTCTGCCACTTGTAAAAGCTGCCTCACCGAGCAGCCGCCCATACCCATCGGGGTTCAGACCAATGGCCTGGTTTGAGAACCATGTTGACATTGCAGCAGCCCCAGGCTTGCTGATCATAAAAGGCTCCTTAGTATCATCTCTAGTAACGACTAGCAAGGGTCACTTACCTTCCTTCGACGCCGTAGATGCCAATGTTGTCCGCCGAGCCCTGCGATAGGTACGGACTGGACCAGGTTACAAGATTTTTCATCCGTCCATCCCGGTAGACTAGACTCCCTGCTGGGTACGGGATATACCCAGCTTTGTGTGGATCGACTGTGATCGTATCTACATTCTTTAACTCGCGGAGGTCCTTCTCTGTTTCGTCTCTGAGAAAGAGAGCCGGGACCTGCCCGTCCTGGAATTTCTTATCCCCCGGTTTACGAGGCTCAGGGCCCAACATTGTTGAAAAGTAGCCACCCCAAGCTGCGTCAGCGTGGACCAGGAATCTGAGGCCATGCGCCTGTTCAACCCTTTCCCTTATTTCGAGGATTTCGGATAGGTTGTCCACTGCACCTTCTTCGGTTGAACCAATAATGGCAACGACAGCGTATACAGCACGTTGGTTCTCACCACACTCCATCAGCTTTTCTTCCAGCTGCCCCAGGTCGATGCGCGCTTTCACATTAACATCAATTTCTTCGATGCATCCGGACCCAAGGCCGGCGATAGCTGGAGAAATCAATTAACCGTGAATCATTTCGCTTCAACACTTTTCGATTACATACCAGCTCCCTTGGGCCACGAATAATGACGTGTTTTTGAGATAAAGTACTGAATCGAATTTTCCTGCGTAATGCCATATTGCTCTTCCAATGCTCTTCGACCTGCTGTCTGGACGTTGTAGTTGTCGATCACTGTTTCCAAAAACTTTCCGGAGATACCAAAGCGGTCATAGAGTTGCTGGGGGATATTGAGTATCAAGTCAGATGGAAGGTTCAACAGCTCCCAGTTGGTCAACTCTCTGTAAAGTTTTTCATGGCCATCAACTTTGACTGTGAAACGGTCGCCTATGAAATATAAGGGACCCCCATTTTCGTGCTGATTTTCGATTGCTTGATCACGGTCCGCACTGCCGACAATAGCCTTGTGCAGGACTAATGGGTAAAATTTCAGGTTCCGTGCTGTATCAGATATCAATAAGTGTTCAACGTGGTCAATCTTCGGACACATACCGACCCAGATGGACTCCAGATTAGCGACAGTTCCATCGCACGTAACGTGGCCCCAGCCGACTGGGTACTTGGCCGGCTCAGCGTCGGCATTTGGCGCTTCAGTTGTTGCTTGCTTGGAAGTTGAAAAGTCGATGGGTGGGTTGAAGCCAAACAGTTTGCACAGCTGTTGCCCGACCTTCAATTCCACCACCGTGGTCACCGGGCTCGCTTCTAGAGCAACATTGTTGGGGTTGTACAGCATCGTCATGAAGTATCCCAGGAGTGAGGGCATGGTGAGGTCCGTACACATATGTGCCTGGTATCTCGGCGACCAGAATGGGACCGAGCGTTCTCCCAACAGCTGCGCGAGCGTTCGGACCGCGCCGCTGAGGTTATCCCTCGCCCGTTTGAATACTTCCGATCTTCGATCACTTTTGGTAATGAATCGGTCTTCCTGTCCTTCATGTCACTATGGATCGTTGGCTGAATCACTGTGGGCATGTCTGCCCGTTATGGCACAAAATGGTACTCAATACCAGGGGGTGTGAGTGGGGGATGCGTACATTGTCTTGGGGGAAGTAGCTCAGGCGAGCCTCCAGCAGCTCATCAATAATAATATTGATGTTTGCTCGAAAGTCCGCTAGGTTGGACCCTTTAGGTCCGATGAAAAATGAATTGATGATATCGGTGTTTTCCCTAGAGCTCGCCATGATTGTACGTTGTACACAGTGGATCTATGAACAGGTATTCAGAAACCACAGGAGTGTTGGTTGTCAAAGGATGCCTACGACCGCTGCGCGAGCTGATACTTATATCATATGCTGCTCCATCTCCTGGCAAATAAGCCCGAGACTAGCAAGATGTCCAATTTCCTACCATCTCAGGCGTGTGGAACAAACGGATACGTGGCGTCCACTGAAGTTGAATGACGGCATATCCTACACAATCTCTAAGCGTGATTGAGCGTCATGCTTGATATAGTTTGACCTAATGTAAGTTCACTGCCCACAGCATAGTCGGTCATCGAATACAAACAGACAGTTATTCAGAATGATATGGTCAGTGGACATCGCTGGCGGGGACTGCAGCCAGCCATGGCATCACTCACGTAGAGGGTTCCGATGATACCGCGAACTCAAATTCAGTGCATTGCATCCCGTCGGGCTGACGTGCATATCATAATCAGGTGGTTGAAACGAAGTATCGCATTGAACGATCGTCTGCCTCGCGAGCAATGGCAGACTTATCCGACCCGTGATAACTATACAGTATCTTATTCCATCTAACATATTGATGCGTCGAGGAGGGTCAGAAAATGTGAATCTCGCCTAGGATAATAGCTTAAGGTCGCAACGGTTTCAATCAATGCTAGAACATTAGGGTGTATGGTTGTATCCACCGGCAACTAGGCAATAGGGCATGGTTTCGTGGAATTGATTCTCCAACACATTACCCCGAGTCGCAGCAAACCCTTCTGGCTGCATGCAGGAAGATGCTTTGGGTTTCATATTTGCGGTGGAGACATTCACTTGCACCGCTGCATGCTGCACAGCTAGCCACGTCAAAGGTGCAAGGCGAAGTATTTTGAAGCACATCCCATGCCCAGAGATTAAGGGCTCGAGCGTTAATCGGATCATGGGTTAATCAATGCATTTTGCTCAACCCGAGAAAATCGAGCAATGACCAAGGCTGAAGCTGCTTGAACATGAATACAGTTCGATGAACACAACTTGGGGGTGAAAATCTTATCCGTGCACATTAATTCAACAGGGGAAGGACTTAACTTCCACCAGCTGTGAATGGTGGCATACTGTGGGTCCATTCTTTGGCAATCATCCAACGGATCGGGAATGTTCGATCTCCCCGCTCGGGGCCATGCACGACCTGTCTCTCGGCGATTTGCGTGGCGTAATAAGAGTTGTGGCTACAACTACACCGTCGCATGCTATGCAGAAACGGCTCGCGGCACTTGAACTTGAGCAATGATCATTTCCCAACTGGGCGAAGGTGTGCCTCATCCGAGGAAAATAGTGGTAGCATAGCCTACACACTTACCCCTCTATGTTCCCGGGTCTTGATCAGACTAACGTTTTCGAGATATGGATGCATTGGTCAGTCTGCACGCTTTGACGGAACGCAGGCAATATCCCTCGATAGTTGCCCAGCCCTGCGGGTTAATGTGCGCCACCAGACCAGACACAGTGCTGTACTGGCTGTCGTTCGCATCAATGTACCGAATGTTATGTTATGCTTCGAGTCCATTGGTTGGGAAGACTATATATTGTGAGAGACTTCTTTTGGAGACCTTTTTGACCTGCCTAGTCAGGGTAAGTTTCAAGAACTCTGTCGGGCATCCTCGCAGCGATCAACGGACCGGAGCTATCCAAGGACTATCTTTGACCAGTGACAATCTTTGCCTCTCACTTCCAGTTGTGGAAGGCCCTAAAGTGGATAGATGAGCATTTTATGCTGCATAACATTGTTTACTCCCCAAAGATCGATTTATCATCTTCCTCAATGGCAACTATTGTACTATTCCATCGGCCGTTTGACATCCCCAGTAGACTTTGGGTCTTTTACACCGATAGCGAATCAATCTACTGTGAATCTATGGTGATGTCGCGGTCCGTGCTCCGGAGAACCTACTCCCCTACTTCTCGCGATTCATTGGTCATTACTCCTCTCCTCGGAGGTCATGGAAGTTCTGGGTGCCTCAAGATAGCCACGTCATTTTTCTCCTGATTGAGAATTTCATTCAATGTGTCCAGGGCTGGGTTGGATATGGTATGTGTTTAATATTAGTTCAATAGGTCCACAAAGTGACTGAAATGGCTGAGAATTTAACATGTATTGGGTGATTGTATTAGCTAGGGCGAGTTGACCGTGAAAGCATAGTAGGCCAGTCAGGAACAGGTGCTGGCAGCGACACTGGCAAGAGAGCCCTTGATAGGATATCCTTGGGATCATAGTCGATATCAACGCACAGATGCTTCAACAGCAACATGGCGGGAATAGCCTCGTTTTTTCAGAGCTCGAGATAGGGCTCCAACCGATACATCCAGCCCTAGCTCCTTAATCACCATAGAAAAAAGGAGACGTCTCGTTCGTTGGCTTGACGAGATGAACTCGATTATCTCATCTACTTGCGTGTCTAATAGTTTAGGTGTTTGGCCGGAGGCTTCTTCGGGGTCGCCTCCTCTATCTGGCACGTATATTGAACCTGCCGGCGTGACACATTCGGCAGATGATTCACGATTTGTTGGTAGGTCCAGCCAATCTTTCGAAGGGTCAAGATCTGGATTCTTTCATCTCGGCCTAAGCGGTTGTACGGTCTAGGGATGAACGGTTGAATGGGTACTGGGGTTGTGGGTTCGGTCATATTGTAGATAGGTAGTGGGTTTGTTAGGTAGGTTGGCAAGTTCTGAATAGCTTCAAATTCCGCTTCGAAGTTAATCCCTCGGGTCACCTATAACAGTAAGCGGTGCGGCTTCACCGCCAGGCACCTGGAACCACCTGGAGTGGAGCCTACTAACAAAGCCACGAGTGTAGTATTCAATTTACCGTGCGGAATACTCTCACTTCGGCGCTGGGATCCTCTGTTTGTCTATGTACAACTTTTGAAACAATGATGTTGCCCATCCAGAGCATCAGTACTCCCGTACGAACTCAACCGGTAGTAACATCACAAGTTTATACATGACAAGTCTGGTACATCTATCGCACCCAGATTAGTCCCGTTTCAGGCCAACCTTGCCAGTCTTCCTCAACCCCAGGAACCCAATGACCATGCAAAGTATCATGAAACCAAACATGGTCCAGAAACTGGCTCGGTATCCGTCCATGCGTGCTTGGACTTCCTCTTTGTAGGACCGATCTTCGGTGATGAGTGTGGAGATTACCTGCAGAATAGCCATGCCAAGGGCACTCCCGAATTGCGCCGCCGTGTTGAACACAGCTCCCGCAAGAGCCTGCGTATCATCGGGGAAGACGTCTGTGATGACGATTAGACCCACGGTGAACAGAGCATCCACGCTGACCGGTTGCAAGAGTTGACCGACAAAGGCGTTGGCCCAGTACGGCCATGAGGGCTGGATCACGGCCATCAGTAACGGGGAGCCGGCACAGAGGAACGAGGTGACCGTCACGATCCACACTGCCGGAATCCGATCAACGAACAGCCCCATCGCAACGTTCATCAGCACGCCCACCACGAGACTGGGAAGAATCCGAATGGACGCCTGCAACGCCGAGAGGTGTTGTACCTCTTGGAAGCTGATGATAGTTAGCAGAGCCCTCGAGACGGTATGATATAACTTACAACAAACTGGTGAACAGCTCCATAGAGTTGATGACCGCATAGGACAGGGCGATCGTGGCGCAAATGGTCGAAAAGGATTTATTCTTCCACAGCGAATTGGGAATCAAGGCCGGTCGATTTATCTTTACTTGGCGGTGCACCCAAAACACGAACAATGGCAGGGCCATCACCGTAAAGCATAAAATAATGATACTATCCTTTTGCTTGATTCGAGAAGGATCAGAGCTCAGGATGCTATATACGGGTTAATACTTAATGGCTTCACTCGGGGCTGAACACTCACGCCAATAGGTAACACAACAGCGCCATGAACGCAGACGCCAACAAAGCCCCGATCCAGTCGATTTTAGTCTTGATATTGTGCATCACATCTGAGCGCTGATACACCCGGCGACCCTTGGGCAATGCCCAGAGACCAATCACCGTGAACAAGATCGTGATCCCTCCGGCGAGATACCAACCCGCGCGCCATCCGATGGTGTCAATCAAAACACCGCCGAGCACGAGGCCCAGTGAAAAGCCAAGGGGCTGGCTCAAACCGAGGAAGGAAAAGGCCAGGTTACGCCCTCGACCGGATGGCATGATCTGCGTGATGAGAGCCACTGAGGAGGACAAATGCAGCGCCAGGCCGACACCTTGGATGGCTCTCAGCCCTACCAGCTCTTCACCGGTTCTGGCAGCGCCTTGGGCAATCATAAACGCACCTCCGGCAAAGGAACCGATCAATTCCACCCACCGAGGTCCTACGGCATCGGCAATGGACCCCGCCAGCAGGAGCGTCGAGGCAGTCGCCAAACTATTGACGGATGCTGGCCAGAAGGCCAGGGAGGGGGGCAGCTTCAAGTCTTCCGTGATGGTTGGCAGGCCGACTGTGACAATGCCATTCGTCACACTGGGAGTCAGGGTAACCATGAACAGCTGGATAGTCACCAAGACCTGCTGCAAACGCGATGACTGATTCGTAGTGACCAGTCGGACATCCTCCGCTGAGGAATTGTTCCCATTTTCCACCGGCACAGGGCCCACCTTGGCCACATGGCTGTGTGTCGGCTGCAAAAGAATGGTCTCTGTCTGCGTGGTCGACATCGCTTCGAACTACCGAGCAGAAGAATGATAAAACATCAGCACCGTGAGGCGGAAATCAGTCATTTTTAGCGCATTCGGTGGAAGCGAACCCAATAGCACCATCGTCCAGCTATAAATTTGCATTATGTAAAACGCGAACGCAAGTGGGGTTCATCCGGAGAAATGTCTGGAGAAACCTTGGGAGAGATGGAAAACCTCTCGGCCAGTCAAATTCTTGAATTGAGTGAATTGGCACTCAGGTCGCCAATCATAGCGTCTGGCTAATACCCACTTGCGTCGCTTTCTGGATTTTTTGCATGACACTTTTGGGTGAGAAAATTAGCAGGTAAACAAGGTGTCAGACCCTAGTCCGCCTTCTCAGGAACCTCTTGGGTCGACCACATCCTCTCTGAATACAATGGAAGTTCAATTTCCTTGAGATGCTCTTTACAAGGTATAGTTTGAAATAGGCATTTTTCCGACCGTAAACCACCTTACGGTCTACACACGGGTGACTATATTCGGTGAGAATCCATGCCATGGGACTTTTAATCTAGTTCCCACACTAGGGTTAAAAGAACCTCAGACTCGACATAAATGATAATAACCGTACATATCTGGGGATTGGCATTCTATGTTGTTGCAATCGCTAAATGGGTAGTAGTACAATATCAACTTGTGCCTGCCCTTCGTAGCGGAATATGTATTCCGCCCAACGTTATCCGCATATAGTACTAATGATTATAAACCCAGTATCTTGTAAAAGCATTATACCACTATACGCAGCAGGATACAATCGTAATATCGCAGTCTTACAGAAACAAAATGAAGACGGTATTCATGTAAGTCCCAGCAACAACACATTATACAGAAACTGACAACCAAAGCACTGGTGCAACCGGATATATAGGGGGCGACGTTCTGTCCCAACTCATAGCCAAGTACCCAGATTTCACCTATAGAGTCTTGGTCCGTGGCACCGAAAAGGCTGGACAGGTCAAGGCTCGGTATCCCTCTGTTGAGATCGTGTACGGGTCTTTGGATGACATACCGGTTCTTGAGACGGAGAGTGCGAATGCGGATATAATTATTCGTGAGACCGTACGAATACATTCACTGGAAGGACTGACACGCTGACAATGAAACGAATAGATACTGCGGACTCCGCGGACCATGTCCAGTCGGCTGAGGCCATCCGCGCCGGTATCCTGAAGGGCCACACGGCCGATCGACCGGTTTACTGGCTGCATACCAGTGGAGCGGGGATCTTTAGTTATCTCGACACTGACGAGGGAACGTACGGCATCCAACGAGAGAAGATCTACAATTACCTCGACGGGATCCAGGATATCCTCACTATCCCTGACCACGCTTTTCACCGAGCAGTGGACAAGATAGCCTTGGAGGCAGGGGAGGACTATCCCCACATTGTCAAGACTGCGATCGTCTCTCCGACAACAGTTTACGGTACTTTTTACCCCTAACTAAAATCCATCTCGTACCTTTACTGACAATCACAATCAGGTCGCGGCCGCGGAGCATGTTCTCAACGTAGTCGGCAAGTATATGAACTGGCCACACGGACGCTTGAACAGCAAAATGCACCCATTATCGGGGAGGGCAAGTCCATTGGATGTAGTATTCACATAAAGGACCTCACCAACCTCTATGGGTTGCTTTTCGATGCGGCATTGTCCAACTCCAGCAACCTGTGGGGCGGCGAGGCATACTATCTGGCCGAGGATGGAGAACATTGCTGGGGGGATCTCGCACGAGAAATTGCAGAAATTGCTACCAGGAAGGGCTACATCCCGGCGGTCAAAGTTCAGTCTCTAAATTACGCCACTGCTGTATCTTAGGCTGGGTTTGAAGCTGCGAGTTGGGGACTTAATGCCCGTTGTCGGGCATACCGGGCACGAAAGCCGCTGGGTTGGACGCCCAAGGCTCCAAAGTTGGAGAATGACTTCCCCGATATTGTCGATGAAGAATGGAAGCGCTTGCAGTCAGGAACTGCCTAGTCTTTTTCATATACATATGCACCTCCAGAGAAGCTTGAATGTATTGATGCAATTGCATAATTTAATGCACAGTGCATAAGGATGTGTCTTGTTTGCAGTGTTTGCACCACCCCCGTGATTGTATTCCTCAGTGCTGAGATCAGAAGAACGCATCAGCAGATGAGGCCATGTAGACACTCAAGCCAGAAGTCCTTGCCAAGTGCATAACACAGAGACCTGATGATGGATGAAGTATGATACGTAGTGGTGGGTTTGTTGAGAACCCCGCCAATCAGGGAGCGCCTCGGTATCAGATGGAGATCAGATAAGATAGCGATCAGATCCACGAACAAAATCAGATAAAAATGATAAACAATTCGAAGTCAAAACTAATACACATCTTTGCTACTATACGTTTCCATCTGTTAACATAGACCGTAATCCATATATTTTGACCCTCTTTGCGCTTCTCCTGCCTGTCCCTCAACAGGATCCTGCATCCATTCTGGTTCCGGTGGGTCCCAGACTCAACCACTTCCAAGTGGCCGATGGCGCTAAGAAAATCGGTCAGATGCCCCGCGACTTTCCGTCTCTCGTTCCTCCATTCTCCTTCTCATCCATCTGGATGCTCCTGTTCACACGGCCATGTGGTTCCGGCTTTGGCTGTCTTTGGTCTGCTTCGTTTCCTTCGCGTATAGCGCTCTCCCGGTCAACGAACGTTGTGTTACTGCGGTATATACAGCTTACGGGTACATCACATTTGCCGAGCCCAAGCAACACACCGCTAAGGCGTGGCTATCACGCTGTCAAAACCCGCTCACCATCCTGTCAATCTACGCCTCGGCTGATATTTACTGCACTCCTCCGGAAAGAACAGCGGGTTTCGCCCAGCTTGGAGCATTCTGTCGAGATTATGCCCATACCGACTTGATCCCGCGGAAAGCTTTAGCTGACAACTTAACCGACGATGCTATTAAACACATGAGGGTGGTCGACTATGGCGAACTCCGCCGGTCGGAACCGGTCGATTCTCCGGTCCTACTATCATCGACATATTACCAGCGCATGTTTGATACAATCGTAGGTTTTCACGACCAAGCAGTGACGCTCGGCTGACAGCGTACCGTGTAGGATACCTGGGAGTTCGAGGTCTGGACACATACGGCGTTTGGGTAATATCTCCAACCGGATCTGAAAATGTCATCCCTGTAGCTAACACCACCAGCCTTTCCGGGTATGCATTCTGGGGGGTCATTCTCACCGTAGCGACTCTTCATCGGTTCACCCTGCACATAATACTCTTTAACGGAGTCCGCATAAACTCGAGCCGGCTCCACTCACTACGCATCGTATACAAGTTTCTCTTGCATATATATCACTGGTTACAAACGCACGTCATCACCCCCGGCCCGTTGCCATCCCGCGGCCGGCGTGTTCTCTGCTGGACATTTCCTACACGCATCGAGGCGCTTATCATTTCGGCATTTTGGTTAATGAGCACGATTCTGTGCTTCATTTGTTATCGACTGATGTCGGGAAATATCTAGTGCGTCGGACTACTCGACACGCGATTATTGCTAACGTCTTCTAGCTGGTCAGATATCTCGGCTCAGCTCTTGCGCTACGCCGCCGATCGCACGGGCATTCTCTCCTTCGCGAACCTGCCTCTGCTCTGGCTGTTCGCCGGCCGTAATAATATATTTATCTGGGCGACCGGCTGGAGCTTCGCCACGTTCAATCTCTTCCATCGCCATATTGCGTGGATCGCTACCATCCAGGGGCTGGTTCATACGGTTCTTTATCTTGTGATATTTATCCAGAGTAAGTCATAAAAGGAGCTACCATCATGTGCCTGCTGACATTGAATATAGATGGAAATGCATGGAGGAAAATGCAAAAACCGTACCTCTTCTGGGGAACTATTGTATGTCTCCGCGGTGCTCTTTATCATAGACTAACATGCATAGGCAATGGTCGCGATGCTGTTACTGTCGCCGTTTGCTGTCGAATGGTTCCGCCGCAGGACCTACGAGACATTCCTTGTCTTACATATCCTCTTCTCAGTCGCAGCATTAGTCGGTTGTTTCTAGTCAGTTGTATCTCTATCAGACTGGGAAGTCTTCTAACATGGACAGTCATACCATCATATTCGAAGACCATGAGTACTGGGGATACCTATGGCCAGCTGTCGCCATCTGGTCGATTGATCGGGTTCTACGAGTCGTGCGCATTGTCTACTACAACCTCCATGTTCACGCACACGCAGGCAAAACCATCCAGTACACCACTAGCTCAGCCACATACGACTCGGCCGCCGACGTGATCCGACTCGAGGTGGTTCCTGGATCTAGTCGGCTGAAGCCCACCCCGGGACAATATTACTACCTCTACCAACCGTTCCGTCTGACAGGCTGGGAGAACCACCCGTTCACTCTAGGGTCCTGGTCCTACGAGACCGGCACCACGGCTCCCACCGAAATTCCGCCCTTTGTAAAGGACGATCCCAACATAGACGTCACCCAGGTGCCGCTGCTCTCCGACGGTTCATCTGGCTCTCGCACGCCCCCTGACCGCGAAGCCGACAAGGAAGAAGCGCGATTGCGCCTCGTGTTCTGGATCCGGCCCTTCGACGGATGGACGCGCCATCTCCGCGAGCAATGTGTTCGATCGGGCGGTCGGCATATGGATTCCACGATGCTGTTAGAAGGTCCATACGGCGAACACTTCCCGCTATGGACGTACGAATCGGTGCTCATCGTGGTAGGGGGGACAGGCATCGCAGCCGCAGTACCGTACATCCACGACCACCTGGCCCGATGCGCGGCGGACGAGGCAGAGAGTTCGCTCCGCACCCGCGACATCCATCTCGTCTGGACGAGTCGACAGGAGGCGTTCCTCCAGACCGTGGCGGCGCGGGAGCTCCGGACTGCGCTCTGCCGAGACGACATGCGCGCATCATTCTACGTGACGCAGTCATCAACCGAGAGCGACGAATGCGCCACTCTGCGCGATGAGCTCTCTGGCCAACACATCGAGATCTCGCCGGGCAGACCCGACGTCCAGTCCCTGATTCTGACACACGCCCAGGAGGCACAGCTCAGCGACTGCTCAGCGGCAGTTCTCATGTGCGGGCCACCGGCTATGGCAGACGAGGTGAGAGCCGCGGTGCACCAGACCATGCAGCAGGGCTATCGAGGACTTCAATATATTGAAGAATCATTCAGCTGGTGACAGTGGCACTGCAAAGTCCAAGATCAACCCCTTCCCCTTCCCCTTTCTTTGAGTTGGTTCTGGCGATAGTCGGCGTTAGGGATGCAATTATGACTTTTTAAAGCAATATACCGAATAGGAATAGAAATGTGAGCTGCAACGGATTGACAAGATTAAGCAAGTTGCATTCGACAGATCATATTCCCTTCTCGTGATTCAGACTCGATCCGAGCCCTTCAACGCAGGAACATCGTCTTCGCCATCTGCAAGGGATGAAATCTATTCCGAAGGCTTGTCAATGCCCTGATTCTCGCACTCAAAACCAGTTTTTTTCGATAGTCCCAGATCACCATTTGTCATTCGCCATGATCGCAATTGTAGAAATTTAGAATATGACATCGCATTTCAACTCCAAACGGATGCAGTGAAGGAGTGGAATTGTTGCTGCGTCGCTGAGACATTATAGTTATTTTAACGCGGTATATCTGCATAATATTGACAGAGCGCAGAGAGCTAGAGTTTCGGGCTATTGACGCGTGGAGTTGCGTAGGGGTTGGGATGCAGCCTGATTCGGCGTTTCAGATTGGGTAAAAACGATGTGATGTGTCGATCTGGTTCGATCTAGTTCGATCTGGGTTTGTTCTTCTGTTCTTCTAGAATGATGACATAATTTCTGGGAAGTATTTTTCTACATGTTCTAGAGATACTGGTCTTTGGATACTAATAGAGTAAGTCGTGATGCTGTATTCCGTAGACCTTAGGGCAATCATTTTACAATGGCATGGCCATATACAAAGACCTATGCACTGTAACTATGTACAAGGTACTGATTGGTGCTTTTAGTAACCTTTGATTTGTGATGTAGATATTGTGTCTTCATATCATTGATACATTGATAGACTGCGCAACAGGCCAGTGAGTTTAGTGATAGTAAACACCATTATATGATCAGGTACATGTATATTAATTTCTAGATTATACGAGAACGTAGAGTAGCGGGCTATATATCATTAATTATATTCACAGCACATGAATTTATACTTGTAGATTCATCTCTTTTTCACGGAGACGTACATGCTGAGATACTTCATGTCCAGACATTTGATAAAATACTACTTTATATGCAATTCTACACTGATGAAGATATTGTTTTCACCAGTACTGCATTAATCTATAAGATCGGCCATCTTGGGTTGTAGGAAGCGCGGTGGTGACAAAATAATCAACTGAAGATATATATATATGTATGTATCTATATACTTATTCAATCTATAGATAACCTCTTACTTGCCTCAACATGAGTCTTATGAATGGTACAAACCGAGAATGCATCTTGATATATACTAATATCTATCCTAGAATCTATACACAACTTATAAAGATGATCAATGTTCTCTACAGTAAAGCCATGATCTAGTATAAAAGCTTCATCGAATGCCCTTACAACTGGTTACTAAGTCTATACATGCCAAGATTTATACATCATCTATGTTTCTAGATAGTCCCGAGAATGTTCTGCATCTAATCCCCTCTACAACCCTGTAAGCCATACTTGCTTCGTACAATACCAGCCGGCCTCGACTATTATGGAAATAAGCCCTAAATTAGCGATGCCGCAGGTCAATTGTTATAGTCCACTGCACTATTTCCATCGATCTTTTTCTAAATGCATTTATTAATCAATATCCCAATAATTCAACCGTCAACTCCACCTACACTCATTAACCTCGGTCTTTGGATAGCAACCGTCATTCCGATTACTGGCAAGAGCACAGAACAATCGAAGCAATTATCAGATTAATCAACATGTCTACATTTAGAACCATTTACGATGCGATCGATGTATCTAGGGATGAACTGGTCTGGACTTCTCGATCGTCGGGTGGCGCCGATCGTTCAACAGCCCAACACCAAAGATCGTACGTAAGATCAACGATCTCTATTCATAGCACAGACCGAGCAGACCCTTGCAAACCTTGTCCGTTTAATTACGATTTTCGCAAGCCCGACCGCGATGTGAAGAGTCTTCCCCGGCTGGGGTTCGATGAACTTAGTGAAAAGTCAATCCGCGAGCTTTACCCCAGCCCCAGAGTCACCGATTGATCGTCGGGATCTGAAGGGTTCCGGGGTCTAGTGTTAGGCTAGAGAAGTTCCTTTTGATGCTTGCCACTGGCCTGTGCCGCATCAATAAATTGAACCGGTAGACTCTAATGCTGAAAAGCTACCCCGTGCAGCAATTTGGAATCATCGAGTAAAATTGGAATAATAACCAATATTCGCCACTGCCTTGATAAGATTGTAAATTCGCGAGCATCCTAATTGAGGAGGAGAGGTCCCTTGTGGGGAACCAAGCTGATATGTCACATTCAACTCCTGACCCTCAACCCACCGAAGTGACGGTGTACTGACCTATCCGGTAACCTTTGCATACTGAGATAGCGACGATGGACCTGCATATGCCCCTGTCGCTTATCCAAAGGCGCTGCTAATGCTGCGATCGATAGTACTTGGCCGTGCAGAGGCCGCTAATGACTATCGAACCCCACATGCAAGGGTTCCACATCTACAATTGAGATGGATTCAACTGCCCTACATGCAGGACATTGCGACTGACCAGCCGTCGAGATGGGGGGTTGTATAGGGCTGGAAAAGGTATAAGAAGAGGGTCGAATCCGCCTCAAATCCATTCTCATCATCAATCACAAACACTCTCAAGCATCACAATCTTCTCTATCTCTCTCTCTCTCTCTCTCAATTCTCAATTCGCTTTTCAAGCACCAAACAATCAACCATCAAGATGAAGTTCTTCGCTGTCGCCGCTCTCTTCGCCGCCTCCGCCATGGCTCACCCTGGCTCTGCTGCTCCCCAGCAGGTTCAGCAGTTGGCCAACTCCTGCCCGACTGAGAACCACTACTGCTGCCAGTCCAAGGTCTCCGACGCCGAGCTGAGCGACGGCGACAACGGCCTCCTCAACGGCCTCCTCAAGAACGTCAACCTCCTTCCTGGCCTCCTCGGCGGCCACTACGGCGGCTGCGACAACAGTAGGTTATCCATCGACATAGCAACTCCATATACTAACAGATACCAGCCATCGGCCTCCTCGGCGGAGAGTGCAAGAACATCGCCGCGTGCTGTGCCGGCGCCGGTGCCGGTGCCCAGCAGGTAAGAACCTCAACTTATCTCTGACCAAACAACGCTAACATATCCCAGGAGGGTCTCGTCAACGTCGGCATCCCCTGCCTTGCTGTTCCCATCGGCCTCCTCAACTAGGATGGACATCGGACCTCGCCTTAGTCCTTGGGACTCCACTTGTATTCTGTATCGCTCATTCCTGTACATTCGAACCAGCTCGCTGGACCCGTCTGTCTATACTAGAGCACTAAATTGTTTATAATAATACAAACCATTATCTCGATCAGTTTCCTTAGTAGACTGCCTCAGGCAACAACATAGTGCCAAGCTTGGATTATCACTTCCGCAACCTCTTCACATCATTCTCGTAAACATCATAATACAATGCCAGCCACCCGAACAAAGCGAGGACGCAATGTCGCCATAAGCTGTGACGAATGTCGCCGCCGGAGACGCCGATGCGACGGCGAACAGAGTGAGGTCTCCTGACTTTTGGCTAAGTTCTAATCTAACGACATCGTAGCGTGTGGACCGTGCATCAAACGAGGCACGCAGTGTGTTTACGACGCCGGGCTTCTAAGGAAGCAGGCTATGCGAAAGTAGGGTTACAGAATGAGATGTCTTGAACTCGCTGACTCGGACAGGTTTGTCAAAGAGGTGGAAGTTTTTGTTAGGGGGAGAAAGGCCAAAGCTAAATCTGTCAATGCTGATGTATGTGCTGTTTCTCTGACAACTATGGAAACTGATTGGGGTAGGAGTCCTGTCCTGTGGACACTACTGAGTCTGCACAGAGTGCGAATGCTTCGATTTCGACCACTGCGTCGCCGACTGGTGTGCCTTGTGAAGGTGCTGAGACTGTGGCTTCCGACGGCAGTGATAAGGTGGCAAATTCTGAACCTAAAACTGGCCATGACAGCGCCGACGCAAGACAGCCCATGACTGGCTGGTCGAGTTGAACATGTCGAAGGTTCTACGACGCGCATGGTCCCATCGCTTGATTGGAGACAGCATCTCACTATCTACTCGAGTAGATTTGTGAAGTATTCACGAATATCAGGTGGTGCACCGGTATACTCCAGAAATCGACAAATCTGACGTGGACGCTTCAAGTCGGCCATTATACAAATACAGCTTGCTGCAACGGTTATATACTGCATACCATAGCCAACCTCTATCCCAGGTTATAAATCTGTCCTAGATTCTGCTGTCTCAAAGTGAACCAGTCTAGATCCTTCAAAGTGTAAAATACTCAGCGTAAGAATCACCTATTCTCCAGGCGACAGAGCGCTTGATACCAACCATCGGATTTCAAAGCGCATCCAGAATATTCCTGATGTAATAGAATAGGAAATGATAGACGTTCCCTCGGATAAAGCTTGTTATGAAGTCTCCAGATCGGGTGAATTCCCGCCGAGCAATTTTTCCATCAATAAGGCTAACCCTGGATCCCCGCATATTCCCCGGATTACATTAGTGTCTTCTCCACACCCCCCGTCCGTTTGCCAACGGTTCTCTCTTTTTACTAATTTGATCTCGGGGTAATGATGGCCGGGTAATGACGACCGGAGTGTATTTGTGGGGTAGCTATAAAGCGAGAATGTCTCCCAAATCAAACATAGCACAAAATGCGTCTCACCCTCGCGGCCACATGGGCCGCCGTCGCGTCGGCCACACTCAACGTCTCGCAGGACAACGACACCATCACGCTCAGCAATGACCGTCTCACTACCGTCTTCGCGATGGCCAAAGGACGAGTGGCCGAACTGTACCTCGACGGCCAGGACTTACTCGGCCCCGAGTCCGGATCGTCCGGCGTCGGCCCCTACCTCGACTGCTACTGCACGCCGTCGGGCTTCTACACGGCGGGGAGCACCAACCCGCGCATGGAAGTAGTGCAGGGGACAGACTCGACGGGGACGAAATGGGCGGGCGTCATCCTCAACGACACGTACACGCCCACGGGCCAGGAGTTCCAGCAGTACTGGTTCCTGCGCGACGGCGAAACAGGCCTGCACATGTTCAGCCGACTGGCGTACTATAACGAGACGACGCCGTTCCTGCGCAATCTCCAGGAGTTCCGCACGCTGCTGCGCCCTAATACCGACCTCTGGACCCATCTGACCTCTAGCGACGTGCAGACCGCCCCCCTGCCCAGTAAACAGGCGATCAAGGAGCAAGTCGTCGTGCAGGACGCGACCTGGCGGTTCAACAACACCCCCGACGACGCGTACTACACCCAGTTCTCGGAGTACTTTACCAAGTACACCTTTTCCAACGGTGCATCACTCCGTAGTAAGCCCCAGAGTAAGCCTCCCCGCTAACGAACCCAGCATGGCGCGATAACGACGTCCACGGGCTGTACGCCGACGGCTCCACCTCCAACGGGACAACCTACGGCGCATGGCTAGTCATGAACACCAAGGTGAGCAGCTCAAGCCCACCAGATGATAAAGCTAACAGCCCAGGACACATACTACGGCGTACGTGCACCACCACCACCCAGCTTCCCAACTGACAGCCCAGGGCCCGCTCCACTCCGACCTAACCGTCGACGGCATCGTGTACAACTACCTCGTGTCGAACCACCACGGCGAAGGCACGCCCAACATCACCCACGGCTTCGACCGCACGTTCGGCCCGCAATACTACTATTTCAACGGCGGAGAGGACGCCTCGCTCGACGACCTCCGATCCGACGCCGCCTCCCTCGCCACGCCCGACTGGAACGTAGACTTCTACGACTCCATCGCCGACCACGTCATCGGCTACGCGCCCTCCACCCACCGCGGCAGCGTAAAAGGCACAATCGCCCTCCCGCCCGACGCAGAACGCCCCATCGCCGTCCTCACCGTCGACAGCGCCTACTTCCAGGATAACTCTGTCGCGCCGACCGCCCACCAATACTGGGCCGAGATCGTCGACGGCGGGTTCGCAATCGACCACGTCAAAGCCGACACGTACCGACTAACCGTCTACGCAGACGGGGTCTTCGGCGACTTCGTCCGAGACGGAGTCAAGGTATCCCCCGGCAGCGTGACCACACTCAGCGAAACATGGACCGCCGAGTCCGCCGGCACGGAGATCTGGCGTCTCGGCACGCCCGACAAATCCTCCGGCGAGTTCCGTCACGGTCTGGCGCAAGACACCACCCACCCGCTGCACCCACCGGAATACCTCATCTACTGGGGCGCGTACGACTGGACCTCCGACTTCCCCGACGGAGTCAACTACACCATTGGCGAGAGCGACCCACGCACAGACTGGAACACAGTGCACTGGTCCGTGTTCGGACCGACACCCGATAGTGCTGCGGTAGAATACGACACGACGCACAACTGGACGATCAATTTCCCACTGGAACCGGCCCAGCTAGAAAACAGCGATAAAGCAACCCTGACTATCCAGTTAGCCGGGGCGAAGACAGCAGCAGGGAACACGGACGTCTTTAACGCGACAGAACCCTACGCGAACCTCGTTCTGGAAAGTTATGTGAATGACCATCCCCCCTTGTCCATGTTCATCGCGTTCAATCAGTCTAGTAGCTGTATTGTGCGGTCGGCGGTGAGTTGCTACCAGGTGCGTCAGCGCTTGGAGTTCCCGGCGGATTGGCTGTCTGTCGGGATGAATGTGCTTACTTTGCATTTGCCGCGCGATGCGACGGATTATGAGTCGGCTGTTCTTCCGGAGACGGTGTATGTGCAGTATGATGCTTTGCGGTTGGAATTGGCTTAGACATGTATATATGTTGGATTTGTTCTTATCTTGACCTAGGGTCGAGTTCCTGAATCACTGCTTAGACGCAACGAGTATACTGCATGACATGCTATCTACCCCTCTACTAGTCTCAAACCAATTAGACTAACGCTCACCCCTGTCGTCCTCCTTGCGGCCATTTTCACTATCGGATGCCGCCAATGTCGACGCCTCGCTGTCCAGACCATCCAGGTCGTGGACGCGTTTCTCCACCCACCGGCGAAACAGCGGCACAAGCACAGACGAGCACGCCACCTGTAGCCCCTGGAAGATCACCGTTGGCAGCTGCACCTTGGCCATCTGCGACTCGGTCAGGTCCGTGAACATCAGATTGGCCAGCAGCACGCCCGTCGCCGGCGACTTGGCCGGCACGCAGTACGCTACCGCCACCGTGTCCTCCTTCGACAGCCAGGCCACCGAGGCCGACACCGAGATCACCAGCCAGACGAAGTACATGGCGATGGAAATGAAGACCACGAAGATCACGTTCGACGACTTGACGGAGGTGAACGCGTCGGAGCCGAAGGCGGCATCGTAGGCCTGCCAGACGATGATGATGATGCAGATGGGGCCGAGTTTCGTGAGCTTCCATTGAATGAAGAGCTTATGCATGGCCTTCGGGAAGAAGTGTTGTAGGATCTGTCCAACCAGCTGGCATGGGTCAGCATCAATAGCGTTTCGCATGCCTTGTAGGCGTCTATGCGAATTCTACGGAATCGGACTGGACGAACCGCTTACCATGGGTAAAAGGATAGTGAGGCCCATCTTCTGGAACACGCGCGTGTACATGGCGCCGTAGCCCCCGTCCTCCGGGGAGAGGAATTCTGTGTACCACGGCTCAGCTCCGCAGTACATCTTGATCAGGAGCGGGCTGAGAAACGGCCCGAGGACGTTGCCAATCGTGGATTCCACGATGGTCAGGGCGTCATTGCCCTTGGCGCCCCGGGTCATCACCACATTGGATGCGACCGTCGTCGGCACACACCCGGTCACCAGCAGACCGATCAGCAACGCTTCATCCATAAAGGAGGGGGAGGTCGCGCACAGCGAGACGACGCCATACATCAGGGCCGAGGCCATCAGGAAGCACTGCAGTTGCACGAATAGGTGGACCTTCCATCGGCCGTAGGTCTTGACCATGACCCGGGTCGACTGGGTACAGCCGTAGATCAAGAAGTTGATGGTCACGCAGACGTAGGAGACGATACTCTGGTTGCGGTCCTGGTCTTCGGTCGGGGTTTGAACCTGCGAGGCAATGAGTATGACGATGCCGAGGCCAGCGAGGATCCATTGTCCCTGTAGAAACCTGAGGACCTTGCGCCAGGCCGGTTCCTCAGATCGCATGGCGAAAGGTTACAGTGCGATGGCATCTTGGTCACAATAGTACTGCTTGACTATCTTTTTATTGCCACTGTCCTAACCCCCTCTCCTTTTCGAACCTCGCTATTTATGATATGAATTTACTCCTTCCATTCTTGGTAATCCAGATGGGGCCTGGCGCATAGTTCTGGCGGTAACCTGGCAATTCTCCGATAAGGCGTGCGCCAGGGCAACAAGTGATCCTGCATTTTATCAAGGGGCAAATCGAGTCAGGTCCAACGGTGTCTGCCCTTTATTTTTACACACGCCTTTCGCAATCATGTCAAACCCGCCCCTCTCGAGCTGCCACCAGTTGCCAGTTTGAAAAATGATGTTCAACCTGTGAAACAGTGTCCCAACCAGGTACACCGATATCTCTAGGGCCTCGAAGGAGTCGACTATATGGACTACGTGATGCCCGAATTTCTTGGCGTGTCCATCAGTTGATTTGTGTGTTGATCATTGACAGAAAACCGCTGCCAAGCATTCGCCGCTCCAAAAATAAGAGCGGCGACGATAAAAATGGCGAAGAAAAGGGGTAGAAGGCAGGAGCAATAGGGATGAGAGAATGAGATCAAATTGCAATTCACAGATTGAATGCCCAGCCGCAAAACAAAAAAAAGAAAAAGGGTTGGAGTGAGGAGGGACTCATCCGCGGCCTCCAGCAGCAGTCTATCGAACGAATGCAAAGATCTAGAAGGGGCACGTCCCACTCCTAAGAATAGCGAAGTTGGCAAAGCTCTTGAGAAGTTGGCAGACAGCAGCGCCAATGCATCGATGATCGGCAATGATGAACGAAACACATGATGGTCGATACCCTAGCCAGACTGGAAAGTTTGATATACCGATCCCGATCAGGCGCCAAGATGCAAGGTGCAGATGTTTTCGATTAGTGATCGACTGATTTGATCTGGCTAGTTAACCGAGGTAGATATCTCACCCAGCCTGTTCTATTTGGCATTAACATCGGTGTTCTTTAACTCAACGTCGAAGCGACAGGCGACCGGTCCTGCAGATTGGCCAAAGCGATCATATGCGATCTTCTAATCACTCCGCATCGTCAGCAGCACTAAGCAGACAATGACGCTTCTCCGCATTAACGGTCGGTAATCGGCTTCCCGCCACGGGGAATAGCCTCGGTCCACGCTCTCCGTAATAACAAACACTTGATTGGCCTGCGCTCTTTTTCAAACAACGATCTTCCCCGCAAAACAATCGGTTTCCAGGCACCTTTCCTAATTGCCACCCAAAATAATCTTATTTGCTTAGTGAACATGTCGAAAACCTTTACGCGCGCCCAAGTCGCCGAACACGCCTCCGAAGATTCAGTGTGGTGTGTGATCGACCACCGTGTCTATGACCTTACCGATTTCTTAGACGCCCACCCGGGCGGCAGTGTTGTCCTCGCTCAGGTCGCCGGACAAGATGCGACAACCGAATTTTATAACCTCCACCGTCAGGAAGTGCTCGAGAAGTATCGCGACGAGCTCTGCATCGGCACAGTGGAAGGCGAAACCCCCGAAATTGCCCCGCGCGAGCCCGGCAGCCTCAGTGCCGTTCCCTACGCCGAGCCGCTATGGTTGCGCCAGGATTTCAAGAGCCCTTACTATAACGAAAGCCACCGTCGGTTGCAGCGTGCCATTCGTGAATTCACCGACCGCTATGTGTATCCGGAGGCGCAGGAGAAGGAGAAAGATGGCACCTACATCAGCCAGGAATTGATCGATCGCATGGCCGAGAACGGGCTACTAGCTATGCGTCTCGGGCCTGGCAAGCATTTGCACGGTCGGACATTGCTGGGCGGCGCTGTGGATGGGAAGGAATTTGACTATCTGCATGATTTGATCGTGTCGCAGGAGTTGAGTCGGGCCAATGCCAGAGGTAGGTTGCCTTCTGCGCGGTGAAGGCGTCTGCTAACGCTTGCAGGTTTCTCCGACGGAAACATGGCTGGTATGGCCATCAGTCTAACTGCGGTCCGGCAGTGGTTGCACAATGTCCCTCTCCGTGAACAGGTCACCCAAGAGGTCCTGTCCGGAAAGAAGAAGATGTGTCTGGCCATCACCGAAGCGTTCGCCGGTAGCGATGTGGCGGGACTGCGCACCACCGCCACGAAGACCCCGGATGGCAAGCATTATATTGTGAATGGCACCAAGTATGACTTCCACACCCTTCTTACATAGGCATGGGCATTAACAACTCGTAGGAAGTGGATCACCAACGGCATGTTTGCCGACTACTTTGTTGTTGGCTGTCGGACCGAGAAGGGCTTCTCGGTGCTCCTGATCCCTCGCGGCGAGGGTGTCGAAACCAAGCTGATCAAGACTTCCTACTCGACGGCAGCGGGCACCGCTTACATTCAGTTTGAAAATGTCAAGGTTCCTGTGGATAACTTGCTGGGCGAGGAACACAAGGGATTCATTGTGATAATGAGCAATTTCAACCATGAGCGATTTATGATGGCCTGTGGGGTTGTCCGCATGTGCATGACCGTCGTTGAGGAGTGCATGAAATGGTGTAACCAGCGTATTGTTTTCGGCAAGAAACTGGTCGAGCAACCTGTCATGCGTCAGAAGTAAGTCGTCCGTGGAATCCCTTCTGCACAGAAACGAAACTCTGACCGATCCAGACTCGCCCATATGATCTCCCTCTGTGAATCAAACCAGGCCTGGCTTGAATCCATCGCCTACCAGATGTGCAACATGACCTATAAAGAACAAGCGACACATCTGGGTGGCCCGATTGGTCTGCTGAAATCGCATGCCACCCGGGCCGCACATGAAATCGCCGAGCAAGCCACCAACATCTTCGGCGGCCGTGGCCTGACCCAGACCGGTATGGGTAAGGTCATCGAGATGTTCCATCGGACGTACAAGTTTGATGCGATCTTGGGTGGTACAGAAGAGATTCTGGCCGATCTGGGTGTGCGACAAGCGATGAAGAAATTCCCCAAAGCGATGTTGTAGATTTGCAATTGGTTCAAAGGTTCAGAGATACCAGACAGAATTTGTATTGTCAATTTCATTCCTGTTGATATTATCCCGTCGCAGTTCTCGAACGCTGTGGAGTAACGCCCATTTTGTACATATCATTATGATCGCTGTCACATGCCGAATGCAGATAGCCAGTCATATCTATCGTGAAGCCATTTCCTTTCATTAGCAGAAACACCTATCTTGTACTACTGTCATTGTACTTGATATACAGTATACGGTGTCACTTAGTTTGCTGCTCGGGGTCCATGCTGCTGTCAATCCTCCTAATCACTCTCGCGGGATTTCCCGCGACAAAATGGAATGGCGGCACATCCTGGTCAAGGTTAACAACATGATCACCTAACAATAGCGCACACATACCTTTGTCACAACACTCCCCGCTCCCACTGTTGAACCCCTACCAACTGTCACCCCTCCGAGGATAATCACACTCCCGCCGATCCAAACATCATCTTCGATATGGACTTCCTTGCCCGCTTCTGGGCCCTTTAGCCCCTGTCGAACAGCGGGGTCCATCGGGTGCGTTGCACTGTAGATGCACACGTTCGGCCCGAAGAGCGTTCGCGCCCCAACCGTCACCAGGCATGTGTCGAGGACGAGCAAGTTAAAGTTCAGAAATGCGCCCGGGGCCACTTTAAAGTTCAGGCCATGGTCGACGCTGATGGGTGGGTCAACTACAGGATCCGTTTCTTCAAACTGAGCTTCGTCTTCTTTCGGATCCGAGAGCAACGGTGGCAGAGAACGGGTGTCACCAACGATGCTGATGTCCGTTACTAGCAGTCGAGAGAATCACAAGGTGACGGTTACTCTCTTCATAGCTCCACTCTCCGGCGTCTCGAGATCTGGCCTGCTTCGTTGAATCGTTGACACGCCAATTTACACCGTTCTCGATTGGCCTGTAGGTCTTCATCCCACACCCAGTAGAGCTCTCCGTTGAGCATTTTCTGCCATTCCTTGGATGTTGCCATACCTTTCTTCAATCCACTCGTAACCAAGTTATTTGCAGTCTTGGAAATCCATCTTGACCCTCATCACGAACGCTGTCTTTAAAGAAGGTCATACCCCGCCCCGCCACCGTGGGGGAAGGATTCCGTGGGGGAGGACTCAAAAGAAGTTCTCGGTTGGAGAAGAATTGATTGGGAGAATTGCCTGAAACGTGACCACTGGACAGCTGTTGACGGGACTGCCGAATTAGGAAGGTTAGGCAGCCAGTGAAACAATGGACAATCTCATTGGTTCGGACGTTCAGTTCCTATCTGACCGGCTAGCCATAGTAAGGTTAGCGGGTCTTGGCGGAGGTCTGGGTTACTGAAAAGAGAAATCGGGTTACCGTACCGAACCGTGTTTATTTACCTTGTATTTAAGTCATCCGATGGATCAATCATGTGGAATATGATGGAAATAACCCTTCTTCCTGTTACTCTTCTTCCTGGATGAGTGTCACAGCAATTTTCGGTGCTGGCATGATTCAAGTGCTTCCATCGTACTATTTATTGATGCCAACCCCCCACGGTCTCTACCAACAAGACATTTATGGCTCCTAACAAGCAACCATGTGTGTGCCAACTCTCTCATCCAGTACATACCCTTGTATGGCTGCTCTAGTGAACGTCTCGCGACCACCGTACGACACCTTCCAGAGTCATGCGGCATATACCCCGCCCAAGAACTTCACGCGAGTCCTGTACATTCCGCGCCATGATTCCAGCACGCCGCATCTGCCCCTCTACGATGTCGCGAAGCAATACCACGAGTCCGCCGCAGGGGCAGTGTTCGGCAGTTACCTGCAATCCGTCAAATTGTCCTACATGGAGAAACCTCGCGGCGATGATATGACCAGTCGGGTAGAGTATCTCGTCGACCGGAAGGACAGACCGGAGAAAGCGTCCGGTCTGCAAGTCCGACGCAGGACGCTAGATGTGGATCATGATGCTATGGTCCATGTGTAGGTCTTCTATCTTGACAATCCGGCCAATACTAACCTGAATAGTTCGGTGCCGTCGTGGACCACCTCTGAATATCGCCTGGGTACTGGTCGATCGAGTGAGAGTTCCATGATCGCGTCCTTTCCAATTGCACCGAGCATCCGAGGGGAGTACAGGATTCCACACCCGTACTTCACGTTCCGCCTCCCGGCGCAGGCCAACCAACCCGAACGGACGCTACAGTGGCAGGTCCATCCAGGCCCAAATAGTCTATTTCGGTACACTCTTGTGGACATCGGATGTCGCTCCGTGGAGAAAGGGCCAGGGCCCTCGATATTGGCCATTTACATCCATGTCGGGATTGTCGTCTGGATGCCGGTGGAATTCAGTCAGGGAGTACTCTTACTCCCGGAAGACGGCGACCGGGAGGAAGAGGCCATGGTGGTAGCCAGCTTATTGGCGATGCTGCATCAGATGCGGGAAGACGGACAGATGCGACCGAGGAGACACGCACATCACTCACCCTCGTCCACCTTGGGTAAGATGGCGTCGAAGCTGCGTCTTCGTTAACGGAGCGATCCCAATTTGCCTTATCACAAGCATGTAAATCACGCGATAGCGATGTAAATTATAATCTCATAGCCTCGAAGCGTATGCTGAAAATGTTCGGTTCACACTATGACAGCCGCGTAGCTGGGTCATTGGTACATACAACGCTCGATTGCAGACGCCTTCACGGCGCTAGTAGAGTGACCTCTACCGATAGCAATTGTATGTTACCTATTATATGATAAGGTAATCATGTTGTCGCGCAATTCCGGGGCAGTGAGTCTGCAACGTTAGTGGCATTCGCAGACCAGTCTCGAGACACTTACAAAGTCGGTCCACGAAATGTTCCTTTCCTCACCGGGGGGCTGCGCAGCACGAGCAGCCCATACCTTCTCCAGCAGGTCCCCGGGTACTGGGTTGCGGAACTCCGACCGCTTCTCAATTTCCTTCATTCGCGCTAAGACGTAATATCGGGAGTGTGGCGAGAGATTATCGGCCCCGGCCATGAAAAGAGGCAAGATGAGCAATTCAATTAGAGGACAATCAGCCGGGATAGCGGCAGTAGCATCTAAGAGGCGCGCCACACACTGCTGGATTTCTGGATGCTGTGCCGGTCGCGACGGATCCAACAAACGAAGGATGCGCAAGATGCATGCATGCTGAAACGCCTCGGCCACTGCCAGCCAACGTGGATCACTACTGGGGTATGCTTTTCCTTCCTTATGCCACGAGACTAACTTGTGCTTCGCCACAAGTATGGCGATTTGATACTCCTCCCATGAGAGCCACCCCAGTGTGTACTCTTTGGCTTTCTCCATGACTCCGCCGATGATGAGAAAAACATCACGATGGCATCCATTCACCATCTCGAACATCGAATCGCTGGCACAGGCCACTAGTTCTCTGATATCCTGGGAGAAACAGAGGCGTTCTGGGCCAGCAAAGGCACGGATGATATCAAGCCTTCCAAGCATTAGTGTTTGAAGAATAGGCAATCTGGCCACTTACCAAGCAATGTTACCCAGAAAGAATACAGCACGTTGACGGTGGCCACTGAGTCCATCCGAAATCAGGAGCCGCTTACAGACCGACATGGCCCCGGTGATGTGTATCCCGTGGGTAGAGATTCCGGATTCGCTGATCTAAACCACAGTTAGAGCAGACGATGCAGACGGACGACGATCCTCACATCATGCAGCAGTAATATCTGAATCATGGCCAATACAGCATCTTGCTCATCTTCCTTGAGAATTGACGCTTGACTCCTACGGATCTCTTCGCTCAGGGCTCTGATTGCTTTCATGCGATATTCTACGGCGGTTTCTTCGTGCATCGTTTGGTCTTCCGTGAGACGCCCCAGATGCGAGGCAGACAGACCTAGGACCGCGTACAACAACCCAATTTGCTGCCGGGCCAGAGGGAGAATATACGACCGGTACGGGTTGGTCGCGTCTTCGCCGATTTCGGATATCTGATGGGGGCAAATGAAGCTATCATCTATCCGCCGCGTTAGGCTAAGTCGCACCATCTGAGGGTGTGCTTACAGTGATTCAGAAGTCTTTCGGTTTCGGGCAATCGGAGAATTTGCGCGATATCATCCGGGGGGTCGGCAGACGGTCTCTCCGAGTGGGCTACGAGCACAGGTTCCTCCGCAGACTGTGGAGTTGCAACGAAGGTTTCCGGGGTGGGTTGTTCAGGGGATGTTCGCTGCGTGTCAACCACGGTCGGTGCATTGGGGCGTCTGTGGTTGCTAACGGGGATTCGGGCCCCTTTCAATTTGCCGCGACTCGCGATCCCACAGAACCTAAATTGTTCCGGATAACCTGCACACACTAGTCCTTTCGTGATGCAGCGACGACAGTGAGGTTTTTGCCGATCGCATTTGCGGCATTTTTCCCTACATGTCAAGCACGCAGGCCCTGAGCCGTCAGCAGTTGGTCGTACAGCCGGATTGATCAGTCGTACCAGGCCGTGGCATCTCAGTAATGGAAGATCTGACCGGATGAAGTATGTACAGTCGGTACCATGGGGAAGGTTACCTACCCGAAAGAGATAAAAAGCCATCGGAGATCACATGCTGGCCGTTTTACCCGATTCGTTTTTTTTTTTTTTTTTTTTTTTTTTTTTTTTTTTTTTTTTTTTTTTTTTTTTTTTTTTTTTTTTTTTTTCCAACCTTGATTTGACATTTAATTGCTTATCAATTACCAAGGTACATCAGACCATTTTCGATTATATCCTCCATTTATACGCGGGTTTATAAATGGTAGTGACGCATATATTGTGTAAATCTATGGGGTACATTATTATGTGCATCCGACGGCATAAAATAATATATATGTGCAGTGACCCTGCCAGTGGCCACATCCGCAATGTAAGACTCCGAGTCCAGAACTCAACAACTGGAATCTTCGAGTTAATATAGTTAAATGAATTTAAAATAGAGTACTTTATAGTTGGTATGCTTTAATTTGATTATCGAACGACAATGTTGTCCATCATGTGACTCCCCCATTGAGACTAGTCGGACATATCAGCACGTGATCCTGATAAGGCAACAGAGGCAACGCTCATTGCTCTGCCTTCCCCTCAGCAACCACTTCTCATCTGCAGAAACACTTTTCATAATGGCCGAAAATCTCGATGTTCTCCGTGTCGAAAGTGTGCTAGAGCTCGCTAATCAGGCTCTGCGCCGAGATGACAATGAAACCACCCTCCAGACACCCTACGAAGCAATCGCGCTCATCGGTCATGCCTGCATGTCGGCTGTGAACTTCCGCCTCGTCGGTCTGGGAGAAGACCATACGATCGGTTTGTCCATTCTCTTACCATTTTTAAAAAAAGAATAATACAAAAGTTTGAAACTTGGCTAATACTATGAGGTTTTAGAAAGCTCGGATAGCCCGTCTCTACCCCGTGAATGGAACGCAAACGATGCCTTTTCCTTCCGATACGCCCACCCCCAGTCGGCGATGCAGTATCTCTTGAAGGTTAGCCGGATTGGGAACAATGCTCTTATCTTCGCCCTAGCGCTGGGTGATGACAAAACCACCACATTCGATATCCCAGTCAAAGACTTTGTCTCTACTTCGGCGCTGCCGAGACCTCCCTCAACAGCGAGCTTGAGCGATGTGTTCATCTCTACATCTCGACTCACCGATTTGATTGCGCTATTCAAGATCAACGTGATCCAGAAGCTTGCCCCGGGAGTCTACAAGGAAGGGTATGAAGACACTAGTCGGACGGTACGGGAGCCAGCACAGGAGAGACCCCCTCGACACGATCCTTTGCGCGACGATCCGATTCCACAACCCGCCCGACCATATCCATTTGACGACCCCTTAGCGGCAGCACCACGCCGCCCGATACCTCCAGGCGACTTTGCACCGCCGGGTTTTGAAGATGAATTTGAAATCCAGCGGCCCCCACGTGGCTATCCCGGGATGGGAGGCAGACACCCGCTCAACATTGGCGATCGGGATCTCTACCCCGCTGGACTGGGCCCCCATGACCCTCTTCGAGGAGGAGTCGGGCCAGGAATCGGGCCAGGCTTCGGTGGCGGAGGAATGCACCCGACCTTTGACGATCCCCTCTTCGGCGGGCCACAAGGGGGCGGATACGACCCGCAAGCACCTCCCGGATCGCGATATGATCCTGTCGGGCCCGGAGGACCACCTTTTGGCAGAGGCCGGGGACCGTACGGCGGACGTGGCGCAGGCGGAGGATTCGGCGGGTTTGGGTTTGGCGGTGACATCATATAAGCGCGCGGTTAAGCTTAAGTGTACTAACGCAGTTGGGCCGAAAGCATCTGCGACGCTGCCCAGTTGACGACGAGATGATTTATGACGAATGTATTGATCTATGGTCACCGAGTTTCAAACTGGCGTACAGTCATAGGGATAATGTTAATTTTAATTCAAGTATTGGAGTAGTCTGTAGAGAACACAAAACAAGGAGTGGCGGGGATGGGATTGGGATGTTTGTTTTGGAGATCCCGGGGTGTGGCTGGTTCAGTGCGGTGTGGCGCACAGACCAACCAGAAGCAAACCAGAAGCAAACCCAAGCAAACCTTCTCCCAAGTCATTTCCCTTCCACTTCTTCCTCTTCTTCTTCCCCTCCAAAACCCCATTATCAATCCAATTCCCCTCCCCCCGTCGTCCTCCATTTTTTGTGGTCATTCAACACCCGTTGTCGCTCTCGGTGTTGTCTCGATTACATTCTCTGGTTTATCCTTTTTTCTTCCTTTTTTTTGTTCCCTTTTTAATTTTTTGGTACCCCTCGGACACGTAACCCCCATTCCACCTCACGAGACCCTTCCCGCTGCTAGTGTTGCCGCCCCTCGTCTATAGCGGTCTCAACCACCAACCTCCTTTACATCGTTGTCTGGCACCTGATGGACAACAACATGGAAATTGATACCGCACGGTCCCCTGAACCCCACCGCTTGTCGCCGATAACCGACTCCGGGTCGATACCGACACTGGACGGATGGATTGAAAATTTGATGAGCTGCAAGCAACTAGCAGAGGAAGATGTGCGGCGACTGTGCGATCGGGTGTGTTTTTGTCCGCCGAGTGAGAAGTCGGGTGGAGACTAATCTAGTTCAGGCAAGAGAGGTGTTGCAGGAGGAATCGAATGTGCAGCCAGTGGTATGTCGCTTTCTTGCTCTTTCGTCTTATCCATGTTATTCAACATTACTTTTATTGGCGGTTACCTCCGCCATTATAAACCCCAGCGGCCGACTGACGATGTTGACGGTCTAGAAATGCCCGGTGACTGTGTGCGGTGATATACACGGCCAGTTCCACGATCTCATGGAGCTCTTCCGCATCGGAGGCCCCAACCCCGACACAAACTACCTGTTCATGGGTATGTGGCATTGTAACGGGCGGAGCGACAGCTGACGGTCCCAGGTGATTATGTCGACCGCGGTTATTACTCCGTCGAGACCGTGACGCTCCTTGTCTGCCTGAAAATCCGCTACCCCCAGCGTATCACCATCCTCCGCGGTAACCACGAGTCCCGCCAGATCACGCAAGTGTACGGGTTCTACGACGAATGCCTGCGCAAATACGGCAACGCCAACGTGTGGAAATACTTCACCGACCTTTTCGACTACCTCCCCTTGACCGCACTCATCGAGAACCAGATCTTCTGCCTCCACGGCGGTCTGAGTCCCTCGATCGACACGTTGGACAACATTCGGTCCCTGGATCGGATCCAGGAGGTCCCGCACGAAGGACCGATGTGTGACTTGCTGTGGAGCGACCCCGACGACCGCTGCGGCTGGGGGATCTCGCCCCGAGGTGCGGGCTACACCTTCGGGCAGGACATTTCGGAGGCATTTAATCACAACAACGGCTTGACTCTGGTCGCACGCGCACACCAGCTGGTAATGGAGGGATACAACTGGTCGCAGGACCGCAACGTGGTGACAATTTTCTCAGGTACGTTGGTTTTCCGGGGGGATGGAGTTTCGCTAATGAAGGCAGCGCCGAATTACTGCTACCGCTGCGGTAACCAAGCCGCGATTATGGAGATTGACGAGCATTTGAAATACACATTGTACGTCTTTCTCTCTTTTTTTTTTTTATTTTTTTTTTTTTTTTCGAACTAACCTGAGTAGCCTACAATTCGATCCGTGCCCCCGTGCGGGCGAGCCGATGGTGTCTCGGCGCACGCCCGACTATTTCCTGTGATAGATTCAGGTCTGCTAGATAATGTATGTTTCTGGCTGTTGATACCATTATGAATACATAGTCAGATAGTACATTATTCTCACAACTAACACTAAACAACTTAACTTAATTGGTAAACTGCCATCTAAACCCCGGCTAAGATCCGATCAATCTCATCTTTATGAGAGGAAAAGTGATCGACGAGGTTATCCCACATGGCAGGTTCATGTTCGTGTCTCTTGTCACTGGTCCAAGCGTAGTCGGTAACAGTCAAGGCGCGGGAGGATTCAAACATGAAGGCCACAGAAGACAACGAGATACGATCCACAGGGGGAGAAGAGAGCGTAGCATTCCGAAATTCATCATAAGCCACACCATGCGGAACCACTATTCCAACTTAGCATCCCAATAGACATAATACCGGAAATGAAAGGGAAAGGACACATACTCGCACACTCGAATGAAATACTCCCCGGTCGAAAGGAATCCGACCGACCACCGTATCCACCGTATACCAGTCCCATGAGTTCGGTAGCAGCGTTGCGATGATAATACGGCGGGCGGTACGTATCTACCCTGTTAGTTTCAAATCCTAGGTCCTTTGATAAGTGACGTACTGGAAGCGACGTCCCATCGCGGCGAGAAGATGAGAAAGTCGGCTAGGGGGGTGTTCGCGTGCGATTTAGCGGTTAATACGCTGAAGATGGACGGGTCGATGTGGTCGACGGAGATGGAGCCGACGTTGACGAATTTGGTGAGGTCGTATTTGTAGGGTACCTGTTTATCAGCTTACTTGAAAAGAGAAGTAGGGGAGAGGAAGGGAGTACATAATTGCCATGCCATGCCACCACGTCAAACGGACTATGGTTCTGCGTACTGGCGAAGAACCTTCCACCCAGTTTATACACGATCTCCCAGTGTTCCTGGCGGATTTCGTAGGTGGCTACTGGGGCTAGAAAGTCACGGGGATTGGCGAGGCCGTTGGCGCCGAGAGGCCCTAACTCGGGGAGTTCGAACTGCGAGCCCCAGATCTCGAGGATGTAGCCGCGCGAAGGACCGTCGAGTTGGACGCGGAAACGGACGCCGCGGGGGAGGACGACTATCTCGCCCGGTTGGACGTATAGAGGGCCGAACTCGGTCTGGATGGTTAGGGCGCCCTGCTGCGGGACGAGGAGCATCTCGCCGTCGGAGTTGACGAAGGCCTTGCGCGTCATGCTCGTGTTGGCCGTGTAGACGTGCGTGGCGAGTCCTTCGCGCAGGGTGGGGTCGCCTGAGCCGGCGATGGTCTTGAGGCCGGAGATGAAGTCCACCGGGTCGGAGGGGATGTCGAAGGGATGCCATGCCAGTTGCGTGGGGGAGATGTGCACGCGGGGATTGAGCGGGAGGAACGTGGCCTCTGTGCGCGGGTTATCGGGGAGGGGTTTCTAGTATGGTCAGTTGTCTGTCATTGTCTGTCACCGGCGAGGTACGTACGAATCCCTGGTGCGCAACGGCCGGCCGAGCACGGTACAGCCAGGCCTTCTTGTTCGCGTGGCGAGGCGCAACGAATGCCGTGGCTGTGATCTGCTCGGCGTATAGTCCGAAGCGCACGACGCGGGGGTTGTTCTGGCCGTGCGGTATAGTCCCGGGCACAGCCTCGGACTCGAATCTACAGGATTAGTCTTCTTCTTGCGTCTGCGTGGGGACATACGAGTTCCCGAAACCGGATTGGTACTGCGTTGTTAGTACTGCGTACATGTGTAGTCTGATGAGACATACTTTGTAGGGGTCGTTGCGGCGCGTAGCAAACGAGGGCACGGCGCCGTCTTGCTGGGTTTCGGCCCAGTGGAAGATGTGCTGGTATTCTGACATTATTATTATTAGATAGTAGTAGCAGTAGTAGCAGTAGCAGCAGTAGTAACGTAAGTAATAATAATAGTAAAGTGATGCAGTAAAGTGTTGAAGGGTAGTAATCCTGTTCACATACTTCGGCAGATGGATTTGGCCTCTGCCGACAGTGGAGAACTCCACAGATCTGGGACCCACTGAGTGTCGACGAGTGTCAGACTGACAGACTTACTATTCCTGCGTATACTCCTTCAACTGGACATTGAATGGTTTACATAGCATAGCCTGCAGCACATGACCGATTGACCACGACCATCCACACAGTAATCAATAACAAGATAAGTATCAATATCAATAGTATAATTCACGAATCGCACGCACGCGACTCTCCCACGCCCTCTTGGCAACAGGAGAACGCGGCGCCAGCCCCTCGAACCCATGCGGCAGACCGGAATACAAGTGGAAGTCAACGGATACACCGACATCCACCAATCGCCGCACATACTCCACACCCTCATGGACAAAGATATCCAACTGTCCGACATCCATATATAGCGGAGGCAACCCAGCTAACGAGACAGCTCTCGCCGGCGCCGCGTACGCAGACACACTATCCGACCCGACCTTGTCACCCAGATAGGCCGTCCACCCGGTCACATTATCTGCTTCCGTCCAGCTGGCTAGGTCTCCGACGTGGCGGTTGACCGTCCTATCGTCTAACATGGGGTAGATGAGGATCTGCCTCGCCAAAGGCGGAGAGAGGTTCTCGGTGCGCGCTCGCAAGGCCATAGACGCAGCCAATCCGCCGCCGGCACTCTCGCCCATGACTCCTATTCTCGTCTGGTCGATGTTCAGTTCCTCCGCATGAGAATACACCCATTTCAGCCCCGTCCAGCTATCTTCCATAGGAATGGGAAAGGGGTGTTCCGGCGCAAGACGATACTCGACGCTGAGAAACTGAACCCCCGTGTCACGGACATAATCGACCAGCATGGTCTGCACGCTCTCCACAGAGAGAGAGAAGAACCCGCCGCCGTGGAAGTGCACGATGCCTGGTGTTTTTCCGACTGGTTTCTTCCGATAGTGGTGGATTTCAATCAGCACGTTGTCACTGGGAATACGGTAAACGACATGCTCGATGTCAGGGGGCAGTGCAGACGCCGCGAACTGGCTGCATATGGCAGACGCCCATTGTCGACGGGTGGGGATGTCGTGTGCGGGAATAGGACTTGAATTCGCACCTGAATCTGAGGGAAAGTGTTCGGCGAACTCGGGGTGATATTTTAGTGGCATTTTTTCATTTATGTAGTGTTTAACGATTTGGTTAATCATGGGATGATGTGGTTTATATACACGGCTATCTGACGGAGAGTACCACGATAGGTCATATCTCGGGTAGATAGATACGATCTGACCCTGCATATTCTTCACTCCTGTTTATACCTATCACCAGACTATAGTTCACTGGCCTAGTATTATACTAAGAAGCGGCAATGGCAGTATCAAGATACGATACATCCAAACTCAGCCATCGAAAGACTACGGATCCGATGCATTCAACACTAGGAAGTAGTCGTGAGATCTCCATTTATCTATATATCACTAAGCCAGGCGCAATCCCAGCGACTGCGATAACAACTTCGTCTAAGTCTTAAGGATTTACATCAGCAAGAACAACCTGACTCCCAGGACGAAGCTCATCAACGACGAACCAATCCCTGACCGTCGCAGAACCATCAACCACCCTCTCCCACGTTTCACTGGGACAGCTCTCCGGACTCAAAACGTAGCACCTCTCCTTCGGCGGCACAGGGGGCACATTCTTAATATGCCAAGTGTCTCTCGGACCGTCCGTCACATACTCATCCGTCACCCTCTCCATACCCGTAGGAACATCCAGACCCAGCATGGCCCGCATGAAAATCTCATACGCAGCGACGGGCTGATACGCAGGCACTTCATGGCCTGCCTGGTAGACTCGCGTGAAGCTGTAATTGCCCAATTGGCGCGTCATGCCCTTCACCCCGTCCAGAGTGTGTAGCGGCGCATATCCAGCTTCAGCAAACTCGTCACCCCGCGAATACGGCACGGCCAGACTGGCCTTTTCCCCGCCGACCCAGTTACAGGCGAAGTCGCGGTCGCCGTACATCATGTGCACCTTGACGCCGCTGTCGAGGAGAAAGCCGATCGAATCGAGGAATCCGCCGTGCGGGATACTATTCCATTAGCTTTTTATCACCAAAGTATACATATACATACTCCCATGTACTCTCAAACTGGCTGAGCACTACGCTCGAACTATCGGTAAAGTTGACCGGCACGCCGAGCGCACCCAGCACCGACTCCTGGGTTAGATACCCGCGCATATCTATCTCGTTAGAAGGGACAGGTAGCGATGGACGGGAACTTACACGGCGGCGGGAAGGGATCGGCATTGGTATGCGCAATGTCATACCACGCATTCTGCGCCAGTTAGCTTCGTCTACATGGTAGTATACCGAACACGCACATTCGTCTGACGGTAATGAGAGACAGCCCCCCCTTCACAGTCGAGGTAGATAGTCCCGCAGATCTCGGCGATATCCTTCCGGATAGAGACCGGGTCGCGGTCTTTCAGCGCAGCCTGGCACGCTAGCGTCTGGTCCCTGCACCCCCCAGGCCGCGTCCAGTTGTACATGAGCGAGTCGTACAGCGACTGGTTGAAGATTTGCAGGCCGTACGTCTATCCCGTTAGCTTCGTCTACTGGGTTATGAAAGGTGAAAGTCTTACATTATTATACGGCCAGGTGATGTACGCCTCGCCTTGCACCACGGTATCAATAAGCCCGTTGATAATCCCCAACGTGTCGAGATGAAGATACTGGCCGTCGACAGTCCCGTCGGCAATTCGGCCGTTCTGCTCCTGGAAGAACCGAAACACAGCCGGCCCGTAGTGCCCGCCGTAGCTCTCAGCCCAGAGACTGATGCGGTCGTCGACGGGTTTGTAATGCGGGAACTCGACGAACCAGGTCTGGAAGAAATGCCAGAGCGAGTGCGCCGCCGTGGCGCTGCTGTTGGCCGTATGCGACGGGTCTTGCGTCGAGAATGTGCCTGCGCGATGGGTGAAGTTGGACTCGGGGTGCTCGATGGGTATGGTTTCAGGGACCAGCACGGCTCCGTCTTCATGGTCCATCACGACTGCCGTACCGTTCGTCGGGACATCATAGGAGAAGCCGACTTGCGTCGGCTGATCCAGGAAGAGGAGATTGACCTCGTTGTTCCAGCTCCAGGGGTTCAAGACGGTGGATTTCGAGTCCGACGCCACAGAACACGGACCCAGTTCCTGCAACAGGCCCATGTCAGACGACGAGCCCGGCCCGCCATTCAGCCAGATAGCCAGCGGCGCGTTGGCGGGATCGTTCCGCGCTTCGAAGAACCAGAAGAACCTGACCTGTTAGCTTGGTCGCTTATGCTAGAGGCGACGTACGTGTTAATCGGGTAGTCCTGGGTGTCGTTGTCGCTATCTTCGAGGAAATGCGCCGGTAGATGGACGTAGCCCGAGTACGAGCGCACCCCGGGTGTGGTTTCACATATTCCAGGCTGACAATTAGCGCGATCATGCAGATGCTGAAAAGATTTACCTCTTTGAATGAGATGGTGACGTTCTCGTGGATCTTGGATGTGATCACCGTCACCCCCTCAGGCACGGGAGGGTATTGCGCCGTCGCGAGACCTAACAGGCCGAGCAGGAATGCGGACAACATGGTTGATGTTGATGCTGGAGTTGAGGACGCGTCGCGAAGAGAGTATCCTGTAGATGTCGTCATTCGGGCAGATGTGACGTTGCGATAAGAGTGGATCTGTTATCGGAGTCCGACGGTATATCTTACTAATTTTAAGATGTTATCTTACGATAGGACAGCAAGATAGTGAGATTAACTACGGATGCAGAGGTAGAGTTAATCAATGGTAGGGTTAAGGACAGTCTTTGTGTCAGGCGCGGCCTAAGCACAGTACGGCGACATCCGGACCGTCAAGGACTGCTTGATAGATATAAACCGCTGAAAAAGTAGGAACACACATAACTCCTGGACCGGGCTCGACTAGGGCCGCGGCAAAGTGTCATGGTAGTCGTAGAATGCTTCAATTTGGTAAAATTCAATTCTACTGTCCCGTGATCGATTCGCTATCTCAGCACACTCCCTCGCACATTCAATCCAAACAGCACTAGTCACTGGAAAAAAGAAAGCGTATGGCTACTTTGCGATGTTGCCCAGAATCATCAAGTCATAAGGAAAGTTGATATCAGTAGCATCAATCATGTGCCTCCCCGGAGCGAAAATGTTGGTCGTTCTGAAGTAATCCAGATCCGGCAAATTGAGGTCAAATTTATACAGAGTCACGTTAACTCCAATATTCTGGTCACCCTTTGTGCCGTCGGGCTGATTACTGTCGGTAAAACTGATATTCCATGAAATCTTGTCATCATGAAGACTTGTCAGGTCGGATGAATTCTAGTTTTTGTCAGTGTGTGAGTGCAGACAAGGGAGTCTGAAAGCCAAGCAGAAACTCACAGGAGCGATTGAAACGTTATAATCAGGATCGAAATCGATTGGATAACCATTGGACCATTCAGTATAATGGATGGTGCCCTTACACTCCCATTTCCACGTATACTTCGGCTGGAGGTTCGAATCATCTTGAATTTCCAGAATCAACGGTTGCTTATCCAAGTCGATGCTCATCCCCCCAAAGTCAAGCTGAAGGTTACCATAGTTATCCCACTCGGGGTTAGTTATGAGATCGTCGGCGTAACGGAATTCTAATAAGGCGCCTGTTTTCTCACCCACATCACCAACTCCACCCTTCTCCATAACCCCGTCATCGGCCCGGAGGAGTGCGTCCTTGTTGTTCCTGATCTCGGGCAAAAGATACTTATCTATCACAATGTCACGAGAGATGATGACGCTTGCATTGTAACCATCGGGGATAGGCGAGTAGTCGTAGCCGGATCGGAGGTTAAAGCGGGGATCTTTCTTGCCTTCGCGGCCCTCCTTGGTGTGTATAAACACACAGAGCACATCGTCCTGGCAGGCCAAGGAGAAAGATTCGGGAGTCAGTAGGCCTGACACATCCGCGTGCTGACTGTTCGCCACTTCTGCAAGGCAAATGCTCAGCAAAAACTTGGAATCGATTTCCTTGAAGTGGTTTGCAATATCGTCGAGAGCCTCTGTTATCAGATCTAGGGTGGAGTCGTTCAAATGTTTAACCTCCTTGACGGCCCAATTGGCATCTTCATTGTGGAAGTCGAACGTAACATAATATGAAGCATCGTCCTTGTCAAACAGATAAATATTGCTACCGTCCGCCGGCTGCAGTTCTCGTTAGCCTAGATAACGGAAGGGACAGTGGTAATCCTCACCCTTTGATCCTCACCCTCGCCATCCACTGAAGTGAGGGGGAGAGTGCACATGAGCTGATAATATCCGGCTGGGATGACAATCGGATTATCAGGGTCTTCCCGAAACGTCTGCGTACCGGATACATCCAACGACAGCGTAGCCCATGCTCCTTGATTGTTCGAGAACTGTAGGATTGGACCACCTATATCGACGACAAAGTCCGTGTAGTAGGTAATTCTTCCGCGGGTCTGCGTGACGGTGAATTCAATCTCTTTAGTTTCGATTCTATCTTTCCAAGCGTTCGACAAAAAGTCGTTGAGCGCGTCGGTTCGATAAGAAACTAGCACGTCCCAGTCAGACGTAGTTGTCTGGTCCTTCATAGCTGTATGAAGGTCTGACTTGGTTACTGTCATGTTTGTAGAGGTCGATAGTATAGTCCTTCAAATCAGAATTTCGTTCGACAACGACGAAGACGACAAAGATGCTATGTCCAGGGGATAACGTAGGAGCAATGGACAAGGCGATTGTATTAAGCGATCTTTCATGGGACAAGTGCATGCGAATAGTAGTATTATATAACCCTCAAAGACGGATAGGGTCGGATAGATGCTACATTGCCTAGTCCATGAATAGGCGAAGCGCACTATTGGCGTGCATCGGGGTGAGATAGATCATCTGCAGTTGCAATTGCGAAAGGCATGTGAAAGCTTGAAGCACCTCGTGTTCTCTATTATACAACCCTGCAAATCCTACTTGGGGTGTTGTCACTTTCTCTACCGGGGGTTGCGAGTGATGTAAGGTGGAATTGATCAAAGACCAGTCACATTTACTGATGTCAATCAATACGGATATTCATCTCGTCTATGTAAATCAATGACCTTTGCAAGGAGCCAGGGACTCGTCAACGAAGCCACCACCACAATACCAAAGATCACCACCTCCTTTTTCTTTCGCCTGGGCTATCAATAGTTAGTCAGGCAATGACGGCGTCAGATATCGGGCATTGTTGGCCAATTGTCCAATCATATCATTTATCAGCTGAAACAGCGTAAACCCTAGTGGATAGATGTTCTAATGCACGCAAAGACTCCTTCCATTGACCCACCACATTCTCTAAAGTATCGATACCCGACGCCCTGCAGAATTTAGTATTGTTTATGAGCTCATAATAAATATGAGCCACGGATAACTCGGTCTGCTATTTTAGGCAGGCCGTCTATGACATGAGGCAAGCAGGTATATCCGGCTACGCCAAAGGCTGGAGTGCTTTGGATCATCACTGTTAACGTCCGTACGTAGCAGTATCGAATGACGGCATAGTGCCGATCCAAGGAATAGTATTCCCTGTACACATGTAGCAATTGGCGGGGGCTTTCGTCAATGCAGAAAGGAAAAATAAGCGTTGGTGTATACTCCGACAATAGTTTGATGACATTGTCCATTTGTAACTCCCTCACGTTTACGCAGGCAACGAGTCCCCGCTGCGGACAACCTCGAGGCTATTCTGCTTGAATAGCTGTTTGAATTCACTCACTAAAATAAAACAAAAAAAAAAAAAAAAAAAAAAAAACGGACGAGGAGAAGAAGGGGAAGCGAAAGATTGTATTGGCTAAAAGTGAAACTGCAGAGATGATCGAGCTTGGGAAGAGTCTGCCAAGAATACTTGGGCAATTCACGTATCATTCAACTTATTGGTAGACTTGCGGATATGTTCGGGGCCATCGAGTATTCGGATGTTGTGGGAAGTATTACATGTATGCATGCATGCAGGTGTGTGATAGACGCGCGTTGTCCATGTGATCTCGGTGCAGCGAAGTCGGAATACGGTCCAGAATTTTGCTATACAAAAGTCAGCGCTGGGATTATGCATAGTATAGGCGAAACATCCGATGGAAGTATATTCCGGTGAGTCGAGCGGGGGAGGTTTCTTCCCCGGGGATATTCATGTGTGTTGGTAGTGAGGTGTCATGCATGACGCTAGTCTCTTCTCGCCAGATAGCCCTAGTAAGTATCTTTGCAGCACACCTCTCACATTGCCCTGCGTTCTTTCTTGCTTTTTCTTCTTTCGCCTTGGATAACCCACGTATACAGGTATACCATGCACCCGCAGCTGAACCATGCATGGCATGAGAGCTATCAAGTTCTGTCAGCCACAATGCTGGTTTGAGGTCTAGATGCGTTCGTGATGCGCTCCGCTCCGCGAAGAATGTGCCAAATCTCCCTACGATGATTCCGTAAGGGTTGTTCAGGTTCCCCAATTGATGCACTCGGATGGGCCTTCGAGAGATTAAGTCATGGAGACGCTGTAGTCCTCTGACTAGAGTTTGTAGTATCAGCTTAAAAGCCATTATCTTGTATCATACAGCGCCGTATACGCCGTTCCATGATACACACAAACATACCTATTAGTAACATTGCACCTGCAAAGTATCAAGCAAAGACAACATGTCATCTTCCCAGGTTTACGATCGCGAGACCATCCAATTCCCACTTGATGAGCCCAGAATACGCCTGTCCGTGTCAACCGAGGAATACAAGCCTATCTCTGGAATCCCCGTTCCTTTTGATATCTACGCGGAGAGATTTGACTTGAGTACACTTTTGGAGGGAAAGATCAGTGATGAAACATATTCCCCACAAGTCGGCCTTTACGTCTCCCAGCTGAATGTTTCCCAAGCCCTGAGAGGCTTAGGCGTGGCATTACCAGGTGTAGACGGAAGCGACGATAGAAAGGATGGCAACAATGGAGGGAGTCTATCAATCTTTTTCGACGAGCTCTTACCCGGGGTTGCGCAGACCCTCTCCTTTAAAGGTTAGTAACCCAGGTGAAATGTCGTAGACACATCTAATATGCATTTCCCTAGCTATCGGAGGGAATGGATTCTCGCCGCCGAACCAAGTAGGCGTCCCTGGACAGGATGGGGGCAATGGTGGCAACGGTGGACAGGCCGCAATCATCTTTAACACTTTGTTCTCGTCTGCTGCGGAGACAGCACTAGACATTTATTTCGATACACGCAATCCTGAAAAGAAGTGGCCCGATGATTTTCTGGATGATGCAAAAGCCTTTGTGAAACTACTAGATGCTCCCGAAGTCGTTGCGGTTGGCTTTCCAGAAACCCTACCCGAATCCATGAAAACCGAAGAGGGCTTCTTGGGGTCGAGTAGGGCCGAAGTCCGCGAATATACATCGCAACTCGGTGATCTCTTGGGACAGGATAACGACGCAATAGAGGGTAACCTGATGCAGGGGATTGACGTGGATGGGGGCGATCGAGGGTTTGGGTCAACAGGTGAAGGGGTCACCGGTCAGGATGGAAAGAGGGGGGAATTTGGACAGCGGCAGGTGGTCTTCCTCCAAGATTTGGACAATGTCCTTCAGAGCGATGTGTGCTTTGCACATCCTATGCAATGCCAGATGATGCTTGACAAGGCAACCGTCCTCACGTTCACTGGAGCAGTGGAGGACAAAGCCTCTGCAGTAACTATCCTCGACCGTCTGATGCGTCGCCTGACTCCTTTCGCCGATCCTGTGAGTGAGCCAGAGCCACCCCTCTGGGCCGCATATCGGAGGAATTCTTCCCGGCTCTTCACCGTTGAAAGCGGCCTTTCTGCCGACGAGCCATATTCCATCCAGCGTCTTCGGGCTATCCGCAAGCAGGCCGAAGTGATGAAGCAGCAAATTCTCTCCGGGAAGGACTTCATCGGGAAAGGTTCTGATGAAGTCCCGCGAGGATCATTCGACTTTTACCATAAAACGTCAGGAGACCTGTTGGCTATTTTGAAGGATTTCGAGGGGACTTTCTTGGATTATCTCAATGAGTCAGCGGATGCCGCCGCAAAGCTATCCAAAGTACAAATGCGATCTGACATACTCGCATACAATACGAGCCAGAATGACCAGCTAATAGACGAGGCTAAGAAAGATTTGAGTCAAACAACCCGAGCTATTGGATTCTCCGTGGACTCAATTGCAACAGCTAAGCAGCAGCTGCTTGATTCAATGGCTCACCTAGATGACTTTGTGGAGAAGAGTTTCGGCGTCAGTTTTCAGGATTTTGTTTCGGCGATGAACTCTGTGATTTTCACTGGTGGGAGCAAGCCGATGATAGGCCTCCAGGCAGCCAGTCTCCTTGACGAAGGCACGGAGGATATCCTGCGTGATGATGGTGTGGCTGTAGAAAAGTCTTACCTAATTGAAAAGCTACACGATATTGAAGGGAGCGTTAAAGACCTTGCGGAAGGGTATAATGTTCTTCATGATGGCCACATCAACCTCGAAGACCCCGGTGCCGACAAAATTCTCATGGCTGAGCAGACGTGGGAAGCCCTTGTCAGCGATTTTCGCAATGCCATGGATCCCGATGAATACAAGACAGTGAAGGAGAAGTTCCAGACATTTTACGGTGAGTAGATCTGGTGTCACTCAGAGCTTGCATATTCTAACCCCGTCACAGACGCAGTTCAGCAACGGAACTCAGCTGTGTTGCACTACAACGCAATATTGACGCTTCTAATACAATACTACGAGAAGCGGGAACAAATGCAGCTTGATCGAGTGGACATTATTCGCGAAGAATACAACACTCTAGATGCTGGACACCCCGCCATGACGAACTTCCTGAAAAAGACTTATGATCATAGCATATACACGGCTCAGGTGTGGCTATACAAGCAGCAACAAGCTCTCAGCTTCCTGTCCTTGGATGGCGACAACATCATCGGTGACACGCTACGCGGTATCCCATCTTCTGCCTTGGACCATGGCTTGCTGAACCAAATCCAGGGAACCCTAGAGGTTCGGCGTCAAGACTACCTAGAGGCAGTGGGACAACCGGCGCAAGAGATGTTGAATGTCAGATTAGCGCTCGACGATGAAAAAGTTGAGTTCATCACGTCCACGGATAGCCATGACGATCTTACCCTGAGAAATCTCGAGGTGAAGATGGATGATCCTATTTTCCGTGGAATGTACGACGTGCGCCTATCAGCGGTGCGGTTTTACGTCTTCTATGGAAAGAACGCCACGTCAACAGACCCATCTCCACTGATACTGCAGGCCGGGATAACCCACACGGGGACCGAAACTATCCTAAACAACTTAGAGACGGCTGTTGAATTTACTCACCACCCGCTCACAGTATTGTTCAAGTACATCATGCCCGGTAGTGAGACCGATCCTGTCACGGTTCTAACGGATGGCACGATTGCTTTGCAGAACGACGACGTGTACGCCAAGGTAGGGCCGTTCACGAATTGGAAAATTGATGTCTTACGGGAGGACAACGAAGATGTGGACTTCAGCCAGGTGGACAAGGCATATCTAGAATTTGACTTTCAGTATAGAGCCTTGGAGACTTTGTAGTGTTGTTAGCTGTATGGAATGACGGCAATGTACACATTGTCATGTTCAAATAGGAAACCCTTCGGGATGCACTTTCATGGTTGTCAAGGCAAGACCTGTCCGACAGTCTCCGATTTTGTAAGTGCATGCATATGATACCCCTCATGGAGGGTCCATGCAAGAATAAAAAGGTCGGGCATCAAGACCAAACCGCATTCGCATAAGACATGGTCAGGCGAGAGGTGTTCATCGCCCCACACCACCTTTAGCAGGGTGTTGTATGGCCATAGGGGTGTTTGTTAATGAGTTCCATGCCTCTGGACCCTTGAGTAAAGTATGGTTTTGTCTATATATATACGGCGCTTTACCCCTCGAGCCAGCCAGGACTTCGATCACTCACAGCTTTACCCCCAACCTGCATTTTATTACTAAAGAATTACTTTGTGATAACTCTCTGCAAATCTGCTAGCAAATCTGCTACGCAATCGAGGATGGCCTCTCCAAGCGATGTCACTCCAGACCAACTCGGTAATGTCCACTTTTGTATTATCCCGGAAAGGTCTCCTAGCTGGCTGACAGTCTCTCCACAGATATGGCTGCGAGGTTTCTTAACGAGGTATTCACGTCACCAAAAGACGAGTTCCTGTTGGGCCTAATCAATGCCATCAATGATGAGGATGCCGCTGGATTCGGCGCCAGCCGTGGCTACGACGTAAGCCAAGTAACAAATTGGGAGGCTCTCATGAAGATGGCGACCCCTGGTCCATACTTCGACCTCAGGCTTGCTGGCGGAGCGTACCGTTTTGCGGAGAATGCATTTGGCCTTTCTGAATTATTTGTTAATTCTGCAAAATCCACGATACATGGTGGGCTATTTCCATTCACTTACTCTGTTTGTCTTCATGCCTCGCCCCCTTTCTTGGGATTTTGCTGGATACCCCCTTTGTTGTAGGAACATCGACAGTGGCTGACCTCTTCTAATAATATTTAGTGGACGGCGAGCTCGTCGAGTCTCTTGCAGTCAACCAGGGAGATGTTAGCTTCATTACCAAGGACCAAGTGCGCTTCAAGATCCAATTCCAATGTGCACAGCTTGCCGGTATCGAGCAGTCAGACCCGCTCTTCGAAGGAGAGATGTGGTCGGCAAGCAATGAGGCACAAAAGATGACTATTACGGGGACAAAGTATTTTCCTTGGGGCGACACGACCGACACTAGCAGCGACTTCAGCAAGGACTTTGTACCAGGTGCCGGATCCGACATCTCTGTGGAAAAGCTCAAAGCAGCGGCGGCTGTGCGCGTGGACGCTTCACTAGAGTCCATAGTAGTAGCCATGGACCTAGTCAATGGCTGCATGGACCCACCAGAGGACCTTGCATCGTCTATACCCGGCCCCGTCATTTATACCGGTATCAGTGTGTTGACCAGTGCCATAGGCGCAGGTTTAGGGGCTTTTGTGAAAGATGGGGTTTGGCCTGCGGCAATTGGGGCCGGAATAGGGGGAGTAGGGACCCATGTCGCATCGATGTTAGTAGCAGCGTTCAACAACCGGTATGTTACCAAACAGTCGTTCGATATGAAAGCATTCATCCGTCAATATGGTCAAAAGGAAGACGATGATACGCAGCAACTCCTGTCTTTGTGGGACAAAATACCGAAGTGGATCCAAGCAAGCGTCGGCCAACTCACGAATAAGGACCTAGAGGACGATCCCAAGGTCCACGTTGGGACAATTCGGAGTCTGGTAAAGAGTAAGTATACCAAGGAGGTCAAGGCCCAGGTAAAGGAAGCCGTGTTTACCAGATACCGCTGGTTCAGATACTTCGGGAAAGAAAAATATCTGGACGTGCTTGATAAGGAAGTCATCGCCAAATTTGAGGTGGATGTCAGCCCGGACAGTGTGGATAAATACATCCTGAGGGAGATTAGTAGGAGAAAGGCTGAGAAGGACAAGAAGGACATGACCGATCAAATCAGTGTGCTACAAGCAAATATATCGGCACAGAAGTTGAAGGAAGATAACGATATCAGAACAATCGATCCTGGTCTGCCACCTGAAGACAAAGCTGCAGAAGAACAAAGAATAAGACAAAAGTATGAGAAGGAGATAGAGCGACTTGAGGACAAGATAACTCAGAAGAAAGACCAGATAGACGAGGATGCCAACAAGAGAAATCCGATGGATATTGAGGAGATCCAGAGAGAAATCCAACGTGAGACACAAGAGAAAAGGAGGAATGAGAGGGAGTCTCAGATAGATTCGCATATGCCAGTTTGAATTTGTCGGGAACAACAGTTGGAACTTGGAACGCAGATTCCAGAATCTATGTAAGTTCAATATGAGTGCAATGAAGTGGGCCACTACATCATAAAACCCAAGATTATCTACAACTTAGACACCGGTTTAGACCGTAGAATACAGCACTGAGTCATAGAAGCCACCATATCACCTGTCCTATCCCACAGTCGCGCCTCGGAGTAGCTCCTCCCTTCACCGGCGGTGATAGCCCTCCACTCCTTCAAATGCCAGTCGTTGAGATCCACATCTCGCCGAAACACACGGAGAGCAAAGTTGAGAGTGGCGAGATGTCCAACGTCGTGAATACCAAGTTGGCCATGCAAAACAGGCACAACGCTTACTTCGGCGTCGAGATTAAAGGCGAGAGCTGCCATGTTCTCAGCGGATGTATGCAAGGGCTGCTTTGAGCGTGTCCATTCCGCCGATGTCTTGTCCGGAAGAGGGAGATCGTCTTGCGAGGTTTCAACTCTCATTCCCCCGCTGAGGTTCTGTGCCATTACACCGTGAGGACTGATACGGCGGTCGAAGAACCGAGTATTCAGTGGAAAGGCATTGCTATGCCATTGTATCAATGAATCGGGTACATTCCTGCGACGCATCTGAGCATAGTAATCCTCGAAAGGGAGGCTCTGATCAAAAGGATGGTTCATCACAGGCTGCGTCCAAAAGTCCAGTACGGTCTGTGGTTCACGGGCGTGAAAGTCCAAGGTCATTGTCAGGATTGCTCTACTGCCATCCGTGACCGTCTGGCTGACGATGACCTGGTGTGTCGTGAACATCCGCGTCTTCCGCAGTAAACTAGTCGTGCAAGTGAACGGCTCGGTAAGAGACGCCGGGCCCAAGAACACGCCATACGCAGAGTAAAGACGATAAGCATTGTCCGTGTCCATACACGCCGCCGTGACAGCAGATGCGATAGCACAGCCTCCGTACGCGATATTGGCCCCGGTGCTCTGCTTCTCAGGGTTATTGCGGCATTGGAAAGTATTCGGGCCCGTTCGGGCCAGAGAGGCGAGATCGGCTATAGAACTGGCCATCTTGTGTTTATTAGGTGGATAGAGCTAAGAAAGATGAGGCGTCATTCAATTTCGTCAATGGCTTCGACAAACTTTCCCCCCTTTTACTAAGGGACTCGGCAAATCTCCTGCTTCCGATACCTGGTCACCGCAAGTCTTCCGTTGTTTAAGTAGATCTGCCAAGGGTTAGCGCAAGGGTCTTTCTCGGACCAGGTCTTGGAATGCGCTAGGAGCGGTATCCCTTCATTCCATCTGTTAGGATGCAATCGAATACCTAGAAATAGAGCTACAAGTAGACCTTTGTCCTTCGTGTTTCAAACATGGTGTGCAGTGGTACTCTTGCTTCGAATGCCGAGCATGACTTCCATGTAGGGTAGGTTAATTGGGGTGCCGTATGATCGTATCGGGTATGTGAACCTGAGGGGTTCTGCTTAGTATTCAGAGTTATATACAATGTTCGTGTCAACGGATTTAATCACGCCCCGATTACCATAAACGCAATCAATCCTGCCCAGAGAGCCGCAAAAACAACAGTCAGAATGCCGGCACCCGCGCGGTCGCCCGTCGTGATCGCCTTTGGCGTGTTTGGGCTAGAGCTGGACTTGCCGTCACCCGCATTGGGATCACTGCTGCTCGACCCACCCGTCGACGAGGTCAACGGCCCACCCCCTTCTTTTTCGGTGATAAGAACCGCGCTGAGCACGTCCGTCGCACTGATCTGCTGCTCCATCCCCACCAATCCATCCCATTTGGAGAGATGCCACCGGACTCCGCATGTGTTGTTGCCCATCCCACTGCAGGACTTGGCCGCCCCCTGCGCCGACGCCTGCAACTTGGGCAGAATCCGGTCATAGGTTGACGGCACGAGCTTCGCCACCAAGGACAGCCACCCGCTGACGAGGCCCTTGAACAAGATCTCGTTGTCGTTGCACACCTCCTTCGGCTCACAGAGCACCTCGGACATGATGTAGCCGAAGCTCTGTGGGAAGAAGGTGTTCAGGGTCATGTTCAATAAACCGTCGACGGCGGTCTTCCAACTAGCCTTCTCGGTCTGCTATTCTTAGCAATGATCGTAAAACTACGGATACCACTCACCAGATTGTACATGTATGCGGCCCCGGTGAGGTAGGTGCCATAGTTGTAAGACCACTGATTGTTGCCCTGGTCGTTACACCCCCCTTGGATCTCGGTCGAGTCGGCCACGTTCCAGGTATTGTTGTTCAGCAACGGCGTCGACGCACTCCAGTCCCAGACCTTGTCCGCCCAGTCGGAGTAGGTGTCGTTGTTCGTGTAGCGCGCGAGACGGGCGGCCAGTTGGAACAGCAATCCGTTGGAGATGGAGTTCTTCATGTCGTATCCCGCTTCGTACGGGAAGATCTGCCAGCGCAGTCCCCCGCCGCAGTTGCTAGTATCCCATCGCGCCCTTTGTGTGTTGAAGACCCCTTGGGCCAGAGACAGCCAGGAGTACCCTTTGCTGGCATCGGTGAAGTTCATCTCGGCGGCAGTTATGGCGGCAATGCCCCAGAAGGCTTGGTCATCGTTACCCTAGTTAGTTAGCAATAGCTTACACCGACTAGTGCTGTCACGTCGACTCACCAAGTAGCTACTGTAGTTGGAGGGCATGTAGTCTCCATCACCCGCCTGCCACTCCATCCCTTGGCGCACCTGAGCGTTGTAGGTTGAGTCGCCGGTGTAGTACCAGTAGTACAGCAGACTCATGAATAAAGCACTCCCCTCCCACCATTTGTCTGGAAATGCACCCGGAATTTGACCCGTTTCGTTGCCTTTGTACCATAACATCGATCCGTGGGCAGTCTGACTGGCCGCATCTTTGATGGATTCTATGAGTCGTCAGTTGTGTTTTGTCAAACCCCACCAGAGGATCACGTACGGGGATCGTTGATGTCAATGTCGAGCGCTTGAACGACTCCAACGATGATAACAAGTAAGCCCCATTGGAGCCCACCGCGGGGTAGATGCATTTTGAATAAAGTCAACGTTGCTGGCTAGAGTCCTGGAACCTGGACAGGAAGGATTGCAAAAGTGAGCCGGCTCCTAGCCCGGAGCCAACCGGCAACATGGCATCTTGTTTAATTAGCGACCAGACGGGTCCGTGCAAAGGCTTGATTATATTAGTTTCTTCATGGATTGCGTGTCCAACCAGAGAGAGTGTAGTGGGTTGTTCGCTCGAATCATAGACAAGACTGGATCAGGCACCCGAATAACGAGGAGAAGTCACTACGTATGCAGTGGGTCCAATGCTTAGTGTCGAACCAAGCTTTTGCCGAGAGATCATGACCCACTAAATAATTGTCTCCTATTAGCGAACATGTATTGTTTGTCATTGATGTGAGAAAAGAGTGGATGAAATTTGTCCGGAAGAAGTGTCGACACTTGAACGTGAGATGTGTTGAAGAGAAGAAAAGAAGAAAAGAAGAAAAGGAAAAGAGAAAAGAGAGAGGAGAAGAAACACGTGACAATCCAGTCTGACATGGATCTTTTTTTCCTTTTTTTCCTTTTTTTCCTTTTTTTCCTTTTTTTCCTTTTTTTCCTTTTTTCCCCTCTTTCTTTTTCTTTCTCATTAGTGTTATTATCTTCTTTATTATTATTATTACTATTGTTATTATTATTTCATAATGTTGGTCTATGTTATTATGTAGAATTGGAAATAATGTATTCTGAAAAACCAAGTTCAATTACCTATTACCCGTTACCAGATGTACCAGACTGTATTTTTCAATCAAATAACATACGGTAAGTATACACTGTCTATCACGAATACTTAATCCGAGGTACTTGACAATGAACATGAAAGTCATCAAAGTAGATAGAATAAGACAACGGATGAACTTTGACAGTGTCAAATGCCATCCAAATACCAGATAAAGTGTCACTATCTATATCAAGTTGGGGTATAAATTTTCTATTCTCTCTAAAGTAGCAATGTATACAGTGTGCATTATTTAATTATATCTATTCTTTTCTCACTTTTCTTTTTCTCTTCTGTGCAATTTCACTATAAAGTCCTGGGTATATAGGTAAAAGTAAGAACAGGTGCAGCTTCCTTGGTAGCATACAGTCTGGCCGCTGCACCAGTGATTAACACTACCCTACTTCCACAACAGTGGAAAACCCCATGACCCATTTTTTTTGAATATAAAAGCTTTTAAATCTAAACACAATCAGAACACAATCAGAACACAATCAAAACATAATCAGAACATAATCATCAAAGCAAAATAGAACGCCAATCCAGAACAGTGTGGTAGATATCTGCACCGCAAACCCACAAACCAGTGAATCCACAGGTCCACACAATCAGTGAATGCAATCCAGCACTGTGTGTGTCAATCATATCCTTAGCAAACCTTCTCCCACAGTATAGTTCATGTCTTCATCTCTCGCGTAACACCACTCACCACCACCACCACCACCACCACCACCACCATCACCATCACCATCACCATCACCATCACGACCGCGGCCGCACAAACTCATCGCGATGGCGATGATGAAAAAGATGACTGTCAATCCGCTCTACCTCCTGCCTGATGAGCTCCTCCTGATGATAGTGGAGTATCTGAACCTGGGCTATAGGAACCGTCTGGTGCGCACGTCCCGACATCTACATGACAAGCTAATCGTGGAACTCTACCGCTCAGCAGATAAGCTGATGAAAGGCGGAGATAAAGAGATTCTCAGGTGGGCGGGGGCGCATGGAAGCATAGCCACTTTCCGAAACTACCTTGAATACATTCCGCCGACCGAGACCCTGGGTCGCGTGTTATACTTTGGACTGAAGATCGCCGCCAGAGCGGGCCAGGAAGCAGTCGTGCAATTTCTACTGCAAGGCGAAATCGGTCAGATGGTTAATATGCGCCAGCGGGACAGGGACCAAACGGGCCATACGCCGTTACTCTACGCCGCGGCTGGAGGACACACCGGGACTGTCCGAATACTGCTGCAGGCGGGAGCTCAGGTCTCGTCGTCGTCCCCGTTGGATCTGAAGACCTGCGGGAGACTGCTCGGGGGACGGTTGGAGCCTGAGAACGAGCCCACGGATGATAACATCATCGCCCAGCTGACCATCAATCACGGATTGGACATCACTTTCGTCGGCCCCGGAGGCACCACGTTGCTTCACTACATGGTCAAACATGGCCGCTTGTCGATTGTGGAATTGCTTCTCCAACGGGGACTGGCCAAGGACACCCGCGACGTGGATGGCAAAACGGCGTTGTACTGGGCTACGTACTGCCAAAGACCGCAACTCATGAGACTCCTGTTGGGCTACGGAGCAAGCCCGGAAATCGCGACGACAAGCGGAAAGGCTCCCTTGCACGAGGCCGCGGCCGGAGGCGATACCGAGCAGGTCGAGATCCTTTTAGACCGCGGCGCCAATGTCAACCAGAAATCTGCAAACGGGGAGACTCCACTACACGTCGCCACGAGACGCCCGAGTGGTTCGGTGGACGTGGTCGAGCTGCTGTTGCGCGCCGGGGCCTTCTACACGGCGATGGACGGACGAGGCCGGACGCCACTGGTGAACGCTGTGACCATCGGCAACCCCGTCATCATCACTCTGTTGATCAGCATGGGCGCCATGGACACGCTGGAGATGTATACTGCCAAGCATCTGATGGCAGCGGTCAAAAGCGGCTATGAAAAGGCTGTGCACCATCTGATCACCCACGGCATGAGCCCCGATCTCGAGAAGGACGATAGCGGTCGAACGGCGCTCATACTGGCGGTGATGTCCAAGAATGTCCGGGTGGTCGACCTGGTTCTGTCTCGCACCCGCATGGTGGACGCGAAAGACAACAACGGCAAGACGGCCCTGTACCATGCCGCCGAGCTGGGGTGCGGCGAGATCCTCTCTATGCTGGTGCAGAAGTCGGCAGCTGTCGATGTGCCCACGATGGAAGGCCGCACGCCCCTCATGGCGGCCATTCGCAGCGGAGCGCCCGATTGCATGAACCTGCTCCTTCGCGTCAGCACGAACCTCACGCACATCGACTCGGAGGGGAACACGGCCCTTCACTGCGCGGCAGCCCTGGACCACTTCTTCATTGCGGCCGAGCTCATCCGCCGGAAGCCTCTCCTGGCCAATCTGCAGAATCAGGAGGGCCATACCCCGGTACTCCTCGCCGCTTGCCACGGGGGAACAGCCACGGTAGCGGTCCTGCTGGAGCTCGACCAAAGCAGACTGGCCGTCAATATGACCGACAAAGACAAGTGATCGGCGCTGTCGTGGGCCATCGAGAACGGGAATTACGCAGTTCTGTCTCTTCTCCTCGAACACGGAGCCAGGATCCAGGAGGTGCCTGCATCTGACGCGCCGCTGACTCTGCTGGAGGCCTGCGAAACCGGCCGCGCTGATATGATCCGCAAGCTGCTCGACCACCAGGCCAACCCGAATGTGTTTGACGTGAACAAGAACACCGCGCTCTGTCTGGCTGCCAAACACGGCCTCGCCGGGATCGTCGAGATGCTCCTGCAGCGGGGGGTGCCCGTCCACCGACCGGACTGCGCAGCCCGCCCGGCATTATACTACGCCGCACAGGGAGGCCATCTGCCGATTGTGAAGATGCTGTTGCAAGCGGGCGCGATGATCAACTATCCCGATGCCGGCGGCCGCACGGCGCTGCGGATCGCGGCAGGCAACGGGCATTCGGCCGTGGCGCAAAAGCTGCTGGAATGGGGCGCCGACATCGAGCGATCGGATCAGCACCAACGCTCGCCTTTGTTAGCTGCGTCGGTCAAGGGGTTTGTGGAGACGGTGAAGGTGCTGCTCGCGCAAGGGGCCAATGTCAACAAAATCGAGTTTTATATCCGCTCGCCGCTGTCGCTCGCCGCCGAGGGCGGCCACGCCGAGGTGGTGGCTGCGCTGCTCAACCATCCGGGCATCCAGGTCGATCTGACGGATACGCATGGCCGCACGCCTCTCAGCTGGGCGGTGCAGATGGGCCATCAGGAAGTGGTGGAGTTGCTGGTGCAGGCGGGATCCGACGTGACCAAGGGGGGGTGCGGTGGACGCACGCCTCTGACGTGGGCACTGCAATATGGACACGACAGGTTGATTCGATACTTGATCAAAGATCGACCGGACACAAGTAACGTCTGTGATACCTAATTAGTTGGACTCAGTAACAGAAATTGTCCGGAGAGCAAGCAGTTATGTTGACATGTGAGATCGTTGACAGATCTAAGATCAGAATTGAGACTGACATGAGTGGACATGGGATGAAGATATGTACACAAGTACTAGCTAGTAATAAGTCCACTGAACTAGTATGCATCGAACAAGACAACCGTAGCACCCCTACCCTTATTCTTGCAACCATCACTACCAAGTCGACCAAAACCTAACACATCAACCTACTCCACCATTCATCTCAACATAGACTCACTCAAATATACACCAAAATCCTACAAATCATGAGCAACACAAGGACAACTCCTGCTCTCAACCAACTCAATAAAACCCTGACTCTCCAGCTCGCCCAACCCAGCCTCATAATAAAACTGCAACCCAAAGCCCGGCTGCCCGAACCACGGCGCAATAGGCCCCCCAGTCACATTAAACGGAACTTTCACCCTCCACACCCAATAATTATACTGGGTACTATTGGCATGGGGATTCAGATTGCCCGGCGGAATAGAGCGCCACGCGAACGGCGTCCCCCTCGGCGCGAGATAGCCCCCGTACTGCGACCCGAACCTGTCCAGCTCGTAGCCCTCTTGCAGGGTATATTCCGTTATCACCGGTTTCTGGGCGGAGTCGAGCAGGGCTCCGTCGTCGGGGGGGTAGATGTACGCTGACCCTGTCGTCCATTGCTTGAGGAAGGATGTCGGGCAGAGCTGGGCGAGTGGGTCGTAGCCTGCGAACATGTCGCTCCAGTCTGGGTCGCTGGGGGCTGTGAACACCGCCGGTCCCAGGAACTTGTTACCGCATAGACTGGATGGGTGGTTTGTGCTTTCGACTCCGTTGCAGGGGTTGGTACATTGTGTTGTCTGATATGTTAGTTTGGGCTGTGGTGAGAAGTGAGGAGGACGTACTGTGTCCTGGACAGAGGCCAAGGGCAAGGAGAGGGCTCCCGAGAGGACTGAGAATAGGAGGAGGGCGTTCATATGGTTACTAACTGTCTCAGTCTACGCTGTACACTCTGTATATATACCAATGCCAAGCCAATAGTCCATCCTGGCGTATTCACCGCTACTTAGTGACAAATATAAATCAATAGCTACAGCTTGGCAAACGACGCCGCCCACGGCGAGTAGCCATCCAGCTTGAACCGTGCCTCCAGCTCGCGTCGACGCACGCCCACGTTCCCCCCGTCAAACACGGGCAGACAAACAGCGTCATTCAGCAACTCCCCGTACTGCATCTGCACTTGGTACGCGCTCACCCCGACCACGTTCATGCCCTCGACAACACATTGCACGGCGCTATCCGACGCGAATATCTTCGCCAGATGGGCCGTCTCGCCGTCGCCGCCGCCGGACTGGAGCGTCGCGCACGCCTTCCAGGTCAGCGCACGCGCCGCCTCGCACCGCATCTTCATCTGCACGAGCAGATCAGCCACGCTCTGCCTGTTGATGATAGGCTCGCGCCCGTTCCGGGTCTCCGTCTTGGCGAAGCGCAGCGTGCGCTCGAAGCACTTCCGCATCAACGCCACAGACATCGCCCCGACCAGGGCCGCGGACGCCGTGAACGCCCCCTGGATGATTTGCGCCCCGGACCCGCGCGCAATGACGTGTTTGGCGATGAAGCTGTCGAACCGGATATGCGGGCCGCAGACGGCCTTGTGGCCGATTGTCTCCGGGTGCGAGAGCACCTTGTACGCTGTGGTGGCGTTCTCGGCAATATCTTCTCTCGTGACTAGCAGGATCATCACGCCCTCGTCGCTGCTGCAGGTTACGCATTGGATGTCGGCGCCGCGGTCGTCCCAGCCGCCGCTGTTTGCCGCCCAGAGCTGTACTGTCAGTTTCCACTTATTGGGGGGGGGGGGGGGGGAGGGGAGTGGCATACCTTCTCGCCCGTGATGGCCCATCCCCCGTCGACCTTTTTGGCTTTCGTGGCGAGACCGTGCGAGACGGCGTTGGCTGTGCCGCCGGGCTCGGAGTGTACTAGACTGGCGAGGGGCACGCCGGTCCGGTTCGTGAACGGGGCAAGGAAGCGTCGCTTCTGCTCGTCTGTTCCCCCCAGGAGCAGCGGGGACAGACCCAGTCCGGTCCCGAGGATGGTCAGAGCGACGCTGACGTCGGCGGTGTACAGCTCCTCGGTGAGGAGGGCCATGTCGATGAGGTCGTAGCCGAGTCCGTTATACTCCGACGGTACCTGCGCCTGGACGAGGCCTGCTTCTACGGCGCGGCGGTAGACCGGCTGGATAGCGCGGAAACGCTCCCGCGCGCTGGGCTGGGTGTAGAGGGTGTGTGCATTTTGGAGGTGGGTGTCCGCGAACGACTGGGCGTTCTGGCGGATCTGGTGTTGAGTCGGGGACAGTGTAAAGTCAATCATTGTGGTTGTGAGTTGGACCTTGGAGGGCACTGAGGGGTAGGTAGGGCTTTATCTATCTTAGGCTATAGCGGAATGCTCCGCATTACGAGTCAGACTACGCTAGTGCAGATCTCGGGGAGGATGACTACAGGTTTAGTCATTCGCTACAGCCTAATCTAGATCACACGCCGCCCTCGAAAATGATCTTCTGGGACCTCATCGCGTTGAAATCGTCGTATCTATTCTAGAAGTTAGAACTGCTGCATGGTAGCAGGCTGCAGGACTCACGCTTGGACTGCGGCCGAGAGCGGCCGGATATCCCCGACCATGAAACTGGGTTGTCAGCGAGATCGTCCACAGGGGTAGGTACATACTCCAGTAAATCCTGTTTTTCGACCAGAAACGCTAGCGCCTCTTCGAAAATGCCTATCCCTGTCAGCAAGTTCACTCCACAAAACTGGCCGCTACTTACTGCGGACCGGACACCGCCCCATCTGGATCTGCAGGTTCTTGCCGTACGCCTCGTTGCCGGTCCAGGGGATCTCGCCGTTGTGCACGCCGACGCTCGAAATGCGCCCCCACGGTCGGAGCATGTCGAACGCCATGCGCAGGGCGCTGCTATGTCCGACGACTTCGATGGCGACGTCGGCGCCCCGCCCGTCCGTCAGATCCCGCACCCGCTGGCGCAGACCGTCTGCGTCTTTCTCGAAATTCCACGCCTCAGCCCCCAGACTCTTCGCTAGATCCAGCCGCGCCGGCACGCTATCGATCGCGATGAGATGCTTAGGCCGGTGCTCCAGCGCACTAACCAGCGCACAGATGCCGACCGGTCCGCACCCGAACAGCAGCACCGTGCTGTCCGCCGCATCGCCGCGGAACGCATTCCTCGCCGCGAAGAACCCCGTCGGAAGGATATCGGCCATCAGGACGAGCTTCTTTTCGTCCACTGCGGCCGGGGCCGCGACGAGCGTCGCATCGGCCAGCGGCACGCGCACGTAGTCGGCCTGTCCGCCGTCCAGGACCGCCGAGCCGTAGAGCTGACAGCGCGCGCATCGCGACGAGCACCTCTTCGCGCAGTAGAAGCATTCGCCGCAGCTGACGGTAAACGGGGACACGACGCGGTCGCCTTTGGTGAATTTCTGGACGGCCGCTCCGGTGTCTGCTATCTCGCCGGTGAACTCGTGGCCCATGATGAACCCGGTGCCGGACGGTTGGTGGCCGCGGAATACGTGTAGTTCACTATCCATTAGACTAGTCTAACTAAGCAATGGAGGAGAAGGGTACCTGCCGCATAGTGCTGTGTAGCGCACTTTGACAATGACATCGGTCGGCTGTTCGATCTGGGGGATCGGACGCTGCTCCAGAGCTACTTCTAGAGGACCTTTGAAGATGACGGCTTGCATTTTGGTGTTATCAACTGGAGATGGAGAGAATGAAGAAGAGTAAAGATGAGAGGAGAAGCGGGGGCAGAAGAGGGGTACCGAGGCATCTCAGGTGACCTACCCTAATTTGTATTTATGGGCATCTTCAACACGATGTCTGCAGCCTTCCGACATGATCTCAAGTATTCAATCCGATCTAGTGCGATGGCAGGTTTCGTGACTGAGCTTGCTGTTCATGACATGGCGCATCGCTGAGCGTGTCGGCGGGTCTTGCTCAGTTGGTCTGGCGAGGTATCTGGGTTTAAGTATTCACGGAGTTGCTAATATTCAGTCTTCCAGTAATTGTCCCTGATGTCATGTGGAGTAATGATAAAACAACAAATATTATTACTTTAGAGTCACATCTTGTTCAAGTCGCATTTGGAAAGTTAAATATGTATTCCGTCTGCGGAGTATGCATAAAGCTACTGGAATATGCATTGTTGAACTACAATATACACTACAGAGAACCAGAATTGGCTCAAAACCCTCATATAAAGCTATAAAGTCTATACGAGTGAAAAGACTATAAAACATGTGATTGGCCGAGGCCGACCTCGGCAATGGATCTGCGGGGATTCGGCTCCTTACATACACTGAACATACAACTCAGCTTCACGACTCGGACTTCAACTTCAATCCCCAACACAAAATGGCCACAATCAGTACAATCCCCTTTGCGGAGCCCCCGTATCTCCGTCTCCCCTCGCCGTATTACACACCTGCGCATCGCGCCTTTCAGAAGAAATGCCGCGCATTTCTCTGGGAGCATCTCATCAGCAACGCCTCTACATGGGAGAAAGAAGGGCAAGTCCCTGACCATGTCTTTCGTACCTTCTGCCAGCATAATATGCTTCTTCCCAATCTGCCGGCACCGCTTCCAGTGCAATGGCTGCATAAACTAGGCATTCGGGAGATTCTGGACGTGCCGGTCGCGGAATGGGATTACATGTACACCGGTATATACTGTGATGAGGTATGTCCCATTGTGAACCGAAGTCGGCAGTACTAAGTAAACAGTTGTCGCGTTCGGGTCTGGCCGGTCCCGCCGCCTCCCTGAACGCCGGGTTCGCGTTCGGCATCCCCCCCATCATCAAGTACGGGAGTGCCGAGCTACAGGAGCGCGTGCTGCCGGACCTGCTCACCGGGCGCAAACGGGCCTGCATCGCCATCACCGAGCCGGAAGCCGGCAGCGACGTGGCCAATATCACCACGACGGCGACCAAGTCCGACGACGGCAAGTACTACGTTATCAACGGCACGAAGAAATGGTATGCTCCCCCCTCCCGTTTGCAAATCAAGAAACTAAGAAATAGGATCACAAACGGCATCTGGTCCGACTACACGACCATGGCGGTGCGGACGGGCGGGCCCGGCGCCGCGGGACTGTCGGTGGTGCTGGTCCCGTTGAAAGGATACCCCGGGGTGACGATGCGGAAGCTGCAAATCGGGGGGTCCCGCACGAGCGGCACGACGTACATTGAGCTGGATGACGTGCGGGTCCCCGTGGCGAACTTGATCGGTCGCGAGGGCGAGGGCATGCGCATCATCATGACCAACTTCAACCACGAGCGCTTGACCATTGCCGTGGGAGTGACGCGCCAGGCGCGCGTGGCCCTCTCCTCCGCTTTTCAGTACTGTCTCAAGCGTGAGGCTTTCGGCAAGACCCTCATGGACCAGCCGGTCGTGCGGCACCGTCTCGCCAAGGCCGGAGCCGAGCTGGAGACCATGTGGGCCTGGCTGGAGCAGATCCTGTACCAGCTCTGTCACCTGAGCAAGGAAGAGGCCGATCGGCAGCTCGGGGGTATCACGGGCCTGGCGAAAGCTAAGGCGGGAATGGTGTTGAGCGAGTGCGCCCAGTGCGCGGTGTTATTGTTCGGTGGCGCAGGCTTGACCCAGTCCGGACAGGGAGAACTAGTCGAAGGTATGTTCTGTTTTCTACCTTTAGTGCTGTACTGACGAATCAGCGATTTATCGGGATGCGCCCAGCGCGAGAGTTCCCGGCGGTTCGGAAGATGTGCTCCTTGATCTGGCCGTGAGACAGATGGTGAAGATTTACCAGGTGCAGGAGAAGAAGCTGCGACAGGCGAAGCTTTGACCATTTAGTTTATTATAGGTAGTTGATTAAAGATGTAGTGAAGCTTAGAATAAGATTGTTTTGACATACTGGTACCCCGTTCAGTCAGTATAGACTATTAATTACATTGTTAATAGGATCTGATTATCAGTTGGGTGGAGATGATGTGGAGAGCTTGATTCTGTGGGGTAGCTCATGTCTCATACATCCGTGGTTCAGTCGATTATCCATGTTACAGTGTAATTCGCGATCCATCCATACTCATACAATTGTCGCGAGCAATCTACGCCGGCTAATGTTGGAAACAATATTCCATGCCCATTCTGACAGTATGATCCGTACTCGTTATCGCTGAAATAGATATCCGAACATAACTGGATAGCCGATGCCAGATATAACACCGCGTGGGACTGCGATGGAGTGACCGGTGTCGAATGGTATGCCAACCAGAAAACCATTGTATGTCCCGACAACCGATCGACAATTTCGAGACGAGTAAGTGAAGTGATTAGTAAGAAGGTCACATGATCAATATATTGGTAACAAATGTATCAGCATTAAGGTAAACATCAAACCATGACAGAAATTAAGCAATCCAAAGCCACTATTAACACCCGCAACACAGACATTCCACGCATTCAATGCAGCATTCGCAGGTTTCCTCGCACAGGAAGCAGCAGCACATGGCCATCAAACTGTACGGGTCAGATTGCGTTTATCGGTGTTATACGTAGGGAGACCTACCAGGCAGTGAGGCAGCCGCGGTCCTTCTTCTCCTCTTGAGGGGGAGGTTGTTGGTATGCCATGGGCTGCGGAGGAGGATATTGGCCGGGCGGAGGGCCGGGAGGATAGCTATGCGATCTGAGTTAGCTCTGATCGTGGTCCGTAAACAAAGGACCCTGAAACCGGGTCTCGATCAGGGACTCGATCAGGGACGGAAAAACTAAGAAATATGGAACTTACTATCCGCCCTGAGGAGGTGGTTGGTACGACATGATAGATAGCTGGGAGAGTTGGGAGGGGGAGAGAAAAACGGGGCGTCAAAAAGGCAGAAAAAAAAAAAGGGAAGTAAATAGAGAAGAAAAGCAAAAGTCAGGAGATCAGTTTTTCTTATTTATTCTCAGGACAAACAGGCAGAACTAATTTCTTATTATTAGTAGTGCAAAGTGAATTCAGCCCTGCCGATGGACGCATCAGTGTTCTTGGCCCCTACAATGGACTGGAGGGGGTTCCACCGCCATTGGACCTGGAGACAAATCGTTAAGTCCCATAATTGGGTGACCTTCACACTCTTGTTCCCCCCCCTTGCCAACCATGCGGTGCTACGAGGCTTGGCCACATTAAGCGGATTAATGCGCTGGTCCCCCTTTTTTTTATTTATTTTTTTATTTTATTTTTATTTTATTTTTTTTTTTTTTCCCCCTGTGGACAACATGTTACTTGGTACATTCTAAGCGCGGTGTTTCGATGATTTTGGAATGTTGGCGCCTAAAACTGTTCCAGAATGTGGAACCACACGGGATTCCCCATCGTTATACGGTGAGGGTTCTGTGGCTGAGAATTCCCCATGTTCTGGCGGTGCATTACACCCACCTCTCGCGTTGCAGAGAAAAGGGAAAAAAAAAAGGAAGTAAAATAAAAACAAAGTGATGCAGCTTTGCATGCCAAGACTGAAATATTAGCCGCTAACCTGAGAAAAGACCCAAAGGCAGCCCCTTAGGGCTGTGGACTCCGCTGCCAAGCACCAATCAGTCGGGGTTCTCCTCCTCCTTCCCCCACTGCCCCTGAGCAATGATTGGAGGAGAATTGTGCTGCCTAATGAGAGTTTCATTTGTCCATTCACTGTCGGCGCTAATCCGAATCCCCTAAATTTAGATGAGACTGTCAGAGATAACCCTTGACGTGGACATTTTCTTCATTTGTTGTCGACAACTATCCTGTCATCTAACTTAATCAGGGTCTGATAGGGTCCGTCATTACTATCACGTGCAGATTCTACGCCAATCGGAGGTATACCTTGTTTCAGATCCGTTCATCCATCATTGTATGAGTCTATGAGATCTATGAAAAGGACCGATATATAATAAATACACAAATGAATGACATGATGAAGTTAGTCAATCATTGAATGTGGAATGTGGAATGTGGAATGTGGAGATCCCATGGACTGTTATATTTATTATATTGTGACGAGCCTCCAATGAATTATATATATACTTAGTAGATACACTATACTAGAAGTCTATGCGAATACGAACGCTTCATTTTACAGTCCAAATCTTGTGATAAATAAATTCACACAATAATACTAGAAAGATTGTTCCCATGTCATCACCTGACTTGACTCTGACCTCGGTTAAAAAGTTCCAACCACTCATACAGTATACTTCACCGGGATTATTACCAAAAGTTCTCTCCGGAAACAACAATATCTTACGGATGGATAAAGAAATGCAACACCTCGGCCGGAACGCAAGTTGGGACTCAAAAATGGGTCATGAAGAAAGTTGTTCGCGCTGAGGGTATAATCTCTGATAAGCGCAGACTGATAAGAGACTGAGCTTAGACGGATCAACAACCTCTGTATCCATCCCTTGGACCCTTACATTCAACATTAACCAAAAAAAAAAAAAAAAAAACTTTTGTAGGAGTGCACGGGAATGAGGTATATACTTGAGTCCCGATTTTAATATCAAGTTCCAGTTGCTTCAAAATGATCCCGAAAGAAAGAACAAATCTTACGAATATATAAAGATGTTGAGGACGGAGTTAAGGTGCGGCCATATTCCCCCATCTTTATAATCATCCAGTGATAGAGAGGATAGAGTCAATATAGAAGGCCCGTAGAAAGGAGTACGTCGGGTCTATGATTCCGCTTCAGGATGTTATTCCACTATGAAATAGAAATGCTACAGTACTGTAGCATTTTGCATGAGTCCATTGACTGATGGTATCCATACTTGCATGCTGATGCTGACATAACAGACAGGAAATGAAACAAATAGTAATGCCAGACGCGATACATTGAACAAGACTTTGACGTGCTCCATAGCTTGACTGTCGGTAATAAGCAACGCATGAGCTTCAACCAGCCAGTTGGTTGACATGTCATCCTGCTCGGAAGTTATTGCTCTCGTATAGCATGTATCATTGCATCAGACTGAAGTAAGAAAAGTATACTGAGTGGACGCATCGGTGGCCGACATCCTGCTCAGACCGGATCGCTATTGTCAATGGGTGGTCAAATACGAAAAGTCCAATAAAAAAGACAAATATACGAGCAAGAAATTGATATCCAGCCACCGAGAAATGAATACGACTTTCAATCTTGTCGAGCGTGATGCATAGACGACATGGGGGTGGTGTTGACAGTGCACTTGGTAGTATATAAGCCTGCTCACTGTCGCTATGTCTACTTGATCCACCGTCCTATGACAATTGGCCACACTAAGTAGCATCACCACAAGAAGAACAATGAAGATCACATGCCCCAAGGAAGGTGCCAACATCGACACACGACGTGAATGGCAGGTGTGCATCGAGGACATCACGTACGAATCCTGTTCTAACCTGGCAAAATGACACTCAAACTGACGGTTCATTCTCCAGCGGAGACAACAACCCGGTCAGTATCTGGCTGACTCACCGAACAACCGACCCAGAGCGTTGTGAGCAGATTGTCGCCAGCTATACCTTTTCGGCACAGGAACTGGAAGACCAGAAAGCAACCGTTACCATCAATGGGGGTGTAGTAGTCTCCTCCCCGAGCGGGTATGCCTGTTCATCCAGGACAATTATGTATCTTACTGAGCATTGGGTTAGGGCCAATTATCGGGTTGCACTGGCTGCAGTAGGCTTGAACCCGACACAGTGTCCGGGCATTTGGTGCGAGACTCTTGATATTTCTATCCAGAATCCCTGAGCTTGCCTTTGATTTCTTGTGGCTTGGAACTTGACTACTGGGTCACTGCTTGGTAAAGTGAGAAGGGAATGGAGGCCACGCTATCATTTTTGAAGCAGATTCAAGAGCTTAGCCAATCTATCAACTGCTTGTCTTCTATTCTGTCTGATTCAGTGGTCTAATCGGGTCACTACAGTGCTACAGTGGACTAGTAAATGAGCAAAAAGCAACCCAGATTCGTAATTTAGACTGAGATGTCTTGTTTATCAAATATGGATCAGAAAGTTGAATAAAGTCGATAATCGCAATAGTGATGTCCTGGTGTTCTAGGGCTTACGCCCAGACTCACTAAGTGGGGTGATCTAAATAGCGACTTAGGAACAAATGTTCTTTCTAACAACTTCTACCCACCACAATCTGCAATGGTGCCCCCATCACTAGACAATCTCCCCAGGGAGATATTCTACATCATTATGGGTTATTTGGGGTTTCACTGCGGCGAAGCCCACCCCCCCGAACCTCCAAATGCATATATTCATTGCGACCGGCAGGAAAGCGACCAGCCGTCCTGGTATTCTTTGAAGCTTCAGCCTCTGCTCTCGCTCTGTCTAGTATCCAAAAGATTGCTGAATATTGTGCAACCCATCCTGTACCATGATTTCATGCCTGGATACGGTGACTCATGGCGCTCAGATATTTACGCATGGGACCGTCGACTGACTTCATTCATGCGGACGGTGGCACACCGACGAGATCTGGCCGCACTGGTGAAACGAATCTACATCCACCCGTATTTGATTCAAAAGTTTAGTGGAGAGAAAGGAATAATGGAATATGACCCTATGTGGCACAGAGATATTTTCAAGGTCGTCCGTGCCGAGGAGCGCAAGTCCATCGGGGAAGACGAGGCGCAAGATACACTCCGGGACGTTGCACATGCGTTAGGGATTCAAGAACTCCAGCAGCTGTCAGTCCATGACCTGGTTACCGTCTTAATAAGAGAGCTGCCGAATCTCGACCGTTGTAGCTTTCAAATCGGACCCTATCACGAGGAGATTGTTCGCCGCGCAGGACTATGCGCCACCGGGATTTCAGGCTTGTCTATCCGGACAATTGACATCTCTCTGAGGGCGACATCATTGAGCGCAACCCATGGAAATTTGTTTGACCTCGGTAGATGTGCGAACACCCTTCTAAATGCATCTACATCCCTTAAAACACTCAATCTTCATATGTGTAAAGGCATCTCGCGTCGGACACCATTTCCATCTCTACCGAACCTCGAAAGCCTTCGTCTCACATACAGCCGACTTAGCGAGCGGGAGCTCGAAGGACTGCTTGGCTCCTGTAACAGCTTACGCAGGTTCCATTATGAAGCCACATATTGCCCCTTCACCGGATATAACAGCTCGTATGACTGCAGTGACCACTTTCAATTGTCAAATGCGGTAGGATACCTTGCCCGCCACCGTGCCACACTTGAATCGCTGCACTTTGACCTTCGCTGCCGGGGCCACAGTCAGGATGGCCCTGACCACCGGGCAGTCTTTAGCTTTAAAGAGTTCACGTCGCTGAAACATATCTTCCTGAACCTGGACGAGTTCCACACGCGCTTCTGGGCGGGACATCCTGCAGAGGATCCCGAGCTCTTCGTCCGTCTGATTCCTCATAGTATCGAGTCAGTCCATTTAGCGGGCCGCATCACAGATCAGCTTCCTCGTCTCGAGGGCAGCCTGCTTGGCCTTGCTGAAGCTGTATCGCGCGGCCGATTTCCGAGTCTACGGGAAGTGAGATGGGATCGCAACGAGAAAGTAAATTGTGAGCTTACTGTGAGCGCTATATTTACGGATGCCGGTGTGAGCTTCGCATATGCTAGCTGGCCGTTGACCCAGTCTACTTTGGGTGACGATCGCAAATCCCCACTCCCGAACTATCTCGATCCATTCCCGTTGCCGGACTCGGAATCCGATCTTTGACGGGGGGAGTTGCATTCCACTTTGCTACGTCACAGTAACTGGGAAGGTAGCCGGAGCTGGTGAGCCTCCCCTAATTAGATATAACATACTGAAAAGGTCTCTCGCTGGAGCATGGAATTTCACCAAGCAAGATCGAATTAACCCTATGTACATAGATCAAATAATCAATATCTAGCTCTACTGATACCCTGACCGAAGCAGTAATTCGAGCCGAAAGACCGCAAGCCGGTTCAGAACAGATATACCTCCATCCCCATTCATTCTTACACTCCCCCAGAATCAAGATCATTCGATAACCGTAGGTCCGGAACCATACAATCGATGATGAACAACTATTATCTCATTCTTGGTCTGTACTTGTGCCAAGAAAGTGAGTTCACATAGACAGCTAGAGGAAAATATGTCAGCTAAATTGAGAAGCAGATACATCATTCAGAGCTAGCATACCCATGGCAAAAACGGAAAATGCTTGCGCATCCGTATGGCCTTGTGGCTCTCCTTCTTTGAGGGCATGGACCCCTTTGGCAATATCAGCCATGCAGCCCGGGTCCGTCGAGGGGTGATCCGTCCCACAGGACAGGTCCACTAGCATCATGTCAGTTATGCCGAGTCTCAACTAGAGAAGCCAAACGTTGCGAGGGAATACGGATGTATCAGCAGGAAGGAAGAGAAGAATTCGATGACTGACCTAAAGCCTGATCTTTAGAGCCAGCAAAGGCCGCAGAGTGCCCTCCCTCATGGATAAAAGTTGAAACCAGGAAGTTGCTTAGCCATTTGATAATTTTCGTATCGTCGTTCGCCAGGCGACGGGCCAACTCCAGCTGCTCATCTGTCGGTGTTTCACCGATGGGAACATGCAGGTTTCGGTAATGCAGACGACTTTGGGTACGATCAGCTTCAATGTCAAGCCAGCTATCGAAATGATTAGGGCAAAATGTTATCGTTTCCCCATCCATAATCTTAGAAAACTGGCCAAACATATGCGCACTTATAGTTGGATGTGCAGGAACACCTCCAAAGCGGGTCTGGCCTGCTTGGTTATTCAACGCACAGACGGCCAGGCGCGGGACCCAGGTGCCATCAAAGCCAAGCTTAACGGAGGAATACTGCCAGAGCCAATATACTGTGGCACCGTCGATCAAAGACGCTATTTTGATTTGACCATGTTATTCATGAATGGATGCGTGAAGAGCAGTGTCGTGGTTATAACTTACGGTTTTTCTTTCCCGTAGCTGGCTTATAGGTTAGTAGTAGCTGCGGTTTAACTGAGTATGGGATCCAAACTCACCTTGTGTGTAGGTCCTTCCAAGGTGGTCTGTCTCACTAAGGAACTCGGCCTGGTCACAACGTATCGAGACGTCGGGTCGTCCCTCGTTGTCTAGTTTTTCGTTCTGGCTATTATCAATGTGATTCTGATACTGAGGCAGCATAGCTTTTGCGATCTCTCTGGTGAACTTGATCCTTTTCAAACCGTCCTTGTTTTTGGAATTACCGGGGCCATAATAAGGCCTTGAGATAATCATGGCGTAGGAATTGAGGGCATTGTGTTCATCGAAGGTGCGTTGCTCCCTGGTTGTCTTATCGCTTCTTAGATCCCCCGAGTCATCGTCCTTGAACATGTCGATGAGTAGGTCCAAGTGGGAAACCATGTTTTCTATCTACACATTGTCCCCATTCTGTGTCAGCCTCAGTCACCGCGAGGGTAGTCAGAAGTAACTTACAATTGGGTATGCATCTCGGATAGACTGTTCGAGGAGCCTGGAAAATGGCCCACTGTCGCAATCCACCCATGTTGCTCGCTTTTGTAACGACCGTTTTGGCAAAGCAGAACTCAAAGTATCATTAAAGCTGATGTCTTCCTCTGGTGGGATTACACTCGGCGCAGCAGAAATCGTACTCGCCCAGAGGCAAAGCCAAACTGAAAAGTTGAAAGGTTTCATGCTGGCGATGGCTATCTGTCTCGATAGATAATGTGCCGACTCGTTCTTTCAAATAAATATTCCATGGTCTTGTAGACGTAGTTCTCCCAAGACCTTGGCATACTGGGTCCTCATTTCCCACGATAAGAAACGGTTGGCTGAATCGTTTAAGCACCGGGGCGGAGTCAAAGTTCGAGTGGAGTGGCCGTTGGGGGCGAAGATACAATTAACCCCGATTAGTGCTGACATTTACTGCAGGGACCTATAGATTGTATTGCATGGAAATAGTCGCAGCTCTTCAGGCCGGAAGCCAAAAGAAACATAATACTCCATATGGTTGGGGACTCGATATAAAATTAATTTCCAGAGTAAAACCTCTCATGCAGCCAAGCAGGGCATACTTCCGAAAATGGCAAGTCCGATATCACGGTCATGCGATATGAGTTAAATTCAGCCCGCGAGGAGATGTAACATTGGGGCTATATTGTATTTCATGCATCTAACCGATAGTGCAGTGTTTGACTTAGCCTATTCGATATTTTTCAGGTACTATGTATAAATAATCCTCCATTGTGTTCCCTCTCAGATCCTTGATCGAATACCAACCAGCTTCCTACTTTCTGTTTCTCTTTCACCTAGTCATTCATTCATTTTACTGTCTGGTGCCTTCTTGCCGAAGGTCACTGACTGCCCTCCCTCTGGCTCTGCGTTGTCTTGAACACCAAAGCGTTCAGGATGTCGTGGGCAACCAGTGGGCTGCTCTATCTGCTACTGGCAACGAGCACGCTTGCGTCGAACACCCCATGGCCTGGTTCCATCCATGCCCGGCATCTTCAGGCTCGTGATACTACATACTGCAAGAAACACACCGTCAAGTCCGGTGACACCTGCCAATCTCTAGCCAAGGCATGCGGGATCACTCTCAATCAGTTCTACGACTACAACTCCGAGAGCATCTGCCCAAAGCTTCAGGCTGAGCAAAAGGTCTGCTGCTCCAGTGGATCATTGAAGCCTCAGCCGTACGCTAATGGCACCTGCTACACCTACAAAACCAAGGATGGTGACAATTGCTACGATCTCAGTGTAGCCTGGAGTGTGACTCAGGACGAGATCGCCGATTTCAACGATGGCACCACTTGGGGCTGGAGTGGTTGTGACAACCTTGGAATCGACATGCACATATGCCTCAGTAAGGGTAACGCCCCGATGCCGGCATCGATCTCCAACGCTGTCTGTGGACCCCAGGTTCCCGGTACCACCGTGGACGGGTCCATCAAGGACGCTTCCGACTTGGCCAAGTTGAATCCATGCCCACTGAACTCATGCTGTAATATCTGGGGCCATTGTGGGATTGATGCCAGCTTCTGTACCGAGTCGAAGGGTCCCACGGGCAACCCGGGCACGTCGAAGAAGGGCGTCTTCGGTTGTATATCCAACTGCGGCACCGACATTGTGAACAATGACAAGGGTCCCTCCAATGGCTACCAGCGTGTGGGCTATTATGAGACATTCAACTGGGATCGTAACTGTCTTCACATGCGTGCGGAGTGGTCCAACACCTTGAACTACACTCACATGCATTGGGCGTTTGCCAGTGTTGGGGAGGACCTGTCTATCTATATCGACGACTCGCATGATCAGTGGAAGGGCTTTATGAAGCTGAAGGATGTGAAAAGGATTGCGTCGTTTGGAGGATGGGGCTTCTCGACCGAGACAGCTACCTATGAAATTCTTCGCAAAGCCATGGAACCCGCTAATCGCGACAAGTTCGTGTCGAATATGGTTGCATTTGCAGAGAGGACTGGGATTGATGGAATCGATATTGACTGGGAGTATCCAGGAGTACGTCCCTCCCCTTGTCTACATTACTGTGGCATTGATGATGTACTAACGCTCGATCATCGATGATTATAGGCGCCTGATATCCCTGGAATCCCCCCGGGACTCAAATCAGACGGCCCCAACTACCTGGCAACCCTCAAGGCACTGCGAAAGGCGCTTCCCGATAAATATACCCTCTCAATTGCGGCTCCGGCCTCATACTGGTATCTGAAGGCATTCCCGATTGCTGAGATGTCTAAGGTCATCGATTACATCGTGTTCATGGCGTACGACTTGCATGGTACGTTCCGGCTGTCTTTTCGATGGACATGTTTACATTTATCCCAGCAATCCGTAATGCTAATGTTGGCTTCTGATGTTAGGGCAATGGGATTACGGCAACGAGAACGGGCAGTCGGGTTGCCCCAACGGTGACTGTCTACGCAGTCATGTTAATGCGACCGAAGTACATTTGGCACTTTCCATGAGTAAGACCCCGCTCCATCCTGTAGAGAGACCCATTTGGCCTTCCCTGACACGTTCCAGTTACCAAGGCCGGCGTCCAATCTAACAAGATCATGGTGGGTGAATCCAGCTACGGGAGAGCCTTCAAAATGGCAGAAGCAGGCTGCACAGGACCCATGTGTCATTACACAGGTACAAGTTCGGAGTCCGATGCAAAGCCGGGTCGATGCACCAACACTGGTGGCTATCTCTCCGACGCTGAGATCAAGGAAATCATTTCCCGTGGTAATGGCACAGTGAAGACCTGGCACGACAAGGACACGGCCAGCGACTATTTAGTATATGATGGTGAGTTGGTGCCATCTCCCGTTTACGGATTGTCTTACGGATTGACGCTAACTTCTGATAGACCTTGAATGGGTGGCATATATGGACAGTGATACCAAACAGGCTCGAAGGGATACTTGGGAAGGTCTCAATTTTGCCGGCACCATTGACTGGGCTGTTGACCTGCAAGAGTTCAACGCAGCGGATACAGTCGGTGAATCGGGTGACTATGACAAGGACACATGTATCAACGTCTTTGATGACATGATCTGGGACTGGGTTAACCCTGCCATCGAAGCGCCTGTCAGCTGCACCAATCTCATCCAGGCGTCTCCGCTGCCGACGACAGTGACACGGACGGCATACACAACCCTTACCTTGGTTTCCGGGGCGTCTATGAGCACTACAGTTGCGTCTACTGCTTTCCCCATCTCCGAAGTCAACTTCCAGCCGTTCACCCTCGCCTCCACAGACACAGAGAGCGGCACTGTCATCACGTATAGGCCCATCCCACGTGTGACCCCTAGTCCGATGAGAGTGACCGTGCCGCAGGGGTGGACAGTTACTTCCCCTAACGGCAAGGTTGATGGCCCGTCGACTACTACCAGTCTGATTGGTCTTCCATCCAGCAAGGCGACCGCTACGAACACTGCCCCTAGCACTGACGATGACGACGGGTTTGTTATGTATATTACCTGGGCGCCCACGATCAGCTACAACCTACCTACGTATGTCACGCCTAAGGTCCAGGCGCCCACCATCATCCCCGACGACGACAGCTCCCCTATCCCCACCCCCAAGCCAGGTGTCACCGACTGCACCGGTGACACCTGCACAAAGGGGATGGACTGCACCGACGACACCTGCACGCGCGGAGGAGATTGTACAGGGCCCAAGTGTAAACGCGGAGGAGAATGCACCGGTCCAAAGTGCATCCGCGGCGGACAGTGTTCGGGTGAGGAGTGCGTGAGCGGTGGTGACTGCGAAGGTAAAAGCTGTGTTAGTGGAGGCGGCTGCTCAGGGCGCAACTGCCACAAGGGCGGTAACTGTAGTGGCCGTCACTGCAGCGGCGGCGGCGGTTGCGTTAATACACTACTGAAGAAATGCAGCTTAGGCAACTGCATTGGCCGTGGCTGTAGCATCGACTCCCATTGTCCCGGCTGTGATAACAAGATCATAGTCACTGTAAAGCCCGCGGGCGGATCAGGAGGATCGAAGCCGGGCCCCAAGCCCGAGTGCTTGAATGGATGCCCAACATTACCCCCCTGCCCCGGGGGCGACACCTCATGCAACGAAGCATGCAACGCCAAGGCATGCCCTCCAAACCGCATGCCCACTGGCAAGTCCTGCACTACGTTAGCAACCGCCAACGCCTGCACGATAATTGTCAGCCCCACCGCCGTCCAGACCTCTCCGACTACCAGCTATTCAACCACTACGCGGACTCAGTGCGCGAAAACGATGGATTGCGATGTGCAGGACACGACCACTACGACCACTATCAGTACTAGCGAAACGCCCGCGGCACAGGTTACCGGAAAGGGCATTTACGACTACTGGGACGACTCTAAGCCCAACAAGAGCGTGCTTGACTCCATTGCCGCCGACTTCTCGGAGTGGGAGCGAACTGCCGACGCGACAGTGACCAAGACGTCCACGACCTCTAAGGCGAGCACTACGACTACGGAAGCGCCGAAGCCAACCATTTCTGCCAATGGTTGTGATCCTATGAATGGCGTGCAGGGTGTCTGCTGGAGCAAATGCGACCCGGACACCTCCAAGCCAGTGAATGGAGACTGGAGCGACGATGACCCATGGTGCTGGCTGAAGGACGATGACATGGGTGCCTTCTGTAACAAGGTTGGCGACTGTCCGTCGAACCTGGAGTGCCAGCCCAGCGACTGGGCCCACGGTGGATGCGGCAAGTCAAAGCAGGGGGCCTCTGGCGGCTGTGCTCCTATGAGTGGCACGCAGGGTGTCTGCTGGAGCAAGTGCGACCCGGACACCTCGGATCGGGTGAGCTCGGAGTGGGAGGACGGTGACCCATGGTGCTGGCTGATGGACGACGACATGGGAGCGTTCTGCAACAAGGCGGGAGACTGCTCGTCAAGTTTGAAGTGTCAGCCCAGCAGTTGGGCCAAGGGAGGATGTTCCACGTAGATTCTGAAAGGAGTTTTTACCGGGATTCCTTCGATATTTGAACGGTGAATGTAAATAGTACTGTACAGGAAGTGTGGGAATGGCATTTGTTATTAATGGCATTTGTTATGAATGGGATCGGGAGAGGTTATATCACTTCAAACATCTGGAAGGGTCTGCTAAAGTTTAATAAGTTGAACATGAATCGCAATTAATTTCTTGTCTTGGCCAGTTATAATATGAGTCCGTGAAGACATTTGAAGTATATGCACCTGACAAGATACCATTTATTCATTTCTGAATCCAACGCTGCAGTGATTTAATCATATTCAACCCCAGTGACTATTCTGATTCCTCACATCACCTGGGATTTCACCACCAACATAATTCAAGTCCAACCAAGTGACTGACTAGGAGAATACCAAACAAATAAATACCTGGCCCACTCATCCAACAAACCGAGCACGCCATAAAATCAAGACAAAATGAACCTCACACTCCTAATTACACTATTCATAACCCTCTTCCACCCCGGAATCGCCCTCCGAGAGGCAGAAAAGACCACTGCAAACATAAGCCCTAACAACCAAACCAACATCTTCACCGACGGGGTACGCAGGATTCTATTTACCAGTACCGAAGTAGCATGCAACTAACCATGACAGTGCGTGGGAACCTGTATCCAGAAGCGATGCTACTGTAATCTCTACTGGAGGTGTCCTTGTGTGGACGGACGGCTTTGTTTTTGCAGGTTTCGGTAGTCTTGTCCTGTGTCCTGCTTGCAGGGTCATACCTACAATGGACTAGGATGTAGTTATTCGAATTACTTGATTTTCTGTCTTTGGAAGTGTAGATTTGTAGATTGAGCTGTGATGTCTAACATGATCATATACACTGCATGCGCCAATTGTTTATTACTTACTAGTATCAGAGCCTGCGATCCTGTGAAAAGGCTCTATATAAACTACACCTCGAAAGTGAACAGTACATACGACCACAGGGTGTGGAGAACAGGGCTTCCCGTCCGCTCAGCCGTACTTAAGCCACACGCCGGCAGGTTAGTAGTTGGGTGGGTGACCACCAGCGAATCCCTGCTGTTGTATGTTTTTTTTTCTTTTATATTCATTACTAGCTATACAATCTTTTGATCCTGTTTGTTCCTAGTAATTGAAGGGTAAGTTCCTTTCAGCCTTCACTGTTAGAACGGTGATTGTTACATCACCTATATATTAACATAAGCCAATCCGCTGCACTGAAGTTAGTCATCTTGACTCTTGAGAATATCTATGAATTGCGAGGTAGGCAGTAGTGCATGTGATACCTGATTGCCCTACCCAATCATGAATGAATAAAGATAGTCATCCTAAACCAAGGTAATGCATGAGTCACATAACAGCACACGCCGTAACACCAACATCTTCAATAATCCAACTCCCATCTGTACAACAGAGCAGGCAGCAATGCTATATAGTCCCTCCCTCTACCCTGCCTCTACCCTCTCATCCTCAGAACCAAACCAAACCAAACCAACCTACCAAACCAGCAAACAATCAAAATGAAACTCCTCCTCCTCTCCGTCCTCCTCACCATGCTATCCCTCCCCAATGTACTGGCTACTCCAATGCCCGACGAAATCTCCCCGATAGAAAGTAACCGTACCGAGTTCGACCTCGAACCGAATGTACGTCCGCACCACACCATACCAATCCCCAAACCCAATACCCAATCTCAATACTCATACCCAAACCCAATACCCACTATCCTATCCACATCCACTATCACATCCACTAATAAACGGAATAAAACTAACAAAACAGGCAAAATGCGACGGACACTGTCTCCGCCACTGGTGCCACTGTCATAATCCGAGACGATTCTGTCGCTGCGGCAGTTGGGCCCCCGGTCCGTGTACCTGTGGTTAGATGAATACGTACATGGCATTGAGATTGTGGTTGTCGGTGCGGTGATATTCTGTGATTTTATTATTAATATCAGGGTTTGATTTATTGGGTGTTGGTCTTACTTGTAGTGTGTAGGTTGTTGGGGTTTCGGATATAGGTGGAGGTGGGGTGAGTGGTGTAGATGTAATGTAGGGTTTGGAGTAGGGTTGGTTTATTGTTGTTTGTGGTGTTAATGGATTGCGAATGACCTCCTAGTCGACAAGGGTAATTAGAACAGTGATTGAAGTGCATCGATTGCAATAAGCTACCATTATACTCAGTCAGTCTAGGTATCACTACATGTTGTAGCTATAGCTTAGACTGGATGAAGCATATCTCAATCAGGCTATTCTCCCATTACTAGGTAGTAATTCACATATCCATAGTTATAATTTCTAATGTCCGAATCTATATTATGTAAATAATGTCGGAAAGTTCAGAAAACAACCAGACGATATTATCACCGGATGTCAGATCCACAAATGTCTCAAGTTCACTTGCCACGGACGGGGAATCTGCCCTTGGCAAAGATTCAATCCGATTGAGAAACTGGTTTCCGCCCCGGCGAGTGAAATAGCATCTCAACACATTCCCGTGTTGGTAGTGCAGTGTTTGTACATCAGGTTGGACATGCGCGCTTTCATACCAATGACCCAAAACACTTCGAGTATCGTCATTGTATATAATTAGCATGCCCTTACAACGAGACCCGACGTAACATGCTTCCAGGCTTTTAATACCCTTCAAAGAAGCCTGGGACATAAAACTATTGAAGGGAGAAGTATTTAAACGGTAAATCAGGTTAGGGTCCCATAGGACTGATGTATTATGATCGGATATTGGCTCGGGAATGGAGTGGCGCGGACGACAGTTTGCACCCAAACTAGTAAAGCTAGTAATGCCAGGAGACGTGTCGTAATAGAGACCCAAGAGATCGCCATCACCTGCGGTATATATTCTATTACTAATCATGGCTCAAAGACCTTTCCAGGGTTCATAAGGCAACTAATATCATCAGTATTAGTAACACAATGAGAACGAACACTTACTGAGGATCCAAACTGCGCTTCAACGTCCGCATAACGGCAATAGTGTCGGGTCCAAGCTCTTCCACGAGACACTCCTTCTTTCCCAGCCCGATACCGTGTTCGCCCTGGATGATCAGTAACTCGACGCTAACGTAGTAACGGAATCATACCGAAACAGTTCCCTCCATCTCAACTGCTCTATGCACCATCTTTCGAACGCATTCCTGTACCGCCCGAGTCTGGGCCGGGTCGTTCGGATTGTACATCACTGCCTGATGGAAGTTGCCGTCTCCGACATGTCCTAGAACACTAGAGAACAATCCTAGACTGCCAGACTCTTTCTTCGATAAATCTAATATCGTCAGTCAATTCGCCATCTACGGAAGAATAATGCATTACCGATTGTCTCAGGCAGCCGGGACAACGGGACAGCAACATCGGTGGACCAGATCTGCGTGCCCTCCGGCCGTTGCGCAACCATTGCCCAAACAGCCTCTTTGCGAGCTGACCAGAGGTTGTGCATTTCCTGCTCGGTCCGCGCAAACTCGAACGCGCTGCCTCCTCCCTCGGAGGTTATTCTTTCCACGCGCCCGATGTCTGTCGCGATCGACTGTGGGGTACCAGAGAATCTCGACATTCGTTAGGCTAGATCAAATCAAAACGAAGAATTTGCATACTTGAACAGCAATGTGGGTTTCTCCTCCCACGTCCTCCCGCCGGCACCTCCATTCTTGTTCAGCACACCCATCTGTACGTCGTCCATCAGCTCCACCGCGGCGATGGGAATTCCCTGTCGCATAATTTTCGTGGTACACGCAACTGCCTCCCTGATAGTGGGAAACGTGGCAAATGCAACACTTTGCTTTTCTGGCACTGGTGCTAGCTTCAGAGTGATTTCCGTAATCATCCCGAGTGTCCCTTCTGACCCGGTGAATAAACCAGTCAGGTTATACCCAGCCGATGTTTTCCTATTGACATTAGACTGTGGCCGATAAACGATGGGCTCAAATACCGTGGTCGGTGTCGGGTCTTGATGACGGTGCCATCTGCCAAGACCACTGTCAGGTTAATCACCCAGTCCTTCATAGTACCGTATCGGGCTGCATTGGTTCCACTGCACGATATCAGTTTGGTAGCATCTAACTTGTTAAACAAGCATACCTGCAGTTCGTAGCGACCATGCCCCCTACGAGTGCCTTCAATATATCAGTACGTATCATATTTCTAGAGGGGAGTAGCATACAGTTGGACTAGGATCCATAGGCACAAAAAGACCACTGTCTTTGATCTTTTCGTTCAGGTCCATCCAATTCACCCCCGGCTGAACAACGACATCCAAGCTGAACCAGTTAGCCATTGCCTCTTAGAAGTAAGCCTAACTTACTCATCCTCATGGAAGGCAATAATCTGGTTCATTTGGGAAAAATCGACAGTCAGCCCTGAATACGGAGCCGTGAAATTCCCTTCAACGCTGGAGCCGCCGGCAAAGGGGACTGTCTTTGTTAGCGTTGTCTCATCGTTTGAAAGGACAGGTCATACTCATTGGGATCTTATATTCGGAGCAGATCCTCGCAATGACCGATGCCTCTGCGGTGCTCTTAGGTGTCACCACGGCTACTGGCCTTGTCGCGCAATTTGACGTCGAGACCTCTGAATACGAATGCAGCTCGATATCCTCTTCGTCCATTGTCACAGACTCAGGACCGAGTGCATCGGAGATGGCTTGGACTCCCTATACCATCCAATAATATGATCAGCATTGTCGGTGGGTCCATGGATGAGCTCACCTTCAACATGGTTTCCCGGTCAGCGTAGTTAGATTGCTGTTTTTCACTTTGGGACTTGGGCTGCGCAAATTGCCACAGCGTGAAGCCAGCCCCCGTCACACCAGCTCCAAGGAGGAACGACCACGGACTAGCAATGCCCCGGGGGTTGCCCTGTCGTGCGCCATGACTATAAAGACGATGGACAGGCAGGCGGCTTCTATGCTGTATTGTTCTGGCGAGCGATCGTGTCACTTGGCGCGTCTGTATCATTCGCTGCATTTTGATTGTTCCGATCTTGACAGGTGTCGGTCGCTTTATGATTGAGGTCGGAGTCTCCTCGGATATTTCTAAACTGAATAAGCGACGTGTCCGCCAGACCCACTCATTAATCTATATTAATTGCTTCCCCCGCAGATCTTCCCCGCAGGCGGCGGCAGGTCCATTTACCATGTTTCCCTATCATGACAAGCAATCTCGGCACACGGAATATGATTATTTATTCCGTGATCCGTAAAGTATAATATTCATTCATTGCCCGCTAAGTTTTTGACATCATTTTACCATGTCCCCGAATGCTGCATCCGAACAACCTCCTGCCAAGACAGCCGACGAAAATGTTGTGCCTTTTTCGGATAACTCCGTCATTGATTCGGAGACAAATAAAAGGCTTCTGCGCAAGATCGATCTGCGGTTAATGCCTGTTGTAAGATTTCCCGGAGATTTGAGATAACAAAGCTCATTGGCTATAGATGTGCATCACATATGGCCTGCAATACTATGACAAAGCGCTCCTTAGTCAAGCGGCTATCTTCGGGTTGAGATCGGATCTGGATATAGAAGACGGGCTCACATATTCGTGGGTGTCGCTGATCTTCTATTTCGGGTACATCGCTGGCTGTTATCCGGTATGCTTCGAATCCCAACATTTCGATCGGTCTTAACCAGTGTAGATATCATGGCTCTCCCAGAAATTCACGATCAACAGGGTATGCCCGATTATATGCTTTCTATGGGCTGTAGTGGTGCTATGCACCCCAGCCTGTACAAGTTACTCCGGCATACTAGTCAACCGCTTCATGCTTGGCTTGATTGAGAGTGGCGTCTCGCCCGCATTCATGCTCTGTACTGGCATGTGGTATACTCACTCCGAGCAGGTGCTGCGCTCCTCCTGGTGGTATTCCTTCAGTGGCGGATCGAATATTGTCTCGCCGCTCATCAACTACGGGCTTGGCCATATTACTGGCGGTGCTCTGAGGCCGTGGCAATACATGTATCTGATTGCCGGGCTGGCGACGCTAATGTGGTCTATCGTTCTCTGGTTTTTCTTTCCCGGTAGCCCGCACGTGGCAAAAGGATTCACGGCTGAGGAGCGGATTCTTCTCCTCGAGCGAGTCCGCATCAACAACGCCGGTTCGGAAAACCGCCATTTCAAATGGTATCAAGTGAAGGAGGCACTGTGCTCGTATCAGTTCTGGTTTATATTCGTCCTGTCCATCCTGTCGAGCACTGGCAGCGGAGCAGTGACCACCTTTGGCTCGATTATCTTTAATGGAATGGGGTTCTCGACATTCGAATCGCTATTGCTCAACATGCCTATCGGCGGTCTCGCTTTTGTATGTGTTCTCGGATCCGGGTATATAGGACGTAAGGTTCCTAACTCACGGTTGCATATTGTGAGCGGCGCATGTGTGCCAGTGATCCTCGGAAGCTGTTTGATGTACGCACACTCTGAAAAGAAATTCGGCTTCTCGGCTAACTCACCACATCAGATGGCAACTTCCATCAACTCAACGCGCCGGTCACATCATAGGATTCTATCTCATCAATTTCTTCTCCTCAGCTTGGGTACAATGTATCGCCATGGGAACATCTAATGTAGCCGGGCACTCCAAAAAGGCTACCATGGCCGCGGGGACATTCATTGGCTATTCGCTGGGGAATATCATCGGACCCCTCACGTTTGATGCGTAGGTGGTTCCACGATCTTTGGAACGTGTATTGGCTAAGGGCGTTATACAGGGATGACGCCCCGCGCTATGAGCCCGGCTTTGAAGCCACCGTTATCTGCTTCGCGATCTGTTTCGTTCTCGCGCAGATCTTCAGAGCTCTGATGCGTACACAGAACCGGAGAAGGGACAATAAATATGGTTTGCCGACGGGCGAACACGGATTGGAGGATCTGACTGATGGACAGAACAAGTCCTTCCGCTATCCCCTTTAATCACTGGATTTCAGGGAGATAGTAATCCAGGATATCGCAGGTTCATTGCTGTTCTGATCAAGTGGTTTGTTCGAGTTTAGAACCCGGACATCACAGTCATTTTCAAAAGTTAACTCACCTCCTTATGGCAATTGTCGAAGGAATGCTGGTTGTGTCTGTTTGGTGTCATACAAAGAACTCCGTTATTAAAGAAACGTGATGTGTTCCATATCACCTGATGGCTGCGACATTGTACCTGTGATGGCCTATTCTTGGTCTATAATACAACAAATAGATTTCTTTTACTTTCCGTCCCGCGTCTTGACGGTCATCCATACCATGATTGATAATACAGCGGTATGCAATACTAGCTGGTAAGCCGCATTACCAATTACTACTACGGGCAGGTCAGGTGTCTTGCAATAAACGATGTGCAAACAATTGAAAAACAACTTACTACTGTCATCACCCGGAGTCTAATGAACTGGTTATAATCACCACCACGTATCTCGGATATAGATACTTTATTTCCATGAGTTCTCCAGAAACTGGGTTAAACCCTTGAAGGCAGGGTGAATACATACAATATGATAAAGCAGCTGAGTGACCATGTTCGGCCACCAAGTATTGTTCCTATCACTGTGAGGACCAACTCGACTTATCGACTAGCACATCCATTTGACGCACATCGGCCCAAGTGACAGTCTCCGTGCAATTATCCGGACGAAGCTTTTCCGCATTACATACCCATTCCGATCCGATAGAAGAATTTAAGTCTAATACATCAGGATCATCCGCGAAATCAGATCGGACCTGGTTTCATGATAAGATGGTTTCGAACCGGAGATCTGGTTCCGGTGGTTCGGGGCCCCACAAGCCGTAAAGCTTGAATGTCGAAGCAATAAAACGCACGGACTGGTTATTACGGCGATGATCCACTGATCTACGCTTGTCTTCTGGTATGTTTGTTTTAGGCTGGTTACTATCTTATTTGAAGAGAATCCACCTAGTTGTTATTTGAGAATGCTATATGTAGGATGGGATTCAACACGCCAAATCAAGTTCAACATTATTCTATATGTAAACACATACTTACCATTGTTAGATGCTTATCAATACACTAGAAGAATCTTCCAATGTTAAATAGTGGATGATGCCCAGATCACTATAAACAGATCACTATAAACATATAAATAATGACAAAATACAGTAGGTGTAAGCAAAAGGCTCGTAGATAAATGAATGTGAACTAGCCCTAATAATGTACTGAAACCCTTCCCAACAAAAATACAGCCTACCAGTCAAACTGGCAATACCATGGTCGGATTGATAAAGCCCACCAATGATATGCATATCTCACTTTGACATACAAGCGCGTCATCTTACATTGTTATCATCTCTTTGCATCGATTGACTCATTGACCCTTGACTCAAGTGAGTCATATCCGAGTTCTATACCGTATGTACCATTGTACTTCATGCAGCATTTTGACCTTATAGTTGGCTTTCGAATTGCGCGAGTTTTAAATTTTATTAGTGATTTATTAGGATCGAGATAATATCAAATTTGATAATATTTTCAGTTCCAATATAGAATATCATTCCAAGTGTTCACATACCTTGGCGTGCATTGAAGTGATATAGAACACTATAATTGACAAAACCAAGACCGGTCAGAATATGGAACCATACAAGGAACTTTACTGTCCAAGGCAATAGATGTAGCGTCGGGCTTCTTCGATCGAGCTCAGGACACAGCTAGTGTAAATTACCGGTTGGCAGGGATTCTTATAGTGTTGATTGTTTAGGTCAATGCTACCCGCCACATTCTTACCTGCTCTGACTCACATCAATATACATCTGTTCATTTTCCATCCCAGAAAATACCGCGTTATCCTTCCTATCTTGTCGTTTGCTGCACAATTGAGCGTGGCTTCTACATCATCAAAAATGTCCATGACTGAGAAGCAGCGACTGAAGCTCGAAAGGTTCGCCGTCAAGAAAGAAAAGCAACAAAAGGAGCGTCAACAACAAACCTCTGGTACTTTGAAAAAGGGCAGACCCAAGAATCAACAAAACAGTGCCGTTTACTCGAAGGCTGGGAGGATGAGACACCAGCTGGAGAGAAAAAGATTCTAAAACTACTGGATGATGCTCCCCTCAAGGCGTATGTACCAAAGGTGGTTGAATCAACATGGTACAGCTTCTGGGAGCACCAAGGGTTGTTAAAACCCCAAACCGAACCGGATGGCTCTTTGAAGCCGAAGGGCAAATATGTTATTGCAATACCTCCACCCAATGTAAGAGATCCTCGCTAACCAACATAGTCGTACGCTAACGTTAGCTCCAGGTGACTGGAAAACTCCACATTGGACACGCCCTTGCACTCTCCCTAGAAGATACACTTATCAGGTGGCATCGTATGCGGCAGTTGTCAACGCTATACATCCCTGACTGTGACCATGCCTGTATTGCAACCCAAGCGGTTGTCGAAATGAAGCTTGCCAAGCACCCGCTCAACGGCAGATCAAAGAGACAAGATTTTACCCGCGCCAGGTTTGTTCAGTTATGCCAGGACTGGAAGCAGGAATACCATACTGAGATGAACAAGACAACACAAAGACTCGGTGTTTCAGTGGACTGGTCGCGAGAGGCCTTCACTATGAGTCCACAGTTGTCAAAGGCAGTAACGGAGACGTTCGTGCGATTGCACTCTGAAGGCCTTATCTATCGAGCTAATAAGCTTGTACATTGGTCGTGTCGTCTTTCCATGGCCTTATCAACACTTGAGGTGGACCGGAAGGAACTTGAAGGGACAACAAAGCTGAGCGTACTTGGATATGATAGGAAAATTGAGTTTGGGACACTCACCTATTTCAAATACCCCGATCGAAGGCTCCGATCAGACAATTGAAGTTGCAACAACCAGGCCGGAAACAATGCTGGGCGATACCAGCATAGCTGTGCACCAAGAAGATGGTCGATATACTCACCTTATCGGCAAGACTGCTCAACACCCAATAATACCTGAAAGGAAGCTGATGATCGTTGCCGATGAATATGTTGATAGAGAATTCGGCACGGGCGCGGTCAAGCTAACACCTGCTCACGATCACAATGACTTTATCCTCGGCAAAAAGCACAATCTGCCATTTATCAATATCTTAAACGATGACGGTACTTTGAACAGCAATGCTGGTCACTACGCCGGAGAGAAGAGATTCCATGCGAGATATGGTGTGATCGAGGAGCTTAAAAGACTGGGCTTCTATACAAAGCAAGAACCAAATAAAATAGTTGTACCCATATGCAGCAGATCGGGAGATGCTGTGGAGCCAATGCTGAAGCCTCAGTGGTGGATAAGGATGGAGTCACTGGCGAAGCCTGCCATTGATGTGGTTGAAAGTGGCGAGCTCATTATCCGACCCGAAGTGCAGAAGCGGCAGTATCTACAATGTATGAGAAGCCTTCAGGACTGGTGTCTCTCCAGACAGCTCTGGTGGGGTCATCAAATACCGGCGTACTACGTCAGTATCGAGGGCGAGGATAATAAGGATGATACAAATGATGATTACTGGGTATGCGGCAGGACTGAACAGGAGGCTCAAGAAAAGGCAGAAAGGAAGTTTCCTAGAAAGAGCGTATCAATCAAACTTGATGAGGACGTTTTGGATACTTGGTTTAGCTCTGGGCTTTGGCCATTTAGTGCCCTCGGATGGCCAGACTTATCATACGCTTTAGGTTCATTGATTTACCCCTCACCCAAATCGCCATTCAATATCATTCCCTCATCTCACAGCTGTAACACAAACGATAGGCCTAGGCTGTCCCATGGAACTCCAACAAAGAATGGAGAGATAGCACAGGCAAACAGGTACTGATCGGACAACTGTTTGCTCTAAGCCCAACTACACATAAATAGGAACTCTCTCCCAAATCCTACTCTTAACATACTCGTCTGTTTGTCTATCATACCCTGATTACGTATTACACCATGGCTGAAAGTCCATCAGATGAAGGTTGCGTTGCCTGCGGATGGACCCTTGATAGGCAAAACCGGTGTTCCTATTGCAGTCACATCAAAGTCATCTACACCGCACATAACCGAGGTGTATGGTCGATCGGGTCAGATTTTATCTTAAAGGAACGCCCTAATGACGGACCCAGGGAGGAAGTGACAACGCTGAACTACCTGGCAGCCAACACCAAGATCCCAATTCCTAAGGTTATACGTGACTGGGTCGATCGAAACGACCGGTACTTTCTCCTGGAGGAACGAATCGACGGTCAGACACTCGGGGCGGCGTGGCCTTCCTTATCCGACGAGCAAAAGGTATCCATTGCAGAGGAAGTTGCGGATGTCCACAAGTATTTATTGCAGCGGATGACCTCCACATCCATGCAAACTGTTGATCAAGGCCCATGTCGTTTAGAAATGCTTTTCTTCGATCAAGAACCACGTGAACCCTTCCACTCCGATCTCGAGCTCTGGGATGCTATCAGTCGTACCCTTCACAGCCCACCAGAAAAGGTATTTCCTCAGCGAGCGCTGGACAACTTGAAAAAGAGGTTTCCAAAATGCGAACCATACGTTCTCTCCCATTGTGATCTTGATTTGGAAAACATTATGGTCAAAGACGGCAAGCTTGTTGCCATTCTGGATTGGGAATATTCTGCGTATCTCCCAGTGTGGTATGAATATATCTCCGCCCTATGGGGATTCTCAGACATGGGAGTCGAATGGAATAGGATGCTGCGACCGCGCTTGGGTGTCCATGAAGATGCGAAAGACTTTGCCATGGATCTGTTTTATTCAAGAGAGTACCCGAATCTTGATGAGAAAGGCCGAGAGGTTTTGGAAAGGTTATCTTCGGAATGATATTGACTTGGAAATGTCCAAGTTTTCTTCGTGGTAACAGAGACCAGCAATGTCTTAGTACTGTTTTCTCTCTGGTTTTTGCTCCCGGTCAAACATGAAAGTATGATAGAACAATAGTTCACAAATATCTTTGAATGGTTGAGACAATCCTGACCCGGACCATGGTCCAGAGAGGATGATTGAAGGCATTGAGCCCAGTTATAAACGCGGTTAATAATTTACACCTCATCACGTGGATCATTTCACAAGGTTCTTGTTTCTTACAGTAAAGTCACGCGGTTTGTCAGACTGTTCGGTATCTTTTCTGCATTCATCTCTTGCACTTCAGCATATATTCCTCACAGCCAATCCACACCACACCTGCATTATATTCTTGCGTTTTACTCTATCCGGCATGCTACAGTCAAGGCCGACCAGGTGCAACTGGTAACTGCGCGCCCGTTGCCTCTGCCTGTCCCCGGAGTTCAATCGCATTGATCAGTTCACGATCCTCATCCTGCCATCCCTCCCGATCGTCCTTAACCAACCGGACAAAACACACATCTAGAATCAAAGCGATGGCACTGATGGCAACTCCGAAATACAGAGCCGCCCGATAACCCATAATCTGGTCGTCCAAGCGACGGGCAATCTGAACCTCGATCGTCGACGCGAACCCCAGCCCGAGACTGTTCCCGTAAAGGTTGAGTGTACCGATCATGGAACCGGCGATTCCTTGTTGGTGCCGCCGGACCGAGTTACTGGCGATGATTTGGCCTGCAGTGTATACGAAGTCGGGACAGAAGGAGAATAGAACAACAGACGGAAACACTTGAGCCCAGTATGTTTGCTTAATTGGGACTGTGGCCATCAGTGCATTAGAGATTAAGATGGTCACCGTCCCGATGGCGAGGATCCATTGCGCTGCTAGCCGGGGAATTAGCCAGGCCGCAAGAGACGCTGCGGCGGTGGCACAAATCACAAAAGGAGTCCAGCCCACGGCAAAGTGGAGAGGGGACCAGTGCCAGATCTCTTGTAGCCACAGTACCTGATACCAGATGCATGTCCCCACGGCCATGTAGTTGAGCAGGATGACCAGGAGCAGCGTGAGTAAAGATGGCGCTTTGAAGATATCAAGTGGCATGATAGGTTCAGAGGCATACTGCTTTTCCCAAAGGATAAAGCCACCGAAAAGCATCAATGACACTATCAACAGGGCAATTTCGTACGGTGTCGACCAGCCGACGCTGGGGGCTTGACTATATATGTTTAGTTTCTCATAGCCAGGCCTTAACAAGTTCGGCTACTTACTTCCACACAAAGTTGAACAGAATCAAGGACGACGTGCCCAAAGCCGATCCAATCCAATCGATCGTGCCGTGTTTATCAACCGGTGGCTCTCTGGGAGCCAATGCCCACACGGGGACAGTGCTGACGACACCGAGGCATGCCCTGCGATGATAAGAATGGGTACATTCTGGTACACCAGAGAGCATACATGAATAGGAAAAACCATTTCCAGTCCGTCTTTTCCAGGAACGCGCCCAGAAAGAGCGCGCCGAAGTATCCTCCTATGGGCGCTGACGCTGCAAAGAAACCCAGACTCAGATTGCGGACCCGCCCCGGTGGATTTGTTGTCGAAATCATCGCCACGGCATTAGGCATGATTAAAGCGCCGCCAATACCGCTAAGAGCACGCATTGTGATGAACCCGAAGAAATTGTTGCAAAAAGCGGCGATCAAGGTGCAAACACTCAGCCATGCGCCACCTGCTAAGAGCATCTCCCGATGGCCGAACACGTCGCCTAAGCGACCACTCATCAGCACGAACGTTCCTTGAGTAAGGCTGCAAGATTAGTTTCAAGCAGTCTTTAACCGGGAGATGGATTGTACGTACGCATAGCTGGCAGCGATCCACGAAGCATATGTTCCTTCCACGCCCATTGCATCAATCAATCTCTTTCCGCCCGCAATCCCGGCGAAGTTCACAGTCATCTATATATATAAGCTGCAATACTACAGACGGTCATCACGAGACATACCTGTACCAGGTTCGTCAAAATGAGCAGTCCGGTGACGGTTAACCGGCGAGCCTGAGTGACCCCATGAGAGGGCACCAGCTCAAACACCGGTTGACCCGTTTCTGGAGGTGTGTTGCTTTCAAATGGTTTCCTCTGTTCCTCCGGCACCTTTCTTTCTGCCACGGCCGGTGATTGATCCCCGGTGGAATTTTCCCTGGATAAGACATCAAGGTGGAGGGCTTGCACTAATGACATTGAAATGATGAGATTCAAAGGGCTGTTAGATGGAAGAATTCAGCTCGATGGCCGTGAGGCCTTTATACCACAGACAGCGGAATTTTGGGAGAAGCTGACAAATGGGCGGAACCGTGTTGAATGCGGGAAACCCTTTCGAGTATTCCGCTCTTGGCATTTCCCGGAGGACAAGGTTATAAGGAACGACAGTCGGATAACCGTCGAATCGGTTTGGTCTGTGGTTCAGGTCGGCATCACGGTCCAGCTTACGGGTATTTTGATTGATCAACTAATTCCGTGCGGGGCTCGTGACCCTCGGCTTGTCTTGGATCCCATGAAGCTTGACGTCTCTAGCTTTGACGGCGGCCCGACCTCGGAACATTAGACTAGGTATATCTTGCAGGCTATACGAGTCTACTAGTTCATTTGAGGAAGATTTAGCGTTCTCTTTCAAGGTACTATGTATCGAGAGCCATATCAGTGATAAAATCCCCTTTTGGCTCGGTGGACATGACGGTGATCACCTCAGTGACATTATTATGGTCGCCCAGGCTAAAGATAGTTTATTAGTGTCGGCCACAACTGTACAAGCTTTGCTGCCCGGGAACCGCCTCTGCAAGACATGACAAAATAAACCTTGTTTGATATCATACTGAATGGCAGTCTCGATGTGAAGTAATCAAAAGTACTATTTTGAAAGGGCTTATCAGGATACTTATTTGTGAATAAGCCTGTCTCCATCAGATGCAAAATTTTCGGAGCTAATTTGATAATGCAGGCTCCGAAGATAGCCGTGATTCGCCCATCAATTACATTACTCCGATATCCATCTCCTGTTATTGGCCAACAATCATGGACATAGGTTTTACCATATGTTGAGTGCTCGTATTATGCTATCTTTATCATGACGTCTTTACTATTGGGTAATTCACTCAACGCACAGACCCTACCTGTCGCATCAACCCTGTTTGCTATACATGTGAATTGCAATACGGCCGAGACAGATTTATCTCCGACTACTAGCATTTCATTATTCAAAACCGATACTTGCTTGTCACCTAGTCAAGCGGGTCATATTCCGACTGCACATAGTATGGTAGCAGTTTCATCGGGGCCTACACGGAAGCGATGATTGATGGAACAATGGTGATAAGAAACAAAATGCCGATGATTAGATTGGTAGACGCTCATGCTATGGCCGATGTCCGAATTTAGTATGCAACCCACCGGAGAGACCGGCTGTGCGTCTGGTGATTTAAATGGCCTGATGTCGTTGAAAATGGTCTACAGCGTCGATTTAAAGCCACCACGCCTCAAGACAGATCGCGCGCCCGACGTGGGGGTACCATTTCCTCATCCCAATCCCTTGTGATAAAGACAAGGAAAGGCTATAGCTGAAGTTCCAAATCAGAGTAGCGACAAAGACAATACGAGTTGCCACTCCCACGAACCGTGGGGGTGATTGTGATTACCCCGTGGGGACCGTCGGCCATTTTGTTACCCGATACTTAGGCTTTGCGGGGTTGATCGGATCCACTCAAGCTGTTTGAATTGTGAAGCGGCAAATGCCGCTTATCAACCTTATTCCTGTCATCTACCTCGGAGTTTATACGCGTGGGGGCGCGCAGGATCCCCATACAAAAGAGCAAATCACCGACCTGTTTAACGGGATATTCAAGCAGATCATCCTCCAGCCTTTGGCACGATAGACATGAAGTCGAATTCCAGTCACCATGAATCAGACGCCGTCAAACCCGGCGACATCGACCACATAAATGTGGTGCGCGTTCCCTTAACGGAGGAAGATAACAAACGCATTCGGAATAAGACCGACAAGGTCATTCTCAGTATTTTGATGTGGGCTTACTTCTTGCAAATCCTGGATAAGACAGTTCTCGGATACGGGGCCAATTTTGGCCTCAAGACAGACGCCAATTTGACAGGGAACCAATATTCCTTGGTCGGCTCTATTGCCTCGATTGCACAGCTGGCATGGCAGCCGTTCTCTTCGTTTCTTATTGTGAAGGTCCCCCATCGGATACTAGTTCCTGTTCTAGTAGCCGGCTGGGGCGTTGCGCAGGCTGCGATGGCGGCTTGTCATAGCTTCGGGGGCCTCATGGCTACCCGGTTCATCCTCGGCTTGTTTGAGGCGGGTTGTCTTCCTTTGTTCGGGATCATCACCGCACAGTGGTATCGCCGTGCGGAACAGCCCCTGCGCGTGGCTGCCTGGTATAGTACCAATGGGCTTGCGACGATCATCGCTGCGGCGCTGAGCTATGGACTGGGACACATCAAGTCAAGCGTGCTGAAGGAATGGCAGATGTAAGCATGTGACCAGCTGTATTTATTAGTCTAACAATGTACAGTCTTTTCCTCTTCGTCGGCCTCGTTACCGTCATCTCAGCCCCTGTAATCTACTGGCGCCTCGATAATGACATTGCCTCCGCCCGCTTCCTAACCGAACAAGAAAAGCTACAAGCGATGGAGCGTCTCCGCGCCAACCAGACTGGCGCTGGAAATCGGGAATTCAAGATGCAACAAGTCGTGGAAGCCGGGCTAGAACTGAAGACATATCTATGGATCGGAATCGCGTTGTTGTTGAACGTGGGCGCGTCTGTAACAAACGTGTTTGGTCCACTCATTTTGTCCGGACTGGGCTTCGACAGTTTCCGAACTACGCTGCTCAACATGCCATTCGGTGCTCTGCAATTCATCGTAATCCTCCTTGCCAGTTACCTCGCACAGAAGGCCCGCATCAAGGCCGCTGTGATTATCGGTTTCATGGTCCCAGTTGTGGCAGGTCTGGCATTGCTATACGCACTTCCACGAGATAACTCCGTTCAAGGAGCATTAATGGCGGGATACTACCTGCTCGCGTTCTTGTTCGGCGGAAACCCGCTCGTCGTCTCGTGGATCGTGGCCAATACAGCGGGACAAACGAAGAAGTCGATCTCCATGAGTCTCTACAACGCCGCCTCATCCGCAGGGAACATCATCGGACCATTACTGTTCAATGAGAAAGACGCGCCCTCGTACCGCCCAGGCCTGCAATCCTGCCTCGGCATATTCTCTGCCCTAGTGGCTGTCGTGTTCATCCAATGGGCCGACTTGTTCGTGCTGAATAAGATGCAGGAGCGTCGTCGAGTGCAGAACGGAAAGCCAGCCAAGTTCGTGGATCGCTCCATGCAGGAGAGGTACGAGGTTACAGACGACGATGCCGAAGCAGATACAGCTGGCCAGAACGTCGGAGATCACGCGTTTATGGATCTGACGGATCGCGAGAATGACGAGTTTGTTTATATTTATTAGCTTACTATTATGAGATGACCTTACTTATATACCTTTATCTTAAGTAGATGCAACTTACTGTAATTATTGTTCAATATTTCCACGACTCTCACAAACAATCTAGTCATTGCTTCAAGGTTTAATGGAAATTACAAGAATTACAGCGCCTATCTCATTGACAAACTAGTGAACTACAACAAATTGACCTTCAAGTTGTGACAATATCAAACCTACTTGATAAGAACCTCGAGCAAATTAACACAACCACAATAATACCAATTGACAGAGCAGGTCTACACAGCTTTACTAGTGTACAGGCCAAGGCAAGAAATTGCAAGATAAGAATAGCGTCGAGTATATGCATAAACAGTTGTGGAATGATGTTCAGTCTCTTGTATATAACTGAGAGTATGTATTATGGGTATAGTCAGTTCAGTTGGAGCTAATCAACCATGGTATACAGATTTGGATATGATGTATTATAAGTGCACATGGATTGTCACCATCGGCAGGATAAGCATGATGACGCTGTAGACATGTTTGTCATGCTAGTAGTTTAAATAGACTCGGTATGACCTCAAAATATAGAACAGTTCATATTCTCAGACATAAAGCAGTCTAGGCAATCGCACTCTTAAACCTGTTCAGCGGATCATACTGCCTTTTCAAGCGCTGCAGTCTAGCGAAATGCGGTCCCCAATCTATATTCCATAAGTATCTAGACAGAGACAGAGAGATCCACATACCTTGTGCGTATCATGAAAGTCCTCAAGCCCGTTAGGCAGATAATGAAGCTCAGCGTGGTTCCCCAGAACCCTAACCCGGCTTCAATGGCTAGATCTCTTGCCATCCGTTCCTGGTCTTCCCCAGCGTCAGATGGACACCCCGTGCCTAGGAGTAATATATACCCTGCACCGACGGGCCTCCGCCAGGCGCAGGATGATACCGGACCGACAGGGTCCCTCTGAGACAGTGAGACATAGTTTTACTGACATGTAGGATTACTCGCCGAACTCATTAATTCAAGATTATATACGTGCACTCGGACAATGACTCGTCCGTGCTCTGGATATAATCGTACCATCTCACAGCGTTGATGGTAGTTTCTTTTGTGATTTCTCGGAGAAGAGGCGCCCAGAACTGTTTCATACGCCCCTTGACGATGTGCCTTGTCTGGTCTTATTAGCATAAACTTTGAAAATATAGAATAGAACCTACCCTGTAAACCAGCAACACCCGCCAAAGTAGTAACCCCGTTTGATCCACCGCGCCAGGCACATCCAGTGCCCATTGAAAGCTAGCCCGTCCGTGCGCTTCACCGTGTGCATCGAACGCATGAATCACCAGCATATCAGACGCTACCCCGATAGACTCTAGCAGACGCTTCTCAACCACGTACAGAAACATGGTGATCCGCGGATCGACCGGCCCGGAAACAAACCGCTCAATACCATCGGCCACTTGCTCGAGACACTCCCACGGAACCAGAATAGGACCAGCCCATATATCCCGCGGCTAGGGAAACACGCGAAGCACAACCCGGACGAGAACTATACATCATTATCAACACCAACATCCGCACCCGCACAACAAAACGGTAAAGGTAACCCGCCCCACCGCCGCGAAGCGCCCACAATAGCTCCGGCTCAGTCGAGGCCCGAGCCATCGTGCTGGACGACTTGCGCGTCTATCATGTTCCCGGGGTCAGATATACAGCCGTATTCGCCGGAAAGCCATGAGAAGCCTCCGCTTATGATCGTCCCCGCGACACGGAGGGTGTGCGCGCACCCACGACTACATTGTAGTTTGATTAAACTCGGGGCGGGTGGCTTACCCCCGTATCCTGGGCCGTGTCTTCCAGCTTGGTGTGCACCTCTGCCCAGGTCCGGCCTGCTCTTATAGTTACAGTCTCTGATTCTTCGTTGAAGTGGAAGTCGTCGAATGCAGATGTGTTCACGAGGACGTCTTTTGCAGATGCCGACATGAACCCATGGCTGTATGTTGCAAAGCCCAGGGTCGTGGAGTGGAGGTAGGCGATTGTCGCGCTTAAAGAGGTAGTGGATACGAGACGACGATAAGGCGGGGATGCAGCTGTTTCTGGGAGGCCCAGGTTTGGCTGTGTGATGTGTACTCTGCGGAGTAGGGGTGATTATCTCGGGGTGGAGTAGCGAGCGCAGCGCTGTGAGTTGTTCATCTATACTCGATGTAGTCATTGTTCGGTGTTCAGCTGGTGGTTACGATATGAGACTGGCTTACTTGCAATAAGTACTATACTGGATAGAAGGCCTCTTATCAATGCCATGTCTGGCATCAATAATCCAAGTCAGTCTAGTCGGATCCGGATCCATCAGGAGTGGGTCGTGGATTACACCATATTCACTCGGAACTCCGATTAGCTCACGTCAACATTAACTATATAAACTCCTACATTCAGTCAATCATCGCATTGCATTCATCACTCATCATCCATTCACCATTAAATCAGTAAGTACACGTACACACCCCACACCTCCAAATCTAACCTCAAACAACATGCACAACACAGGATACACCATCCACTGCAACAAGCTGCCCTGGCTGCCTCTCGCCCCGAAAGTCTTCGTGCGAATAATCAAGCTCGACCCCCAAACAGGCGAACACACGATCATGGTGCGCGCCGAGCCAGGCGGTCTCCTCCCCCGACACCGCCACGAGGACAGCGCAGAGATCTACGTGCTAAAGGGGGGCGGCGCGCACCCGCAGACCGGGTCATTCGTGGCAGGCGACTACGTGTCGGAGATTAAAGGGGCCGTTCATGATCCTCTTCCGTTTGAGTGCGAGACGGAGTTGTTGATGGTTAGTCGGGGTGCGTCTGTGTTTTTGGCGGATGATGGGTCCGATTTGTATGTTATGGATGTGGATATGCTGCAGCGGCTTGCTGGTAATTGATATTATCTGGTATTTGAATTTATCTGTGAGGTAGGATAGGAGTCGGTAGTTATCGGAAGTAGTAGGGTTGACTCCGAGCGAAAGGGTTAGCGTAGCTTTGTATCATCATATATTAACGGGACCAAGTCAATTGCATCGTGTACATCGAGATGCCAGTCCTGAAACCGCATCCGGGTAATAACAGCAGGTGGTGCGATTGCCACCGCCAGCATCTACTACACGAGCGATGTGAACTTCATTCCATTACCACCCTCGGACCCAATCTTCCACAGTAGATACATGGATCTCAACCCGACAATACACGACTTGCACACGAAGAAAGTCGCCTTCTCCGACATCGATCCCACCCTCTTGCAAGACGAGAAACTTCTCGCTAGATATTGCGGTATCTTCGCCGGAAATGGTATTGTCCGAGTCTTCGGCAGTGTGTATTTCAAGCTAATATAGATGAAGTGTTCGCGCCTCAACGCATCCTCTGACATGTCTCTACAAAGAGCACACATCGCGTCAACTCCGATCTCCTGCCCAGTTCCTAACATCAGATTACAGGTCGGAACCGAAATAGCGAAGTGGTCGAGAAATCATCCGATACAATCATCATCCGCGGAGATACAGTGGCTAATAAAGGCTTCCGCGATCTAGACGGCATCCTAGAGAGGTCACGTCTCACGTCAACACTGAACAACAGGTAGTGAGTTCGGGCTCAAAACGCTCTTTTTCCAGGGCCTTGGAAAGTCTCGCACACTACCTATGCCTGGACCGGTAATATGGTTGCATGAGCTGTACGCAAAGGGTTTGTTGGTCTCTGGTGTGTCTTATGTTTTCAAGTCTGCATAGTTTATCTTTTTCGTAAGTATCAATCTCAATTAGAATACTAAGCTCAATTACTCAACTTCGGACTTGTCAGGTGCAGGCAAGGTAATAAGTGGATCTCGGAAGTCCATGGTCGGAAAGCCGAGCGAAAACAGATTAGTGCGGTGAACATAGTTGTCTTGATCTCTTGGTAAACTAAATGCACCTTTGGTTCTTCTCAATGGGCAGACTAGTTAGTGGTCGATAGCTGACTCGGTAATGATCTAGAACTGAACTTCTGTTTATCACTAATCTGTGAGGATATGTGATTAACAGTCGGATTTTACTTCGGTACAGAGCTAAAGTCGGATCGCATTCAACCATACAAAGTAACTGAATTGTATGTCAACATCGAATCCTGCATTAGGTAGATAATTCATAGCCAAAGACCATGTCCAAAGGAAAGGTGATGATAATGCTGAATGTCTGGAGAGAGGTGTCTTCCATCTCAACCATCCACCGCTAAAGGTCCTCCTGTTCTCCCAGTTCTTGATATAATAAGTTCTCGTAACGCATAAACATCTGGAAATCGGGATCATGATCTGAGTCTGATGACGTCCATATGCCCTCTACTTCACCGTTCATGCGTACACGGAATATATCCCTTTTGGTACGCTTGCTCCCTCCACATTGGTATCGCCACCAATAGCCTGGGAAATGCTCCGCGTCCTGATTTAAAATTCTTGTCTTCTTCCACCCCATCGTACGGAGTACATAGGAATCCACAGGGTCCGCATACACACACAGAATACTTTAGGATTCTCGTGGATGGCCAGACAATTCCAACCAAAGAGCTCCACAAGAGAATCAAAGAGGCAATGGTATGAGGCAACAAATCTGTATCTTATCTTCTCCGCTCTGAGGAGGGTTTCATAGAAAGACCTGAGTTCCTTGTCCTCTGCAAAACCCGAGTGTGTATGGTCAGCCGCATAACGCGAGCCATAATTCTGTTTCGTAAAGGTCATGAGGTTGTACTCAAAGCTCCGTTCGTGGAGCACCCTTATATATTCCAACATGCCATCCTTAACATCGGATTGTACGGTCACGGGCCTGTTCTCCCCAGGATAGTGGCGAGCTAATTCCATCTCTCTGCTTATCTGGTCCGATTCTGGAACCATACTTTCCATTTCCTTCGACAAGACCTTCAGTAGCTTCTGCATATGTTTATGTCTCCTGTTCTCTTCCTCGTCTTTCTGAATCAACGTCTTGTCACGGGTGACCGCATCGACCTGGTGCTTCTGTTCGGGACGTTTTCTTCGACGAACAGACGCAACTTCATGATCTCTCCGGGGGCTGGTGTCATCGTCGTCTGAGTCTGAGTCGTTGGACCCGCCCCCTGGAGCGTTTACTCAGCCGTTTCTTCGTGCTGGACGGTTATCACCTACCCTCCTATGAGCGTTAGATGGCTCCGGGGGTGGTAGCGGTTCAGTCTCACGGTTTGTTCGGCGTGATACCTCGGCTGCAAGTGACTGGCCAATGTTGCCTTCGATCTGGATCGCTGGCGTGGTGACAACGATGGGTTTTTGTTTCGACGCTGCACGAGGCTCATCGGATATTTCGTCCTCTGTCACCGATAGCAGCTTCAACTTGCGCACAGTGTCACGCACCGCTTGATCCCTGTCCTCTCTGTTGACCGACATGTAGGAGTGATACTTTGGAGTCAGGCTATGATGCTATCAATGAAAACAACATAGAAACAAGAGAGAGGAAGAGAGGAATCTCTATCAAGCCTGTGGACCCCAACGCAATGTTGGTCGGTGTCCCCCGAGGCATCCGAGCTCGCTGTCTAAGCCACGCCTTGTGTAACAACTTGGCTCCCACGCTCAGGTATCATGAATTGGAGATATTTATCTCCCACCTGTCTTCCTCTCCACCTACCGGCTTTAGTGGGTTACCTATGTAACAGATTCGCAGATGAACCGGCGGTTCGAACAAGAAATGGACACGCCATCGGCCCGCAACTCCACAACGACGGCATTTTCCCGCATGTCAACCGCAGCCCAGTCATTGGATTCGGAAACCTCCGTAGCGGCATCTGCGGCATTGACCGACTTACCCTTAACACAGATAGATGTTGATGAAAAGCCATGGAAATATATTGGTAAAATGCTACCCTTCAGCAACTGTCCAGAATACTGACATGCCAATGGAGGCTACCACGCATATTCCAGGTTTCTAGCGTTCGATAGCGATTTTTATTGCTTTCGCCGACTCGAACAACTAAACACTCGTGTGATAGTCGCTCTCCAAAATCAGCTCGCGCAGATAGAAGAGTCACTGGATGAGATTGATAAATTGTGCAGTAGGCGAGAGGCGCCCGATGTGCACAACGGAACATTTCGTAATGACACGCAAGATGACCGGGTTAACCTGATATGGGAAGCTTACAGGAGGCTGGAGAGTTACAGTTCGCGTGTCCAGGCCTGGGACTGCCCCTTGGCTGACGTGGTGTATATGTAGACCGATTTCTAAACGAATATGCGCAGCTGAGGTCGCGTGCAACTGCCACAGAGAGGGATATCACGAGCTTGAAGAATTGGCATTACAACCACGAGGGAGCGATCAAAAATGAAGAAGCAAAATATATCGACGGAGGTGACTTGTTCGCACTCGTACCGAAGGAGAGAAGCCCTTTGCGACGTGTCTTCGAATGATCATCTCACTTCCGGCTATCCAGATTATGGCAAAAACACCCGCCATCGGAGCTGCCACTTCATGTCCAACAGCACGTCCACTATTCGTCCGACCGTCGAATTGACCAATTTGTCACCCTGACAATAATCACAGTCGGGCTTCTGATGCTCATATCGCCGATATGGATCTTAGCATTTATCCACCCGGTTATCACCAAGTTGACTGTCATCACGCTGTTTATTTTGTTATTCTTGATCCTGGTCTCACTAGGCACGAATTCGAAGCCATACGAATCCCTTGCAGCGACAGCGGCGTATGTTTTCTTGAACTATCCAAGATACGGATGCTGACATGGTTTAGATACTCTGCAATACTGATGGTGTTTTTGCAGCTTGGGTCCGGTGAAGTTTAGTTGAGGGAAACAAGGGAATGCTTTGTGATCATGTAGTTGGTATGTGAGTGCTGGAGAAAATGAGAAGACGGCAGAACGGTATAATATTGTCATGTGGTCTAAGGCATCTACTATTCTGGCCTAAGATACGATCTTTACAAAACTGTAACGTGGTAATCGTAGTAATCTTTTCTAAGAGTTACTACAACTTATGCACTCTACGACAGGCCTTGATTCTGATTGGTGGATGGTTCTCCAAGTTTTCATAATCCCGCGCTAATCCCTTTCGGCTTTTATCGGTTAGACTGAGAATAACCTCAAAAACGCGAAAGCATTCCACCTCTACACCTGATTATTACACCATTCTAATGAACAAACTCATCGAATATATACTCTATACACTGTATAAATTAATTAAACCGACGCAAGCTTATTAAAGCCCAAGCGTGTTCTCGAATAAATGACATCATGGCAGAGATCCTGGCGGCGGTAAGCTGTTTTGTATTCCTCAAGTCGAATTTAGACTGAGACAAATAGTGTGATCGATGTCACTCAAGGAAGGTGAAGTGTGATCGGCAGCTAAAGTGTGCCAATTGTGCCGATGCCAGTGTTGCATGTCGACGAAGGCGTCCTATGAGGGTGTCGAAACAAAAAGTTCCTCTTGGGTATCTAACCGTTGTCTATTCTTGTCGTTAGTTCTGATGATAACTGAATCTAGGATACCAGAAGAAAGTATCATCAGTTTAGGGGAAGAGCCAAACCGTTCACGGATGTAGGACATTCCTTGCTTCGAATTGGTACATCCATCTCAATTTCCAAGCTGTGCTGACTACAGTTAGTGAACAATCGAATAGTCCTAGTGGTCCAGACGGGGAGGGTCTGGTGGATCCGGGCTTAGGGAGAGAGGCATCCCGATCAGACACCTCTCGACGTGACGAGGCTGTAGCCACCTCCACGCATTACTCAGAGCAGGCCAGAGTTGTTATACAGACGGATCTCAACAGTAGGAACGCTAACAACCTTCCCAGTAGTGAAAGGCGGAGAATCCTAGAGTCTGCCGTGAAGCTAGTCGAGAGCATCGCAAACGGAGAAGAGCCGGATCCCGAGCGAACTGCAACCTCGTCGGGGATGTCTAATGAGTATTCTCATGTAGATATCCCGCCAGTTCCCCCGGTAGAGATGCTCTTCATGCTACTTCCAGGTTAGTACACATGTCTGCGACTGTTCATCACTAACGGATACAGAACCGGTGGTATGTGAGGGACTCTATTCCCATATCCGTTGGCCCGACCATATATCAGACAGAACGTTTGAGCATATGATGACGAGCCTGCTCAATCAGGATTGCCAAGGCCAACTATGGCATCAATATAGTATATGTGTTTACGTCAAAGCGATGTTCCACTTATACCAGCTGTCTAGATTATCGGCCAATATCAACGTCAAGCAACAGCTGCACAAAGCCAAAAAGACCTATGAAGCTGCTGCTCTGCACTCGCTGAAACACCTGAACATGATGTCAACCCCAAGTCTGACTTCTATTCAGGCTTTGATATCAGGCGTAAGTAGCTCGTCTCGAAGCTCGGCTCATTCTAACCGGACATAGGCACTTCTAATGCAACATATCAGCAACATGAGCCAGTGCTGGCAATTGAACTCCTATGCCGCCCGCCAAATCATCTTCTTAAAGTATCACCGCATCTCCAACGCCTCAACGGAAATATCTCAGGAAATCCAAGTAGCGGTGTGCTGGTGCTTCTACTTAGACCGGACAATCAGTTCTCTTTTGCTGCGACATCCCTCACTGCCAGAGTTGCGCATCCCGCCAACAGACGCCATCACACTCGATACATCCTTACCGTACAACAAGCTGCTTCTCGGGCTTTTAGACCTTGCACAAGTCCAAAGCGCGATATTGGATATAAACCTCAATAGCGACAAGGTGGCTAAAAGTCACGGGATAGAAATCTGCCAGGGCCTGCAAGACCAGATGGCGACAATTCATTTAAAATTGGTCGAAGTATTGTTCCTGAACACATTAACTAAATTCGTCAGCTAATGAATACAGAGCAGGGCGTTGATCTCAGGCCCAGTACTTTGTGACTGGATAGCAGCCGACTTTTGCTATTTCGCCATCTACGTCGATATTCTGCGCACGCGCGTAGGCTACGACGGGAGCCAGGCAACACACAGCGCCTGCTTGGTGTATTCAAGACAGGCACTGCAGACCTTTCAGTTCCTCCAGGAACATCTCAACGATCTGCCGGGCTTCATCGATCCAGACCCCTCGTTTCTGACCTGGTACAGTCATTCACCTCCACTTATCCCACTCACCAATGCTAAGATGCATTCTAGGACGGTATCCTTGTATCCAGCCACCCCGTTCTTTGTCCTCTTCTGCAATATCATAAATTCATCCAACATAGAGGATCGCACGCTAGTCCAGCGCGTGATTGAAGGGCTATCGCAGTTCAAACCAAGTCCGTATCTGGCAACACTCTTGCGCTTATTGACATCCATCCAACGTCTCTGCGACCCATTGTTTGCGACTGGTCAGCGGAGACGACCATCCAGCCTTCCACAAGGTAATGTCGTTTCGGACCAGCAACCCAATCAAAGTGCTTCTAGTCCATCGATCGTACCCGGTCCAGGAATGGAGCTGCCGCAGGATATACACATGTCAGTGTTCCCGAGTACAACAGTACACGGGACAGAAGAGCTTTGGGGACAAGGGGAGCAGAATGTACCGTTCCCGACGGCAGATGATTTGATGTGGGAGTTGTTCAATAGTCAATTACCGCTGGGTGGGTATGACATGGACATCGTTTTATAATCCAAGATTTCAAGCAGGGAATTAAATTCCAAGGCAGCCAGTATATAGACACTGAATAGAGTATAACAATAATGTTACTCTTGGATTGTACAGCCTAGCATACTATGCATTGTCTAATGTTCCCAGATGTTCTTATTAGGTGTACAGTTCTAGCAAGGCTGGATGATGAAATAAATCTGGACATGTCTGACAGTTATCATATGCTACACCGTTAAGAAAAGACAGATTGAGAGTGATTGCCATTATGAAAAACTACATCCTTCGCCGCACGCTTTACGCTTTACCAACCTGAGATAGCTTCCCTTACACCGTTGCACGCGGGATCGAAACCGTGTCCCCAATAGGCTTATTGGCCATATACCGTACGAACGTATCGTAGATAGCCATGTCTGTTGTATTCAGGTCATACAGAGGGGATTGGCGAATGATTACATCCTGTCCATTCCAGTGTGCCTGAAGAATGCGACCGTGCTTATGAGCAATAGAGATCACCTGAACCTTTAGACTGTCAGGAAAGTGCCAACGAACAAATCAGTAAACATACCGGGATAATGCAATGATCCTTCAACTTCGGAAGCGTAAGCCTGTATCTCATGGCCTCCAGGATGCAGCGGACTTCCCCGCGGAGGAGTCTGTCATCGGCATCCACAGTATGAAATAGCTTGATCATGACATGCGGCCAATCTCCGTCTTCCCAGTGTTCCCAGACTTCTTCGAAGCGACAGTTCGCAATATTGTCACCATGTATGAAGAAACTGTCACTAAAGAGAACGCCGTGGGTTTGCCTACGAACCTTTGTTAGAAGTGTCAGTTTGAAAGGAGGCACAGAGTACATACCTCTCGTACCACCGCGCGGCTCGCTTTAGATTGTTCTTCACATCGACACGCTTGGCCGAAAAGAAGGCATCTATGTAATATGCGAATTCCCCAGCAAAAGCTCGACGGATAGACTCTTCACTTCTATATTCGACAGGCCAGTGGGGCTTCTCTACCAAGCGATGAAACTTGTCAATAAATTCTGGAACGCTTGGCTTGCTGTAATCCAGTGGATGCGCTGCCAGCTCTGATGTTGACATAGGCCGGAAGAAAAGCGGTTTGTCTGTTGACTCCTTATGAGGAGAAAATGCTTCTACCTTGATGTGATGACATTCTAGCTGGATTTGATCTAATACAGCAGTGTCTAGCTTCCTGATCTCGCGGGATATCTGGCCCAGGAAGACGGTCGTTTTTAATTTGTAACCTATTTTATCATCCTCACTATCAAGGACGAGATGTTGAATAGCCTTTCGGAGCTTTCGAAGAGTCATTGTGTTCAATTTTATCAGGTTAAAATAGATTCAGAAGAGGGATAATGTAGGCGGATGTGGAGTGTCTTTTGGGGAAGAAGTGGGGGAGTACCTTTTAAAATAAGTAGTAGTAAGTGAATTGACGGCCTCAGGATTCAGGAATAAACTTCCCGTCAACGACATCTTTTCCTACCTTCCATTCTGTGATATATTCACTATACCCTCCCTTTTTCTCTGTCTTTCTTCCTTCACTTTTTTTTGTTGATGTTGAACCTGGAGGGATCACCTGATACCCCTTGGTCATTCATGTCAACACAACTCTATCAGTTATTCAAGTTACACTAAACTATGATTCTCCTTCTATTTGATTCATATCACTACCATGGCTTTTGGTTGAATATACTCCGAGCTTCACTAGATAGGTCAGGATCTGTTACATTTAAAGAAATAGCGGGACAATAAGGTTGTAAGCCCATGCCAAGTCACAATGTGAAAGGCTAGTATTTATTTAGCAATTCGTGGTAACCACTTTAGTGGACATTCCAGTCCTTCGCGCTTGCACAATCATGTCTCGTGCATGGAAAATGAGTGCAACTATGATGGATGCAAACTGCTCCATGTCGTCGCCATTGTCCATCAGCCATGGACCAAAGGAGTTCATGGTTAAGAAGGCACCTGCGTGCTTGACACCGGTGGTTAGATACTCGACATATTCCGGCGGGTATTCTCCAAACGTAAGGTAAATCTCGTTGTAATCGGCAGAAATTATCAACCGTCTAGATAATTAGATAATCGCTTTGCATAGTAAGTATCTGTGGATGGTAATACAACTTACCGGCCATTAAGTATACCTGGGCTTTGCGGAGCATTCTTTATCCACGCCACAGTCTCAACACTTTCTTGCTTGACGATGGCATCATATATCTCCTTTTGACCCAATCTCTTCACCTCTAGCAGCACTTTGACAATCCTGTCGCTGAGATCCCAAAGCAATCCATCTGGTATCGCAGTGCAGCTTGCTGAGTCAAAGACCGCCGTGAACTCCACTTGTGAAGGATCCCACTCCACTCTCGCATTCGGTACAAGCTGCGTAAGGCAGTCAAGTAAAGACACGAGAGCAAAAACGACTAGGATCTCATAGTCCGCCTTCTTCTCATCTCTGCTGCCTCCCTCCTCCATATGAATATCACTTTTGTGATCGACTGACAATCGCAGCTGCCTCCGTTTAACAAAGTCCCACAGGTCCTTTCCACGCTGTGTGATACGCCGCCTGTCTTGGTCGCTGGTTTCCGACCCAGCTGGGGATTCGTAGGTATCGCTTGCTGATGAATGCAAAGCTCTGGATTGCCATCGTATCGGGGCTCTAAAGGCACCCGGCCAAATTGCGCTGTTCTCGTCCATATGGTCAACATCTATCTTACCGCGTAAGATGCTCAGGTAGTTTTGAAACTCTATGGAGTTGGACAGGTATTGCTTTGCGATTGCCCAAGTCTTGTCCAGACCAAACCTCACGAGTTGTGAGTGATCGAAGGCCTTCTTTGTCAAAGTCCCAGGCCACAAGACTCGCATCATCAAAAATTGCTTTTTGAGAGTTTTTGATCCAGACATCATAGATTTGATGTCCTGGATTGTTATTTTGGTAAGCTTGCCTTGTTCCTCTAGAGTAAACCACTCATCCTCGTCCTTTGGGATGAAGAACTGGCCAGGAAAATCATCTTTTGGCTTTTTTTTTCGTCTCCTTTGGTCCTTTGCGAGACGAAATTGAGCCTTTATGGGACGACATTGCGAATCGAAAGAGCGCTAATATGAAAGCTTGGTGTATTTTCTCGAGAAATACAAAGCAGTTGGGAGATGAAAAGCGAGTAGAAGGCAAACAAGGGACAGTATCTATGGTGGATATACTCTCCAGTGGTTGAAGAAGAAATTTTGATCTCTTTTTTATTCTAGAACGATTTTTATGGACAAGAAATACCGTATTAAATACGCCATCTTGCAAGGCAGTTTCATTCACTCCACCAATTCACTAGCTTTTGAAAGAAATGTCTTCATTGGCAAGTCACCCTCTGCCGCTTCTCAATCAGCTGCTCAACCAGAATCTAGCGATGGGCACCTATAGCCCTCCTGTCAGCTACAACTCTTTGTGGTGACACTTGCAAAATATAGGGCGATTCCCAGCTTTATATACGCGCTTATTCACAGTACTATACTTCTGCTCCTCTGATTAGCTACTAACCATGTTGTTGAAGGTCCTTTATGTACTCTTTATACAGGTTGAACCTATAGCGGTAATGATAGGCATTCCGGGTCTTCGGATAGGGATCAATGTGCGCTTATCAACGTATCAGAGAGTAGCAAACTCGGAGTCCCGCATGGCTCTTCTATAAGTCCTTGTCGGGTTGTCCTGACCGCTAAATCCTAATCTATATTAATCTCATTGCCACGCGATTCATTGAATATATAGTCATTGGGTGGAGTGGTTGGCGGATTATAATATCGCCTGGTACTCTTATAATTAAATGACAAGGATACCATATATCAAGACATTGTGTCAAGATAGTGCGTGACGCGTCTGAGAATATCAAAGAACTATTCTTGACTATTCTTTGCTATTTTAATTCCTTTGTCAAAGAGACTATTTCTCGCCAAAAGTCGGCCTATTCACACACGATGGTTTCTGTAGGGTATAAGTTTGCGAGAAGTGTCACAAATCTATCAATGAGCTATCAATGAGGAGTTCAGGCATAGTACCTAAGCACTAAGATATTGCAAACACTCTTTATACAGAGACGACACTATCTGTTAGTTATTTATTGCTTTAGTTGAACACACAGTTTTTCAGAATGTTGAAAATTACGATGAGAATTACTCAGTGCACTGGATTCTCAATTGAAAGAAACCTTTCACTACTCACATAATGAAGTGAATATGCTGCGAGATCTAGTGAAGTCCTAACTTAGCAGATAGTTTTTCTACTCATCGGCCCGCTGTCGCATAACCTTGGTGACTACTGTTTACATTTTTTGATAGGACATTATTCACTACCAATTATAAAGAGTTGAGGCTTTATATGTGCACTACTCAAATATAAACACTATGTAGTCTATAGTCTGTTGAGCCACCCCTTATGGAAATAAAACCTTAAGTTCTTAGGAATTTGGGCAAAAGATTAAAACCCTTACATGATGTATTCTCTCTATTCTGATTAGTTCGGAGACTTTTTCTGATAGATATGTCAAATGCAAATCCTAACTAGTAACGTCAAATAAATCCATTTTATTAATTTCATTACTAACTAGATGTCACAGTCTGTCAACAGCCTTAAGATAATTAATCAAATCTGCATTTTCTATCCTTTCTATTTTGATCGTAGAACCCAGGCCGTTGAAACCAGGTTATCCTACGGTTATGATGTGTTTACAACCTTAACTCAAAGTTACAGATCCAATATTTCCTGAACCAATGGAACACTACAAGTATTTAGTCCAAGACAGGTGTACTATAGTATATTGTTTACAGCCATTTCCTAAACCAAGGGGCTCTTTCGTCTCATGACTGTCATCCCTCGCGTGGCCACATTCAGGTGGTACAGCTTGCATATTCTAGTCACCGTCACATCATTAAATCGATAGACTTACACTATATTGTACACCGGCACTGATTAATTAAAGTTTAAGAAGAAAGTCAAGGTGGCTTCTAATATGAAGTGGCAAAGCTCGCTGGGTCTCAATATACGTCTCTTTCTGATAGGCGAGCTCTAGAAAGTTTCCAATGGTTCTCATAAATTCTCTCATCTGTTTTGACCAAATACTCCACAACGTGCACTCTAACCACGATATATTTAGCTTCTTCCCTAGCCTTGCTGCCCATTTATCTGATGACAGGCTACTAGTGACATACTATAATGTCATCGCTACAACTCTTGCCACTCGCCAGTACTGACCAACCAGCGAACTATGCACGTTTCAATGGGTTGTCCACAGCCCTTGCATAAAGTCATCCCTACCGTTTCTGTCTTATTAAAATCGAACACTAGACCGAACATATGCTACTTCATGTCCACATCTTTCAGTCGGAGAAAAACACCATGAATGCACAAATCTATGTGGTCGGTCTTGCCGTTTCCATCAGCTGTCTTTTACTCCGGACCATCTATCGCCTCTACTTCCATCCTCTTAGCAAGTTCCCGGGCCCGAAACTACCTGCAATCACACATTTGTATGAATTCTACTACGATGTGGTCAAGGGCGGGAAGTTCGTCTGGGAAATCCAGCGAATGCACGAACAATATGGTGCACATCCCCCTCCAAACCCTGTTCCTCTATTTCTAATCAAATATGTCAGGACCCATTGTGAGAATAAACCCACTGGAACTGCACATTAAAGACCCATATTACCACGACTCTATCTATTTGACAAGAAGACAAGAAAAGGATCCGTACATGGCTCGGGTATTTTCCGCGCCGCATTCAGCCGCTGCCACGGTAGACCATGATCACCACCGGTACCGTCGGGACCTGACAACCGCATTCTTCTCGAAGCGGTCCGTCATGAGTCTGGAGAGCCTAGTCCATGACAAGGTAGACAAAGCATCGCTGCGGTTTCTAAATGCTTACGAACAAGGAACCGTCATCTCTATCGATGCAGTGTTTGCAGGTTTGACGGCCGACCTTGTCTCGCATTATACTTACGGTGAGAGTATGGGGGTTCTAGATTCAAAAGACATGAAGAATGACTTTCGAGATGCTATTCGTTCTCTCGGTTCGATATGTCACCTTACCAGGTTCTTTGCCATCTTTCACGGACTGATAGATGGGGCTCCAGCACTTCTTGAATGGATACAGCCCACGTCCAAGGGCTTACTAGACACAAGACGCAAAGTAGAGAAAAAGGCCATGCACAGGCTCAATGAAACCAAGGGAAAGAACACTAAGTCCACGAAGACAATTTTCGACTACATTTGCGACCCGGCAATACCACCTGAGGAAAGATCCCTTGCAAGAGTGAAAGATGAAGCATTTATATTCCTCCTTGCAGGTACTGAGAGCACAGCGCGCGTATTAACCACGGGCGCCTTCTGGATCTATCGAGATAGATCACTACTACAGAAAGTCCGAGATGAATTAAAGCCGATCATGCCGGAGCCTACTACAAGGGTTCCTCTGACGCAGTTGGAGAAGCTGCCTTATCTTGTATATACCCATTGACACATACTTTCACATACCGAGTGATTAACAAAGCGCTAGACTGCACTGGTGAACGAGTCTCTTCGCTTATCACATCCGGTGGTTATTCGATTGCCCCGTGCTGTGCCGGACATGCCTTTGACATATAAAGATTATACCATTCCTCCTGGGGTGATTATCCACCTCCTATCAAGAATTCAATAAACTAACCAATGTAAAGACATCCCGTCAGTCAAATCATCTACTTCGTCCACATGGACCCCAATATTTTCCCCGACCCCGAAAGGTTCAACGCCGACCGGTGGATTGAAGCTTCGAACAATGGGGTTCGGCTGAATAGATTCTTGGTGCCCTTCAGCAAGGGTCCAAGAATGTGTATGGGAATGAAGTATGTTTATGTCTGGGATACCGTCAATGCTTTTATTAACTTGCATACAGCTTAGCATATTCTGTGCTTTATCAGATGTTCGCCACCATGATTCGTCGCTTTGATGTGGAGATACACAACACTACTCCTGAGAGCATTCGGATTACCCGGGAATTGGTTACGGGACTGCCAGACACTGATACGGTTATAGTGCATGGACTAGTTACTGGTATTCTGGACTAATATCTTTTCCCATCTATTTATTTTCTATTCTCTTTATTATTTTTTTTTTTTTTATACTGATATACCTATCACCGAATGTTAGTTAAATTGCTCAATAGATGACATTTTCATTAGCTAAGACCAATTTCAAATGGTATCGAGATGTCCCTGACAACGCTTAGGACTATATACAAAGTGAATTGTCATATAGTAATCCCGTCCAGCCATTTATAGAGTGGAAACCCCGCACATTAAACGGGCCGAAGACACTATTTTAGTTTGCAGTTTTTGGACCGTTTGAATAAATCTTGGCATTTATTAATCCTCACGGAACTTATAACCCGGCGCTTAACCCACAACTCTATATTAACATCATGGTACTGGATCCTATAAACGCCCAGAGACAGAGAGCCTTTCACCGCCGATCTCGATTCGGATGTAGGACATGTCGCGCCAGACACGTCAAATGCGACGAGACCCCCGGTGCGTGCGTGAAATGTACCTCCACCGGACGGACTTGCGAAGGCTATGACATTTTCCCTCCCCGCGCTGTAGTCACCAAAGTCGCGACCCCTTCTCAGAACCTAACGCTTCCAGGAACTAGCTCGGGGCAACGGAGATGGTTTCACTTTTTTCGGAACCGTACTATGCCCATGTTGATAGGGTACTACGACTCTGAGCTCTGGCAACAGATCGTGCTGCAGGTGAGCCAGGGTGAGCCGGCCGTGTTCCATGCCGTGGTCGCTCTCGGGGTGCTCCAGCAAGACACAGAGGCGAGTCGAAATCGCAGGGGTCTGAAGCGTAGCATGAGTCGCGATCGCTACTTTGCTCTAGAGCAATACAGCAGATCCATCTCCATCTTGTCGCAACGGTTATCGTCGAATGACCCACTAGTGCGGGAAATTGCGTTAGTCTGTTGTCTGATTTTCACTTTATTTGAGTTTGTTCAAGACAACTATGCGACCGCCCTGTCGCATCTCGAAAGTGGACTCCGCATTCTAGCTCGTCAGAATGGCAGCGAAGCCCGCTCCTCCATCTCAGCGGGCCTTTACGAACACAAGGCAAATTACTGCACGATGGAGGACGCTTTAGCCAGAGCCTTCTCCCGCTTGGACGTTCAAGCCGCCCACTTTGACTCGTCGAGCAACACCTCGCTTCTACCAGCAGACATAAATATCGCCGACATAACGTACGATCGCCTGGACCTGCGGAGCATCCAAGACGCGAAGGAAAAGCTCGATCCAATTATCAACAATGTCTTCCGGTTCCGGACCACCTGCGACACGACTCTGCGCGACGAATTGGGTGATCACGCGACGTTGTATGTACAGCATGCGAGGATGCGAGCTAATATGAAGGATCACATCATGGCTTTTCAGCGATTAATATCGCGATCCCCTCCGCAAACGACGAGGAATATCCGCAGCGTGGACTTAATTCTGCAGCACCACCTCGTTATCATGGTCGTTCTAGACACCGTTCTCAGCCTGTCCGAGATGGTCTACGACCAGTACATTCCACAAATGGAGAAGGCCGTAAACATCAGCGAGCGAATCATCGACAGTATGAAGGCCGAGTATGGCCCGGAACTGCCAACCATCCTACTGGACATGGGCGTTATTCTGTGCTTGTCGTGGATATCCCTGAAATGCCGGGACGTGGGCGTGCGAATACGAGCCCTTAATTTATTACGGGTATGGCCCCATCGGGAAGGCCCGAATGTCTCCACGGCTTTCTTGTGTTCGTGTCGCGAGGCGGTGGAAATGGAGGTCGACGCCGCAGATCCCGTAACGGGATTTATTCCCGAGCTGTCCCGCGTGCGGTTCATTTCCACCCAGAAGAGTAAAGATAGTCATCACGCAGTGTTACTCTACGCCATGTCGGATCCGGAAAAGAAGCAGTTGGATGTGCTTCAGCGGGAGTTTGTCATAGAGTAGCGTCGACTTGATTGAGTTAAGTGTACAGTGCTGAATCATTGCATTCGGAGTGGTTGTCTTCTCGCATTTCAGTTATTATAGTTATATACTTGGCGTTGGACGTAGCGGCTCACATTCATTTCCGAATCGATCGTACATGTGTATTATGAACAGACCTTTAATTATACAGTAGTGAGGGGACTTGCTGTTTCCTGTCCAATGGCCGACAATCAGTATATCCCATTGGCTTAGCTCATTTAGCATATGCCCGTATTCGTAACAGTCGCCAAGCGCGGTTGGTACATGCCCATTACGGTAAGCTCCTTATCGATAAGCATCTATTGGTGCTCTATAACCATTCAAAGATCAACAAGCAACTAATCGCGTTGACCTGGTAACCAAATGCAGATGCCTTCCGTATTTAAGTTAAATGAATCCATCTGCCATCTATTTATACTTTCAAGTACTAACATACAATAATGTTAACAAACATTGACGAAAAAGAAAACCTCGCCCGCATGGAGCGGGGCGAGCTGTACTACGCCTTCACGCCGCAGCTCGTAGCAGCGCGCCAACGATGCAGTCGCCTAGTCAGTCGATTCAATCGAGCAGGAGAACTAAGTCGACGAGAAATAGCCGAGTTCTGGAAAGAGTAGATACCCGTATCCAACATATACGCTCGGAAACCCATTAACAGAAATAGATTAACCAAGAGTGAAACCCCACTTCCGTCCCCGGGTCAAACGGACGAAGAAGAAGATGCCCTCTTACAAGATTACCCCTGGATCGAACGACCAATTAACATCGACTACGGTACTAATCTCGCCGTCGGAACGAACGTCTTCATCAACTTCAATTGCACCTTCATCGATACCTGTCTCGTCTCTATCGGGTGGCGCACGCTCGTCGGTCCTAATGTCTCCTTTTTCAGCGGCACGCATCCGCTTGACCCTGATCTGAGGAATGGGACCAATGGTCCTGAATCCGGGAAGCCGATTACTATCGGTGAGGATTGTTGGATCGCGGGGAATGTCACTGTTTTACCTGGTGTTACTATCGGGAGGGGATGTACTGTTGGTGCGGGGAGTGTTGTGACGAAGGTACTTCCCCTTTTCCTTTTTATTATGTATTACAGGTGACTGACGCTATTAGGATGTCCCGGAGTATCATGTTGTGGCAGGGAATCCGGCCAGAATTATTCGGAAGTTGGAAAGAAAGGTTAAGCCGGACCAGGTTTAGTAGTGATTTATTATCAAGTTCAACTGAGTTGGGGTCGTTCTTGGGATGTATATTGCCTGGGAATATATATATAGTGTAGAGCAGTGGATGAAGGATAGATGAACCTCAATTTATGGATGATTAAATAGATTATAAATGCATAGAGTGATACATTCTGTATTACATTATAAATCTTTTTAAAAAAAATCAAAGTCGAATTAAATTGAAAAAAAGCTCAAAGTTGCACATTGGAATGGTAAGTTGACAATGTCCAGAATCAAACAGTGCAAACAAATATGTGGGGCTTCGGCAATTAACCGACAGTTCAATCTAGAAAATGTCTCATTTTATTACCCCGTAAATTCGCTTTGTTCCGCTCCGGAATTTCATCTGATAACATATGCTCGGTGATGTCATTTTCATGCAGGTCAATCTCCGACATGAATAAAATCAATCTTTAGTTATTATGAACCTCAATCCCTCATGTTTATTTAATCCATACTTACGTTAGTCTGAGTTGAGTGCACGTGATAATTCTGCATCGGAGATCACGTGCACCCAATCCTTTAGTCCAATGAGAAGCGAATTCTGAAACAAATAAAAGTTTACGCTCAGGACAGATCCAATCAATGGATCAATCAACTACGCGGCACCGATTGAACTATCGCTAGTAGCCAGGGCCACCGTTTTCTAGGATATTTCAACAATGACAGACTCGGACGGTCCTGCCCGAGGGAACAATAAGATTCGAAGCGCTTGCGATCTATGTCGTCATCGGAAGGTGCGTCGATCTACTGCATGATCCGTGTATGCTTAGTTGTACATGGCGATCGCTCACCAATTACCCCAGATTCGTTGCGATCGGGCAAAACCGTCATGCGAAAATTGTGCTCTGGCTCGGATACCTTGTACCTTTACCAGCCGTCCTGCCGAGGCGCGGAAGAGCGTTAGGCAGTGAGACCCCTAACCCCCCTGGAGAAATTATCTAAATTGTGACAGGCAGCTTTCTGAGACGCGAAGTCAAGTACAAGCGCTAGAATCGTTGATTACTCGGGACCCGAGGTCTGTACCTCGTCCGCAAGAGGTTCCGCCCTCGGGGAGTGTGCCGGCTTCACGACCGAATCTGCATGATACAGCTCATCTTGATACTGCCTTGTGGTCTTTTCAGCAACAGCTTGAAAATTGCTGGCCTGGGGGTGCCCGGTCACCACACAAGGATACGTTCTGTGCTGTGGTATCCCGTCACACGGGTAATCATTTCACCCTGGATAACGCCTTTGAACAGATATCGCAGTCATACAGGTCGCAGTATGTGGTTACAAAGAAGCAACAGGCTTCTCCAGAATGGCCAGATCCACTGCTAGTAAAGCAGTGTGTTGAGTACTACGATTTCAAAAATCTGTACTCCGTGTTTCCGGTCGTTGAAAGTCGCGTGGTCCGCGAACTGCTGAACGAGGGCATTCTCGATGACCCGGGGAAGCCCACCCGTGCGGCCAACCGCGCCTGTCTAGCTGCCTTTACGGCTCTTATTGCTACGATACATCGCCATAAGCCGGCATTTGCACGGGCTGAACCCGATGTTTATATACGGGCAGCGCTAGCAACATTGCCTGATTTATTCATGGAAGAGCCCGATGTGAGAACCTTGGAGGCCTTCATTCTCTTGGTACGTAGCACACTATAAGGCTTGGCAGGATCTTACTGTTCTAGGTGCTCTATATACATCCCACTGGTCAGGATCATCCTGCTGACATGCTACTTGCTGCGGCTGTGCGAATTGTCTTCCAACTTGGTGGCCATCGAAGTAACCCCGACGAGTCGCTGAGGAAGCACCATAGCCACTATCATCTACGAGCCTTGTTCTGGCTCTGTTACTTCATGGATAAGAAGTCAACTATCCGAACGTTCCAGGAACCGCTGATCAACGACAGCAGCTGTGACTTGGAACTGCCCCCAACATATGTCCCTCAGTCTTCGACTCACCAATTTCTCCAGGCCCCTTTAACACCTCAAATTCTCCTCTTCCCGTCGGATCTTCGTCTGGCACTGATTCAATCCAAGATTTACAACCTGCTATACTCAGACTGGGCGCGCGCGCAGCCGGAGGCTAGGCGTCTCCAGCATATTCTTGAGCTTGACAAAGAATTGAGCGCTATGGAATCAACCTTTCCGGCGCACTGCCAGCCCCACGTTTTTGCATCCAAGGATTCTCCTGTGTACGCGTTCCATGATCTAAGTATGCGTGGAGTGTCTTTGCACCTGGATTATTATTATTGTGTAAAACGGGTCCACGAAGCGAACAACGCCACGAGTGCCATATCGTCTCTGTCGTCTGGAATGGAGCTTTCTTACCAGACCTCGCGATGCATACTTTTATATGTTAATCAAGTTAGCTCTTTCATTACTTGGCACAGCTTCTGGTTTGTATCTTGTTCCTTCCATCCGTTAGTAGCTAACCAGTGCTAGGATCTATTCCCAACCTATGCTATCCGCAGTCTTATCTATTGTCTACCATTGCATATGTAATCCCGTTTCCCCTGGATTCGTGGAAGATCTCGAGATGCTCGAACGGACCATGAACATATTCACCTCGCTTATTGGCAATAGCGATGACCCGACCCCCTTTCCACCGTTTTACATAACGGAGGCTTTCATTCACACGATGATACGACTGGCTAGACAATCGTATGTCAAAGCCGCTGGAATGCAATAGGGCTTTGACCTCGGTGACCTATTACGACTCCTGTACCCACTATATGACACTGTATTATACACGAATCTAGACAATCACATTCTTGTCCAGGCTTGGACCGAGACACTCATACTAAATGTATGCATTTATGCAGTGTATCCATCGGAATGGTTGAACTTGAGACTTTGCAAGTCATGCTCCAAACGATGGAAGATAATGAGTACTCCGGAGTATATCATGTCTTCCAGGATTAGTACACAAAAACTGTGATTTGTGGAGCTCTGCTGAAGATACCTCACGTTTCAGGCTTGCTTGGCATGCCAAGGCTCGGCGCAGATGCCAAGACATTTGACTGTCGATCATACTGTTCCGGGCGTCGCCGCTGAATAAGCGGGCCGTTTCTGCACCGAGCCCTCATCTCAGTGGCAGTGACATCTCGAGTTGAGAACTGACGGGTCGGCATTTCTACGTGTTCTATTGGGTGGAACATGGAATGCTCCGGATCATCATTGCCAATTTAATTAAGCTCCGACGACCGTTCAATGAGTCCAGTCATAGAATCTAGATCCGTCTTAGTAACAGTTATCGGTTTCTAGATCATATATTCTCCTTGATGCGCGATGCACAGGTACCGGACATGCGGATGTTCTTATTTACGTTGACTTACAGGCTGCATACCAGAACGAGGCTTCTCACAACATATCGGATCAGAATATATGTCCAAGTAAAGGCAATCTTCTATATCAATGATAACTAACGCGTAACTACGGCTCCGTACGGAATCGGCTGCAGATCACGTCCCACAACCACCGACTGCCGGTTCCACTATGCTAATATCCAAACCAGTGATGTCGCAGTTATTCGTCATTTCGAGGGCGAGACTCCGTGGTAGGCCCATGCCTTCGCCAAGACGATAGACATGGCTTTTTCTGTTTCAAGATATCGAATTGTGTCTGCCTATACCTTAGTATCGAAGACTGCCGACGACACTCGTGACGAAGTCTGTCTGATGCCACGGACCTGATGGCTCGCAGGCCTGTTCTACCAGGAGAATGACGAGTATAAATACAGCCTTCATCTCCATCAGAGTCAATTCATCACTTCGCTACATTCTTTGAACCTCACCGAGCCTCTCATTCATCCTCAAGATGCAACTTATCTCCCTCAGCAAGCTGGCCATCCTGGGTCTGGCCGGCCTCTCTGTCGCCCACCCTGGTGCCCATGAGCCTTCTGCCATGTCTCATGCCGCCAAGAGGAGCTTCCTCAACAACGCCAAGCGCAGCCTGGACCAGTGTGCCGGCCACCTGGAGCGCCGCGGTATCAACGACCGCATCCAGGCGCGCCGCGAGGCCGCTTACGAGATGTATCGCAAGCAGCACCTGGCGGCCCGCGACTACAACCCGTCGGTGAACACGTCCCACCACTCGACGCTCCAGGTCACGTCCCAGACCTCCGAGGAAGGGCTGTTCTCCAAGAACCCCACCTGCATCCTCTCCCCCGAAGGTGAAATCGGGCCTTTCTGGGTGCGCGGTGAGCTGGTCCGCTCCAACGTCCGCGACGGCGAAGCCGGTATCCCTATCGTCCTGGACGGACAGTTCATCGACATCGAGACCTGCGAGCCCATCCAGGACTTGTACTGGGATGTGTGGAACTGCAACACCACCGGTGTCTACTCCGGCGTCCAGGACTCGTCCAACGGAAACGGCGACGACGACTCGAACCTCGACAAGACATTCTTGCGTGGTCTCCAGAAGACCGACGCCGAGGGTGTCGCCCAGTTCCAGACCATCTTCCCCGGCCACTACGGCGGCCGCGCCACCCACGTCCACGTCGTCGCCCACCTTAACGCCACGCAGCTGCCGAACAACACCGTCACCGGCGGCCACGTGAGCCACATCGGCCAGCTGTTCTTCGACCAGGACCTCGTCTACCAGGTAGAAGCCACCTCTCCTTACAACACCAACAAGGTCAGCATCACCACGAACGCCGACGACCACGTCGTCCAGGACGAGACCGAGGACAGCGCGTCGGACCCGTTCTTCGAGTACGCCCTGTTCGGAGATTCCGTGGAGGACGGTCTTTTCGCGTGGATCACCATGGGTGTCAATGTCTCTGCTAGCTATGACACCAGCTACGCTGCTACCCTGACTTCGGCCGGCGGCATCAAGAACTCGGACAGTGCCAGCCCTGGGGGTATGTAAGTTGAGTCCTTCTCGTCAGACATGTATTATACTTCTCGTTGTGCACATGTAACTGCACTACCATTCACATAGCTTGAATTAATGTATCGGATAATTCCGCATTAAACATATCTGACAAGCACGTACAATCTTAATAATGTAAATACCGCACCCAGACATGAAAGCACCTGCACACACTCCAATTAACAGGAAACCTCCGCACGAGAAACTGCACACTTTTGCACAGAACAGAAGAGCAAAAAGACATAAATACAGCCACTGGCACACCATCCAGAATACCTACCAGACCACAAGACGCTATAACCGTCTATCCAGACTAGTCAGACGGACATCCGACGCTCATGCTCGAGTAGTCAATATCCAAGAGTCATCTAGTCATGTTATGCTATATGGTAGGTCTATACCATATCCTTTACATCACTTCATACTTTGCACAGTGATAATAACAAACACCAGATCACAGCAAAAGAACAAACCCATCAACCTATTCCGCTTAAGAAAGTATAATTCCGTTTGACTCAACTGTTCGAACAAACTATTGCCTGGACCATCACACGGTTCACGACCCGAATCACTTAACGGATTCTTTTATCACTTATCTTGTACCTTCTATATGGGATAGCTGGACGATGACTGACTATTGCCTCTACTGTATCTGGTCTTATGGACGGTCGATCCTGTATTCCTGAAGAAAGCCGTTTCATTCGGTCCGATAGATGCTTCCATCTGGAACTTGGTATGGTTTCTTATGCATGGCCCGTATCAGATACTGCTCAGACACCCTATGATGTCTGCTTCTGCTACACAGGATAGTCTTTGCGTCAGTCCAGAAACAATGTCGAGATCGCAAATGGACATATCTGATATCCTCAAATCTCGACAATTATCGACTTTCATTCCCATTCGCGAACTGAGCAAGTGAGACAATATACACATACTTTACAAACGTGGTTCAATACGATCTACTATAAGGATACAAACAGGCTGGTTCCCAGTCAAGCATATTCAGAGCTGTGTTCTACAGGATTCATTGCGCACTTGTCATCCTCCAATCTTACCACTGGGATTGGTAGATCGGGTTGCAGCAATGAAGACGACAAATTGTGAGCAACGGTTCTGCAACGATTCATCATTGCAGACTTCATGTCATCATCCGTTCATGTTGAACACAAGGACAGTCGATGGACACTCGACTAGAACTTGGGGATGCTAATCCTGTGCATTCTGCAGTTCTAATCGCGGACTTGACATATCGCATACTGAACCAAGCACATCGTCTCGTCATACTGAACCACAGAATGGTCTCATCCAAACCACAATGATCTCATCGTACTGAACCACAGAACAAGAACAGGAACAGGAAGTCCCTACATGAGCACTCCAATAAATAATCCAGGGACTACACTAGAGACCGACATTAACCAACCATGGAAACAGCGGATCAGTTCCAGCTCTAATTCGCAACCGTGACATGTCTTTCAAACCTGGTCAAGTACTTCAGACCCGATTACGACTCCTTACTGTCGCGTTGTGCTTACCCATTCAATCTGACCTTGTCTACTCGACTGAGTAGTGTCCTCTATTGAACTTGACTTTGGACTCTATTTTATTGGATATCGATCTACTTACTTTAGTCCAATGTTCATGTCTGTCTCTATCGGTGGTTTGTTAGAACGATGAACCCGAATATCTGCAACGGTCCTGGAGAATACAATGTCAGTTCTATCAAACCCAATTGCAACTGAGTCTGCAATCAGAGGATACGATACTAGTTCTTAACCTATGGATTACCACGATGGATCATGGAACAATGCGATCCAATGCAAGTTATGTTGTTGAATTGCCGAACCTCTAACGTTCAAGGCTGAATTTTAACGATTTGCACAGTCGGATACAACAAAGATTATTCCTAAATATCCCACGGGTCACGAAGACAGGAATACTGAATCAATGGGATACTGGAACAGTCGTAACAATGCAATTATGCCATCAGCACCGACCGGAAACCCTGAAATGCAGACTGGATGCACATGCAACTCTAGTCCATACATGGTTATGTTCTGAATCTATTGATTATCCTATCGAAACGGAACATTGGATCAATCTCATGGGTGACTATTCAGCTGGGACTACTCGGGAGTATTTGTATTAGATGACACTGTAGTTTTGTCTTCATGATTGTCTTCCTTGACCATTTACTTTGGGTGTATTTGAAATGGAATCTATCGGATTGGTATGATGGATGTCTAAATATTCCATTCTTTGGACTTGAGGATAGTTTATAATGCATGTTATGAGCTGTGCAAGATATGTATACTTGGTTGGACAGTCTTAACCTCGCTCTCTTCTATATCCAAACTAGTACCCCTTATGATCGTATCAGTACAGCAGTGAATATAAAGTAATATTGTACTCTTGCTATCCAACTCGTTGAGATACCATGCATAAATGTTTGTAAAATGATAACTATAATCTACCGTCTACCGGTGTCGACCTCCCAGAGTCTGATTGAATCGGCCTCAGCCCTAGACGCCAGGACCCCCCATTTGGCGAAAATGCCACACTTAAAAGGTCTCCAGTATGTCCTGTCAATGTATGGCGTAATGCACCAGTTGCCACATCCCAGCACTTGATTGTGTGATCGGTAGCACCAGATGCCAGTAATTTGCTATCTGGTGAGAATGCCACGGAATTAACACGAGTATAAAGCTCTGACCTATTCCATATTTCACGAGCTTCTATATCCCAGAGCGTGATTGCATTTAGTCCGCCAGCTGCTAAGAATCTACCATCAGGCGAGAACGCCACATCATTAACATGACTCCCATGTTTGGCCACTATATTGTGAACCACACCAGTTGCTATATCCCAGAGCCTGACTGTATCAACATCAGCACCAAATGCCAGGATCTTACCATTTGGTGAAAAGGCCAGTGACTCGACATAATGGTCATATCTTATCATGTTGAGCACCGTACCAGTTGCTACATCCCAGAGCCTGGCCACATTGCCTCCGCCAGTTGCTAAGGATCTACCATCAGGAGAGAATGCCAAACTAGTAATGAGACCATTATGTCCCGTTAATGTGTTGCGTAATGCACCAGATGCTACCTCCCAGAGCCTAATTGTTGAATCAGAGGCTCCAGCCGCCACGAGTCTACCATCTGGGGAAAACGCCACACAAACAACAAGACTAGTATGATCTGTCAGTATCCTGCATATTTTGCCGGTGATCATATGCCAGAGTATAACTCTGGTGTAGTTGCCACTGGACGCCAGAATTCTACCATCTGGGGAGAATGCCACCTTGTAAGGACCTTGCACGTCTTTTGTCAGGATATGGCGCGTAATCAACTTGCCATCTGAGATACGAATCTTTGCAGGCTGTACTGGGGTATACCTTTTTGACAGTGCTGTGTTTTCGAGGTTGTGCATCTTTATGTGCATTGACGATTCTCGCTCAGACTGCTTGGCCTGCAAACTCTGGATATTCTTCAGTTGGTTTTGCTCTTCTTTTATCTTGGCTAAGTGTCTTTCAACCAATTCCAATATCAATACTGTCCCTTTTTGCTGATTGAACTTTTCTAGCTCCTGATGAAGTTCATTCTCTGCTGTTACTTCTTTATTAAATTTTTGCTCTGCTGCCTGGAGGTCTAGCTTAAATGTTGCATCTACGGTTACTCTGGGCAAGATTTCAGTCTTAGTCAATCTGATGATAAAGATCTCTTGCCCGGCAGAAGTGTCTAGCCCTACAGTTATGTGGATATTCCGGGATCCGTCTTTAGCAACTGTCTTGCCAAATGCTTGTGGTCTTAGATTACTAGAACACAGGAGTAATTTCTCCAGCGGAGTGTTTGGAGAGCATGTCATAATATGACAAAGAGGCGGCTGCACCTGTGATCCTCAAATCACTGGTTTAAGCAGCATAATGAAATCAGTAGATTCACCCTCTTTTGCGCTTGGGCTGAAGCGCATCCAATATTGCTGTAGTGACTTTTCTGAATGGATTCTTGTGGCAATAAGAGACTCCTCCTTCAACCAGCAGTCTTGTGGCTCTACCTCAACCAGCTCCAAGCCTGCTTCACTCGGATCCTTGATCTCAAAAAGAATGCTTTGATTCAATGCAGCTGTCTTTTGTCGGTGCTCTGTCTTGATATAAATCTGTGGGGCGGGGGTGGCAGTTTCAGATACTGGAAGTAATTGTGAACAGCGCCCTTCCGGGCGAATATATTCGCCAGACTGCTCAACGCTAAGTGGAACTCCCACTACTATTCTGTCAGTGCTATTTGATCTGTATCTACAATTAAGCAGACCAAATAGTTGGCCAGTTGAGTTGGTATACAGTGGGAGGTATGATTGAACGCATCCGCCATCAAGAATAAATGTAGCTGTAAACTTTATATTATGCTTTTCAAGTATAATACAACTACTGTTTGTAAAGTCAGCTGGAGAGGTTGCAAATACCCCTGCGGAGATACTATTCTTGGAGTCATCGGATGCAGGATTTGTCAATTCCAGACCCTATGCGAAAATTGAATTATCTTTGGTTTTCTTGATAAGTTCTTCTTGTAGGTGGATGAAAGCGCGATCTCTTTTGCTGTAGATTATTGGTATGATAATATCAAAGATTTCAAGAAGGCAATAAGCAATATCTTCTTTTCTCTTTGTGGTTCTCCTCGAAGCCCAAGACATGTGTTGTGCGATACTCGCATCTCTTAAATCTGTTGTCCCTTGTAGAAATGAATGCGGTACACCGGTTACCTTTTCGGTTAGGTGTAGCAGTTTTATGTGCGTTTTGCTGCCAATAAACTTCCATGTAGAATTGTAGAAATGGAGCTTTCTAGGCGCGAGGAGCTCTTGTAGTGTCCAACCTCTCTGAAACCAATGGCTAGCGGAGAACTCAGAGTCCATATGCGGGTTGTTAGCCTCAACACTTCCGACAGTGACATCAGAAAGATAGGCATAACAGATTGTGGCCTCCTTGTACCACCGAAACATGGAGTTGATAGCTTCACCAAGTTCCACTGAGTTGGTCTTGTCAATGCAACAGGTATCGATCCACACGTAGTGAAGGCCATCCTCTTCTGCTTGTTTGCAGCACCCGTCAAGTTTGATCGGCCAACGGCTGGCGCCTTTAGCATTTCCCTCAGTAATGTCGCGAAAAGACACCTCGTCCCGATCGCTGCCCCACGTATGCGACAGTATCGCGTACGGAGGAATTTGCTCGTTGAAGAATTCCTCCAGCCTGTAGGTTTTTACATTGATAAGTCGCATTGTGGTCTTGTAGTCTGGAGCGTACAAGCCTGTGCATAGATGGCAAAATAGGTATAATACCGGCTGATATTGAATAGCTATATTAGTATGACAATATTAAGTCCGTTATGCTCATCATTGCAGTGGAAACGAGGGTTGATGAGTAATGGCTTCAGGTGGGGTAGGGTATCCACCGTACAGTTGTCGCATCATCATTGACTGTAACTATCCTCATCGTACTGAGATCGGTAGGAAATAGATCACACAGACCAGAAGAATCATTTCTTCTCCACTATCTACTTATTTGGCACTTGCTTTGCCCTGGTTCGTTACGTCCATTTCCGTGACCAGTTTATTTAGGGTTACTGAAACAGGCGAAGTATACGTACATCAGTTCAACGGGATCACCTTGTTCTACCTCGTTCCATTGCCTTGATGTTGGAAGTACAAAAGAGTAGAGGAAAATGGCTTCCAATTGGGTATCGGTTTTTGTTAATTTTCCCTTTTTGTGCCGATATTAAAATATCCGAAGCTGTAAGGCTGTCTACATCGAGGCAAATCAACGAATGACAGTGCGATACGTTGGCGCTACTCAGCCCCGCGAGGCTGAGCTTCAATGGCCTGGTTTATCTTCCCTTTAACTGTAAGTTATGAACACCATCATGATCAATTTCCTGAAGAGCAATATCGTACCTCCTGTAAAATGAACGGAAATTATCCCGTCGAGAAAGATGCACCCTCACAAACATCTTCGAACAAGAGCAAACTATGCGCTCGATGCACGCGTCTTGATCTGACCGTTGACAGATTCATTATCCAGAAGCCCGCCAATTCTTCCAAATTATCAGATGGCTATGAAGCTAAACCAGCGGGTGATGATTTTCAACCACGATCGGGTGTGCCCTTGGATAGCTTTGCCAGTCTCCATGAGCTCCGGTTGAACCGACATTCTTGTGCTTTCTGTGGCCTTGTGTGCGATGCTATGGAACGCTACAGTCCACGGGAAATTAGCGACACCGTTAGATGCTCACTAGCCTGGGAGATTCATGGCCGTGAAGCAGAATCAAAGACAAGATCTGTAAATCGTACCCGTCGACTCAAGCTCAGCTGGAATGTAAGACCAGGTCAGACACAAAAGGTCTATCTCGTTCTTGCCGCGTCTGATGGTTTATCAAGTGCCAACTCCAATTTTGATTCTCGATGGAAAAACGAGAAGCTTTTTTTGGGTCGCGGACCTGTACTCCCAAAGAATCAAGCGCTCGTTAACAGTTGGATCGATACATGTACTCATAAGCATGGCGAGGCATGTAGCAATAACCACGACACCGAAGAGGAGATTCTTCAATTGGTCCAGGAGACATACTTTGGTGTCATTGACGTGATTCGCTTGCAGCTCAAGTCACTCCCTGTATCTGCCCGTGGCCGTGGCACGCAGCCATTTGTAGCCCTCAGTTATGTCTGGGGCCAAGGCCCTACGCCGTATGTTACAAGTCGAGCAAATATTATGAAGCATATCAAGCGCGGGGGGCTGGAGCTTGCGCTGAAACAACTACCACGCACGGTCCGCGATGCAATATCTTTGGTCAGTCGGTTGGGGTATCGCTATCTGTGGGTGGATTCCCTCTGTATCGTGCAAGACAGTCACAACTCGTGGGAACTCAACTCCAAAGCTATGCACTTGATCTACGGAAATGCACATTTTTACTATATGTGCAGCGGATGGGAATGATTCATCTGCCGGGTTACGAGCAGTGAAGCCGCTCCTCGACCCGGGCAAGTCTTTGGATGATGTAGACAGCCCGTATCTGCTAGGTGCTGAATGTGGACTTGGTGTGCGATTGCTAGCGACCCGCTCCCTTGAAGCTGTGGTAGACGACTCTGAGTGGAATAGACGGGCCTGGACCTTCCAACAGCGAGCCCTGTCACGTCGCTGTCTAATATTTGCAGAGGGGCGCGTGTACTTTCAATGTCGATCCACCACCATCTCGCAAGACATTCACACGGATAAAGATGGCTATGGGACCTGGCTGGACCGCTCCAGCATCCCCCTTCACACACCCCAGGAATTGCAGCTCCGTCCAATACCGTGCTACATGAATTATATCCAGATGTACACGGGGCGACTCCTCACAAGGAGGCCGGATACTTTAGCCGCCTTTGATGGCATTTCAAGGTTATTGAGTCTTTATATGAAACAACCCTTTCTGTTTGGATTGCCGATATCTCACCTCGACCTCGCTCTTCTCTGGAGCCCCACTGAAGTTATAAAGCAGCATCAGCCCGCTCAAAATGGATTTCCGACGTGGTCATGGTGTGGCTGGATGGAAGAAAGGCTTGAATATCACTCGCATATGTTGGATGGGTGTCTGCAAAACGTCCACGATTGGCTGAAGCATCATACCTGGATTAAATGGTATATCCGCGATGAGCGGGGCCATCTCCAACCTTTATCAGAAATCTTGCGCCAATCATCACAAAGCCCAAGTACGAGTAAAGCCCGAGACGAGAGATGGAACGGGTACCCAGTATGCGATGAAAAGCCGCACCTGTCTGATAGTAAAAGAACTGAGGAATCAGGTTCAATGCGGAACCAGAAAGAAATGCGTCTTCAATGTAGTCGTGCTAAACGCAAACTAGCCAGGTTGTTTCCTTTTGTTCTTCCGAAGCCGTCACCGCGCCTCGGCAGATGCGTCAACTTCTGATAGCGCATCAAGTTCGTCCACCAGCCAGTTGCCCCGGAGCGAACGAAGGGCAGATTGCTAATCTTGGGACAGATAACGGCCCTAACAACAACCCATGGCACAATGGAGTGGACAACGACACATTTGGCAGTTTTAGCAATAAGAAATCATTGTATGAGAGAGTAGACAACAGAACTTATATTTCCGATCACTCGGGCAGATATGAAGCAGATGATAAAGAAAGCTTGAGAGAGTGTCATTTAGGGACAAACGTGCAGGATCACGATAGAGACGATGAGCGAAGCGAAATGACTTTGCAGAAAGATGACTACGGTCGAATTCTGCCGGCAGACATACCCGATGTGACAAAGTTCAAATTCACAGCCATCCTGCCAGACCATCCGTTCGGCGTGATTCGCCGGAAGCCCTCATTCAAAAGCGATACAAAAGTCTTGGTCCAATACATGCCTATTCTCCAGTTCTGGACATGGCGCACGGAGTTGCATGTCGTTATACGCGATCCCACAGCGCCGAGTACTGTCAAACAAGCAGGGAGTGGATTATGCCAGTGTGACATTCTAGACAAGACGGGGGACTGGTGCGGTACGATAGTGCTGAATGACAGTTGGATTCGAGAACGCAATGAGTACATGTTCCCGTTTATTGCCCTTTCAGATGCCAAGGGGTTTACCATCGATGAATGTCCGTCCTGGACATACTACATTCCTCGCGAGCGGGACGAGTCCGAATGGGACTTGTACTATGTCCTCCTCCTGCAGCGGAACCAGGAAAGAGGGCTGTGGGAGCGAGTAGGTCTAGGGAAGGTTTTCAAGGCGGCATTTGAAGAGAGAAGTTGGTCCGAGATCAAGCTTGGTTAATAATTATACATACTGTTAATAGTTATATACGATCACCTACTACAACGCAATCCCAGTAAATTAGATATTAACAATTAGAACAAGACAAAAAAATAAGAAAATCAAGTAATAACCACCGGAACCTGCATGGTATCCAACCACGGCCACGCACTCGCCTGTTCAATTAGCACAAATCTCAACCAGAATAGATAAAACTCACCCCCACAATAACCATATGAGCCAGATTCAACTGCCCCTTACCCTTCATCAACTCCCTCGGCACAGTGACCGTGAAATTCTCATACGGCCCGAACCGAGGCTCATGAAACTCGGGCTTAAACGGACCATGGTACAACAGTCTGCCTAGGGTTTCATTAGCAGGGAGACAAGGTCTTGCGTCGCAAGATGCCAGTCCAATTGCGATGCCCATTTCGATGGATCCGGTGAGCGAGTTCTATCCTTTATTTAGTGGAAATTAGACGTATACTTGAATTGAACTGGCGTACGGGTTTCTGAACCATGACTGTGATGTTTTCTCCTCGGGTGAGTTCCTGGTCTTGAACTGGGAACCCTATTCGGGCATTCTGAGCCGAGACAGTTGCTGCTAGGAGGGGGATGGTGATCTTCATTTTAGATTAAATGTGGAATGCAGAAGTAGAAGAAATAGAAGAAAGTAAAATAGTAGAAGAGAAGCTGAGCTGAGAAACAAAATGAAATTGCCAGTGAAACAGAAATGTAGGGGTTAAATAGAAAGTTCAGGGATCGAAGTGGCGGTTCTTATTCGTTGGGTTCCTGCATGTCTCGGTTTTGCCACATCATATATTTACCTATTAGTATTATACTTTTAATATTATTGTATTCTGATTCGGACTTGGAATACTACGGTGGTATTTGGATGATATGAACTGGGTAATATGGGTGTAGATCGCTATTTTTAGACTTCTGGATTTCTTTTGTGACTCGTAATACTTATGGATTATATCAAGCGGACTGGGATCTAGGCTGACAGGTTTAACTGTGATATTGATTGGATGTTTGTTTATTGAGTTACGCGACATGCAGGTTGAGGACATTGGGGCTGTGTAGATAATATCAAGTCATCACTTTATTATAGGTGCAGTATACTATTATGATTGGTTTATTTGCTATTTATTGTTTTATTAGGGTTAATATTGATAGGACCTCGACTTAGATCTCATGACGGGTAATTAACCATGGTTTGTTGGATGCCTATAAATGACTTTGGAAGAATATTCTTGACATACTACATTGGCAAGGCTAGTATACGATTGGATTGCAGATTACCACTTAATCCGGTATGTATCCTCCTATCCTATCCTTATGAGTTGAGTTGACAAGATAACATGATCGACCATATGTCCAAACCAACCAGTTAACCCTAGCTAACCATCCGTGTAAACCTCTCAATCCTACAGTCAGTCAAGAACAACAAATGGACGAATAACTCACATCGATAAGCACAAGTAAACACATCGCTATCGCATCCTCTCGCCTCGCAGGTCCTCGCAAACTCCGTCGCGTTCCCGGCACAATACCACCGAAACGCATTCCAGCAGAAACACATCGACCGGCCCGACTCGTCGCAGATCGCCTTCGTCGTCGCGTACTCCTTGCCTCTATCGCCGGAGCAGTGGCACTTGAGCGCCATGTCCGAACAGGCGGTCGCGATCGTAAATAGAATGGTGAGGGCGGTTATCTTCATTTTGGTGTTTAATCCCAGTTGAATTCGGTCGATGGTTAAAAAGGAGTCGGGCGTCGGGCAACAACTTCTTTATTTATCTGCCTGTTCCGTTTATGACGTGTTCGTGCAGGTTCTTGCATAATCTCAGCGGTGAGCTGGTTTATTATATTTCATGACTGGTAAATACATCACTCATCATAGCATAGAAGTGCGTCGCCAGCTCTCCTTGATAAAATCTGCGCATCGCTCTCCGATCCCATATGCCGGCATCTGCGTATGTCCGCCGTGCAGCGCCGGCATCACGCTGCAATCGGCTACGCGCAGTCCGGCCACGCCCCGGACGCGCAGCTTACTGTCCAGAACCGCCTTGGGGTCGTCGTCCTGGCCCATCGCGCACGTCCCGGCGGCGTGGTAGCCTGTCCAGTTAGTAATGTATGTAGTACCTCGACGGGCAACTTACAGGTCGTCGCATGCTCCTTCACGTACGGCACCCACTCCTCCCGCGTCTGGTACGTGTGGTGGGTGAGATTGGGCGGCCACGACCCCTTGACGATATCCTTGGTGCCTGCGCCGTTCATGACGATCTCGTTGCCGAACCGACACGCCTCACTGAGAACCAGGACGTCCATCGGGTCCGCGAGGTAGTTGCAGTCGACGATCGGGTTCGCCGTCGGGTCCGCAGACTGCAACGTAACGGTGCCCCGCGACTGGGGCGCGAAGAGCTCCGCGATCATCGAGAACGCATGCTGGTGGTTGACGGGGAACTGGTCGTACTGCTTCGGCCCGCCGTAGCATTCTGTCGTGAAGAACTCGACGTTCGGCTGCTTGGGCGTCAGGCCCATGGGGTCGCGCCCGGGTCGTCGGGGCGCATCTCGCCACAGGGGCTCGTGTTTCAGGCGCTCGTCCATGCGCGCGAACGCAAACGAGCCGAAGGGGAAGGTCGACAGGAAGCCGGACTTGTGGTCTTTCCACTGTTTGTAGGTCTTTTCGAAGTTGTCGTCGTGGTACACGAGATGGTCGGTTGTCAAGCCCGCTTTTTCGGTCTCGTAGAACATGAACACAATCTGCGCGGTTAGGATGATACGGATGGTCTATCGACAGAGTACTCACCAGATGGTCCATGAGGTTCTTGCCCACGCCGGGCAGGTCGACTTTGCATGGGATGCCGAGCTGCTCTAGCTCCTCTCGCGCCCCGATGCCCGATCGCATGAGGACGGCAGGGCTGCAGTAGGCGCCGCTGGAGATGACGACTTCCTTGCGCGCATGGAACGTACGGGTTGTCCCGTCGGCCAGTCTGGTGACGACCCCGGTGGCCCGCAGCTCGTCGCCCTCCAGCACTATGCGATCGACCGTCGTGTCGGTCTGGATCGTTATGTTGGACCGGTGGTAGCCGTTCGTGATGAAGTCCGCGCCTGTCGTGCGGAGCCCCTTGTACACCGTCCGGGGCACATGGCCGCAGCCGTGCGACACGTCGCCGGTGCTGAACATGTCGTGGTGCAGGGGGAGTCCTTCGGAGACGAAGGAGTCGATGAGAAGGCTGGCGATGGGGGCTAGGTCGTGCGGTTCGGTGTGCAGCGGGCCGCTGTACCCGTGACTGTTGGGGTCGGCTTTGAACCATTTCTTCGGATGGAATGTCTCCGACTGCATACGTTAGATGCTAGCACTGCATGGGAATACCAATGCACAGGGGATACCTTTCGCATCGCAGCGAAGAACTCCTCGCCGCTCCACCCGTCCAGTCCCCAGTCGTCATAGTCCTGCTTGCTGCCGCGGATGCACAGCGTGCCATTGCACCCGCTGCTGCCTCCCAGGAACCGGCCCCGACTGAGCTTCACCTGTCGATCGCCGACGCCGCGCATCGGCGACGTGACGATGTTCCAGTCGGTCTCGGAATCGAAATTGTTCGACCACCTGCGGAGTCAGCGCGCTCTCCCATAGGGCCGGGGGCCGTACCCGCCCGTCATGTGCACGTTCTCGAGGTCTTTGCTGTGCTGGCCGGCCTCGATGACCAGCACCTTCATCCCGGGGTTCTCCGCGAGGCGACCGGCGACGACGCATCCTGCCGTGCCGCCACTGCACTCGTTAACTCAGTTCACCCAGGTGATGAGCGACATACCCGCAAACAATATAATCAAAAGTATCAGACATGTCGAATTGATCAGGATAGAAACTTACATGGCCCGAACGGCAATAAATACGGCCAGATAATAGCCGCATCCCCTCACTAACGCGGACTAATCCCGAATCTACCGACGTCAAGTGTTGCGTTGCAAATAAGTACTAGTAAAGCCTACTGCAGGGTTAATATATTAGTGGCCAATTAGTGGCGAAGAATGCATTGAGTTCAAGCCAGCCACTACGTTATGCTAACGGCATGATCTTCGTGTCAGCTAGGGTTAAAATGGACGGATTAAGGTTATGTGCGGAACAGTTCCATTATCCTCGGCACATACCTTCAGTCTGGAAGCCATAATTCTTCATTATTCCAGTTCATTAATATTCTTGCCATTATCTATACCATTTCAATGCATCGCAGGCTCAAAGAGTGTCCGACTCCGCAATGGAATGCAGGATGCCTCCACTTCCCGCGTCCGGATTCTGCATCTCCATAAAACGGGCGAATCATCTATTCAACAGGCACGCTATCCGACGTAGTCTGGGTCTAATTCTTCCCGTTATTCATATTACCTAAGTAGTCGAATACGGTGTAGATCTAGTATCTATTCATTGGGTACACACTACACGGTGATATTAGGACAGACAAGTACGGAAAACAGTTCCGTCAACTTCTATAATAATTAGAGTGAACCAGATGGACCAGCCACCTGCGTCAACAGAACGCTAAAATACCTCTGCAGATGGTACAGTTTCTCTGCCAATTCTGCGTTCTCTTTGCGCAGGGTGAGAATCTCCCCGGTTTGATCGGTGGTCGAGTACACACCTGTATTCGAAAGGTATAGTTTCCAGGACATCGGTCTAGAGCGAAATCGGCCTCGGAGAGGTTCTGATCGTTAGTTTGGTTTCTTCAATAGAGAGAACGACATATTATGAACCCGTCTGCACTGGTTCGAGGCATGGTTCACTTGTCTTTCACCTTGTCATCTTTACTTTGATGATCTCTGTAAGTAGTATGACGGAGAGATGAATAAGCAGTCGGGATTTTATCGGAGACTTTACAAGATTTCATTCAGATCCACTGTATATTAAGTTGTAGTATAGGAGAGGTTCATTCTTTATTCTGAGATACTGTCCTCGTAATAGAGATTAATCTCTTTAAAATAATTATATATATTTATAAGAATAGAAGACCTTGATAGATGGGACTCTACAAGATCCAGAATTAAGTAGGGTTAGTCTGATAAGTTACAGTACACTTACGCGGGTAGAATCGGCAAGTGAGGGGCAAGAAAATTCGAGTCATTGCCACCACGTGACAGGGTCTTGACTGATTAAAATATTCATATATTCATATATTCATATATTTATATATTTATTCATATTCATGATAATGAATGAATAGAATATATTCAAGCTAGAAAGTTAATGACTAAGAATGAAAGAAAAAATAAAAAATAAAGAGTAAAGAAAGATTAAAAATTATAAATTAAAAAAAAAAAAAAAAAAAA
>ML742043.1:0-193498 GCA_009193465.1 Aspergillus avenaceus
CTTTTTTTTTTTTTTCCTTTTCGTTCAGATGGTGTACAGCCATCCTACATTGGTGATAATATTCCGGCGAGCAAAGGTTTTGTTCGATCCATCCCTTTCTAACACCAGCTCACCGACGACGGACACGTACTCGGGCGGAAACCGGTCTAAATCCTCGCGGGAGACTGGGCGCACACAAGTGGTCCAAGGAGGTCTGGTGAGAGGGGTGAACGGTATATGGGGATCCTTCTCCGACTCTCTAATCTGATGGTGACGGTCTCTGCGCAGGCCCAAGCTCAAGCGCCAGTTAAAGGCCATCACGAGCTCTTCCACCAGACAAGCGAGAATCGCATACCGAACCGGGTCGGAATCGTGCGGGTCCGAGATGTTTTGCAACGACCATTTCCGCTGATACCAGAAATATTCGGTTTCCGGCCCCAACGCTTCATACACCCCTGATATCATGGCTTCATACATCCGGTAAAGAGATCGTTCGGGAGTATCTCTCGCCCGCCATAACGGGATACTCCGCAGGTCATCCATATGTTCCAACTTCGCATCTTCTAATTCCACATTGCCGACCATTTTCCTGGGGGGGACGGGGTCCGGAAGTGAAAATTTCCATTTCGGAAATGGCAGCAGTAGACAAATTAGTGCCCAGAGGGGATTTTCATGAAATCGGCGCAGGCGAACTAAGGTGCCTCTCATGCGCAAGGGTGTTTGAACATTTCGAAGTCGCCATAGCCATTGATAGAGCCTCAAGCGGAAGGACTTTCTCCGGTGTGGAGGGGCCATATAATCAACGATGTATCACACTGCGTACGGAGGAGAGGTGACATTTGGGGTGAAGTGAAATGAATGCGAAGGGAAAAGAAGAGAAATGGAGAGAAAAAGAGCAAAAAAGCAAAACAAGCGGTCTGCACATGATGCTTCTCTTCCATCGGATCAACCATTGTTCCGTTGCCCGATGACATCATGTGCCTCATGATCTGCTCGTGATGTCCTCGTGATATCCCCGTGATGGAAGGAAATCTTTTGCTTTTGTTCCTTCTTTTCTTCTGTCTTCCGGACACATCGGCTGGCTTCCAACCTCCCCATCTTGTATCATTGGAACCATCCATCAAACATCGTCTATCCACCTACTGATGTAGTATATATAAATCTTCTACTACATTCCATGACTCCAACTAAAACTACACATCTCCGGTACGGTCTCTACCCCCATCTCTCTTTCCCTTTCCATCATTGACAACATCACCCAGAATTGCTTCTCCCCTCTTCATAGCTTCTAGTCGAGCCCGTTTCAATCGTCTCGTCTCGCGTTCGGTGTGACGGGTAACCCACCAGGTCAACAAGGTCGCCAAGATACAAGCCGCCATCAACCCCATCGTGACCGCGAATGGTATCGTATATTTCGGCGCGTATTGACTCCGAAAGATCTGCGGCCCAATGGCACCTCCGATCTGTCCGTAACTATTGACAAACCCGATCGAAAAGGCTGACCCTGTCGCACGGCTGGTGGTCTGGACCCGCCATGGCCACATCAAGGGAAACCAAGCGCTGCCTAGCGCGTTCGCAATGACGGTTACTGCATAGACAGCACCGTTACTGGGGAAGCTGTAGAGCACTCCGTAGCAAGCCAGGATCACAACCAAAAACGAGAGTGGGTAGAGAGGGCGAGGCAGACGGGAACTGTCCGCCCAGATGCCGAACACACCGATACAAACCACCGTGAGTACGGAAGTAGGGATATTCAGGAGCTGGGAGGTTGCAATGGCGCTGCTCAAGTCAGTCTGAGTGAGGCACAAGGGCTTTACTCCACATACGTAAACCCGAGGTTGGCGATGACAGTCGGCTGATAGAAACGCAGCCCGTGCGTGCCGACCGTGAAAAATGCCCAAATTAAGGTAAAGAGCCACAGTCTAGTGTCCTTCAAGGAATCCACGATTTCTCGGAAATTGAAATTGATCTCCTCCGCACGCGGGGCATTTCGGGGTAGCCGTGCCTGGATGAACGCCTTTTCTTTCTCACTGAGCCACTTCGCTTGCGGGGGAACTACCGTCAGTCAGCATGGCCCATGAGGAATAACGAGGTGGGAGAAATACAGTCCGGGAATATGAAGAACAGTAAGATACCGAACGCAACGGTGATAACGCCTTCGGTGAGGAAGAGCCTGTCAGATGCAGGACATGTGTCAGCCACGAGACGTTCTCTGTTTGGGAGCGAGGACTGGGTAGAATTCATCAAACGGCATGAATTACCACTGCCACCCTGACAGGCCATATGAGCCAGACACGCTATCAAATGCGAACGCGAGAACACCGCTGATGATGCCCGAGAAGTTTCCCAGAATATCTGGCTCCGATCAGACCTCATGCCACACAGATAAGAGGATAAACTAACAAAAGTAAAGCAACCGTAGGGACATTTCATCAGGTCGGTACCAGTAACACAGCTGAAGAATTACCCCGGGAAACATCCCGGCCTCAAACTGATATCATCTTTAGATTTCGAAACGAACAATCAAAAGGTGACGCGAACCTACCAGCCCTAGGAGAAAGCGCACGGCGTATAGTCCATGCTGGCTTTGGACTGCTGCATGACAGGCTAGGGTGATCCCCCAACTGACCTACTTCATTCAATGATCATATTTCGCAAAGGGGCCGAAGTACACTCGACATACCATGATCCGCGATTGCCATCTCGAAGGAAGTAGGCGTTTAAAGAGTAAGTTGGATGGCGTCTCTGCCACTATGTACGGAATCTGCTGGCTGTTAACTCCCCTAGCACTGCGCAAGTCGGTAATAGTATATCATACATAATATAGAACCGTAACAAGGCTATACTGATCGGAGCTCATTTTTAACTGCGTTAAGATGTTTCGATCGGTCCCTTTATTCATGATTTTTGCATTCGAGACCTGTACCGGGATCGTGAGCATATCCACCGGGGATCGAGAGCGGTTCCACAATACATTCTCAAAGTCAATATTCTTCAACAAGAACATAATCGCACAAAGAGGCATGATGTGCCAATCCACCCGGCGTAGAAGTTTGACCTCTTCGTCGGCCGTCAAAGACGTACGCGCCCGCATCCATTCTGGATCAAACCCGGTGATACCTTCAGTGTCATGAAGAGTATCACTCAGTGTCTCTCCGCGTCGCGCGTAGTGAAGTTTCGTATCCCTGCGACTCTCCTGGATGGAGCCCCGCTTGATGACGGTGGCTTTTGCGTCGCTCATCGTCGTGATGATAGAATTGCGCTGATAGATAACCTGATGTAGTAGAATACAGCATCCATTTATCCAGCTCCATCTGGTTTTAATATATAATGCTAGTATTGACAATCTCCATCATACTCTACCATTCTCCACGCTTATCGACAATAATTGCCGATGCAGGATAAGGGACCGATTGACGTGCTGCCAGGATTAAAGCACGCATACTCTCATGCAGCAGCGGACTTCACCCGAGATCCTTACTAGTGGCAGTTCTGGCATGTACTAAGTCGATGTTGAAGATATGGCACTTTTTCGCCCCACTATCACCTCATCCTGTATACACTGCACTAGACGGGGGGGTTGTCCTGACTGTCTGCGTTGTTTTAAAATTTCAAAGAAAAATTGAACAGAGCAACAAAAATACCAGACCGACTACAAAGGCCTATCTAAAGAGCCATTCATACGAATTGGATTATTTGTATATAATCATCCCGATGTAGCCCTCCGACAGATTCAAACATCACCCGCGGTAGGGCTCTTTTTAATCCCCTGATAGAACTCCCGCTCCTCGTAAACCCGTACATCATCATCTGCGTAGATCCTCCCTTGCCTTTGTTCTTGTATCCGTAGTCGTCGGATTCTTCGCACATCCCACTCGACATTCCGAGTTAACCACCAGGTCCACCCGTTGGCCACACAAGCGGCTCCAATGACACCGGCGCAGATGGCAAAGGGCGTTTTGTATCCATTATACGCAAACCGGGACTGGAAAAGCTGAGGGCCGATGACGCCGCCCACCTGTCCGACACAGGATTGAAATGCGAGGGTGAATGCGGCGCCTGTGGTTCCTTTGAGAGACGATGTGCGCCCTAATCACCGAAGTTAGGAAATACAGCATCAAAGGGTAAGACGACGCACAAGCCCAGAATGGTATAAAGTAAACTGAGTAGAACATGTTGCCCAACACACAAGCGATATATATCCCTACTCGGGAGGTCAAGACCGTGAGCAAAATGAAGAACAGAAGCATCGGCCCCATGATACAAAACATTGTATATGCTGGACGCGTCAGGTATGCCTGTTTGAGAAACCAGCCGGAGAAGATAATTGCGAGAACAGCAGCGGCAGAGGGAGGAATATTTAACAGTTGATTACGCGGAAGGCCGGCGAATCCCAGACTGGTGGTTATGGTTGGAAGTTCCCAGGTGAGCGCGTATCCCGAGAAGTTGACCAGGACTTGAGAGAGCATGAAAGCATAAGTCCGTGGATCATTGAGCGATGCGATAACTTCGTCCTTTGAAAAGTCGGAATCCGACGTCTTTGGCGCATTCTCCGATAGGCGTGCTTCTACATACTCTTGTTCTCGCTCCGTGAGCCATTTTCCGGTTAGTGCAGATTTCGTCCAGTCGGGCAGGACGAGGTAGATGACCCCAGCGAAGAGGATCGTGAACAGGCCTTCCAGCAGATACACCCTGAAATCTAGCTCAGCGAGTGAAAGGTACGATGAAGGCCAGTCTTACCACCGCCATGCACTCATCCCGCACAGCCCGTTCATGTATGATGTGGCATAGGCTAGGAGCGATCCGACAATCCCCGAGGTATTCTGAAAGCCAAACATCCACATGATGTGCTTTCCCATCTCATCGCTGCGATACCAGCCACAGAGCTGAGCGGCAAGTCCTGGGAATAATCCAGCCTCGCACATGCCCAGGAGGAAGCGCAATGCCCAGAGAGCTTCCTTGTTCTGTGCCGCTGCGTGGCATGCGAGGACAACACCCCAGCTGAGCATGATCCGAGATTGCCAAAGTCTAGGAGTAAGCCTTTTGAGTAGAAGGTTGCTCGGGACCTCGAAGTCAATGTAACTGATCTGGCAGATGGTAAGCAAGAGATCTATGCTTGTCGAGTGCTGCAGTGACTATCGAGGAGGCAAGGTCGTCAAACCCACAAAGTAGATGGATTGCACCCAGTTATATTGATCCGAGGTCATGTTCAGTTCCTTTAGGATATTTCGGTCATCTCCAACCTGCAATACTTTGACATTGGCGGCATTCGTATAGTCGATCTGCAAAGGCATTAACGGCGGTCCAATGGAGTAGACACCATAATTGACACACAGTCTTGATAATGTACATCATTCCGATCAGAACGAGAAATCGTCTATCGATTTTCCTTCGAGTTCTTTTATCATCTTCCGGCGTGAATGATCGAAGTAGAGCTTTTCGTCTTTCATCTTCCAAATTAGGACCAGGTATACTCTCACGATCGTCATTTACTGTCATAGCTTTCGTGGGGTATTCCATAGTGTCTATTTCCAGGAGTTTAGGAGAGATCAATGACGTGTAAAGGAGGAGTCATCGATGGGAGTCTACAATCATGGTCATGTATGACCCAGTCCTCGTGCGTGTATAGGGGCGACGTGACCGAGGGCCACTGGACATTATTCTCCGTGATCATTGACCAATCCTGGTTGCAAGGGACATTTAGCAATTCTATTGAGTGGATTCAAGCTGGGTCAGTATGCAGGTGCAATATGTTCGTGTTTAATGCGGAGAAAGCCCGACATGAGGCATCTTTGTTCTTATCGATGGGGTGATATATCAACACTATGACGTGCGCCTCTATACTACTCTTGGCGTCGGTTCTCGAGCCAACGATAAGAGTACGGCTCTAACAAGCTCCCTGTATTTGCGAAACCGTATGCCGGTAGTGAATAAATTTGCAATATGAATCCCTTGGCATGCACGAAGTCTGGTCCTGACTTGTACTTCCATGATGATTCTAGCATGCTCCACCCTAATGAGCAATTTGCCATGTCGATCTTTCCCTTGTAGAAATGGTCCTGATCAGCTCTTCGGCACATACATTAATTTAACGATGGATTAACCGTTCAGAAAGTAGGTTTGTGCGAGAAAATGTACGTAGTTGAGTGGCCAATCTCCAAAGAGGAGAGAGTCAGAGATACAAGGTTCATGAATCGGTTGAGGATCAGACAGAAGTCAATAAGTTGCTGGGCGACAGCCAAACGGTCGTTTAGCAGCAATTCCTTGAATAACGGACTATCGCCAGTCTTGAATGAACTGAGCACCGATGAGGTCTTCTAGCGCCCGTGGCTGCTACCACCACCGTGCCAGCAAGCGGCAGGGATGGCGGTCAAATCACGCATTGAAGGTCGGCCTTTGCGCAAGTGTCCCGTTCTCCTTCGACAAACTAGTTTCCTCGCCTTGGAGGAGACGATCCAGTTTAGAGTCGACTCGGTTCCCGGTGAAGACTACTCAGTGACAGGTAGACATAAGGCGCGTTTTGGTGAGATCAAAGAGCGAGGCGCTGCAGTCACTCCTAAAGCTAGGGAGTTATACGACCATCTTCTAGCAGTATGTATGACCAGGACCATTGGCGTTGACCCTAAAGAAGTCGATGCTATTGTAGGCGATGTGCTTCGGCAATACCCAGATGACTGGAGAGAGTTGAGACAGCAAGGGCTTATTGACTGCGAGTTCCGCTGTATCAAGAGAAAAGGCATCGATTCATTGCCACGTAAAGGAACGCCTTCCCTACTAGAGCAGCTAACAGCTGAAGGGTTCGTTGAGGCAACCCCGGTTACGTATGAAGACTTCCTGCCTTCCTCCGCTGCCGGCATATTCCAGTCTAATCTTCGAGCTGAATGCCAAGTCGAGACCGGATTAAATCTCCAACATGGGAACGCTGATCCGAAGGGATTCGAAAGAGCATCATGAGAGACATTTGCCACGCAGGGAAGCATGCTCAAAGCTTCCTCAACAACGATCATGTACGCATTCATGACGTTCTGTGGAATTTCGGAGTCAAAGTCGCTCCACGAGGTACTGCTGACAAAATGCCACCCATTGATGCGCGCATCCTCCTTTGCTCTCTCTACTGATGCATCGTACTCACCATTGATGCGAATCACGATAGCCCCAAGGTCTCGCCTGGCCTTTGCTCGGTCCCCTTGTAACTGGTTGTTCTGGTATCGTTTCCAACCTGTCAATGTCTTTGACATCATCCAACTGCGCCTGGGGGAACTCATTTTGGGACAGAAAGGCACAGAGCGAAGGCTTGGTAAAGACGGCGCTGCTTCCGGGGATCCCTGGCCCCATCAGTAGTGATTCTGGATCTATACAACCTGCCTTTGGTGTTAATCTGGTTTTGAACTATTACATTGATTTAAAACTCAGGACCATGGGCTAAGCGTCTGTGCCAGTAGTGCGGGTAGAACTATATATATAGTTGCCGTAACTGGGATATTGGTGAACTATATGCAAGGGTTTAGTACTTTGGTCTTTGTTTTCTGTCCACAGCTTACAACTCACTATATCTCAAACAGCATAAGGATATACTTTTAGAAAGAGGCTATTCAAGGTCGAGTATACATTGGTGCAGAGTTGCGGACGGATTTCCCGCACTTTCGGGGCAAAGGTCCGTCAGATGATGACGAGGAGACCCTCTCATTGGCTAAATATAAAAGCTGACTAAGGCAACGGAACCAATGCCTGATAGCTGAGCAACTGGCTTGCCCTCTGTTCCTTCTTTCCTCACCATTGATGCTAGTTTTTTTTTTTTTTATTTTTTTCATTTGAATCCAATCAACCCGTTAGAAGGATGGAAATTAGTCGAGCAGAACGGACGGCAGCATCTTCTCGTCGGCCATCTCGGCGTCGGATTCGCGGGCGAATTGGAACTGCCTGTGCTCGCTGCCAGAAACGGAAGATTCGGGTAATTGAATCCTAGGTGAATATAACTCATGTATAATGCAAGTAACACATCTTAGTGTGACGGAGGGACACCCACGTGCAGTGCCTGCCAACGAGCCCGTACAGATTGCATGAACGGAGTGACCTTCCGCGACATTTCCCAAAGGTAGGTCTGGGAGTCGAGTCTAGTTGAGCAGTGATTAATGTAGCCCATCTAGTTACATCAGTGAGCTAGAAGCACGGGTTCAGTGGCTAGAGTCCATCATTCAAGAGAATTTGCCCGATATTGAGCTTTACAACTCTGGGAACAATCAGTCGAATCACTCTCGTCCTCCAGGATTGGCTCCATCACAGCCCCCCGGAACCTACCGCAAGTCAGTTAGACCAGGTAAAGGATGGAGGCAATCCCATCCGCGAGATCGCCGACCAAGTCGGTCTCGTTTCTGTCAACACAGGAGCGGACCTCCGTTACTTGGGTCCTTCCAGCGGATTGTTTTTCACTCGATTCGTTCTCACCGGCCTCAGTTGTCGAGTACAGATGGAGAGATCGTCGCCTTCCGGTCCCACCGATAGCAATTTTGTCCCGGTCGAGCTGCTTGACGTTCACCCCAGAGAGTTACCGTCTGATTTCAAACAGGCTCAATGGCTGACCCAAGCATATTTCCGCGCCGTTCACTTACAATTCCCGTTCCTTCATGAACCCACCCACCTAGAACTCCTTCAAAATGTGTATAATGGCAAGGATATTGGACCGGCTGATAAATTCCAGCTATTCATGGTTCTAGCAATTGGGGCCACCATTCGATCACGGCAAACGAAAGTGTTGCTTTCTGCCGAAGGCTATTGTGCCACTGCAATGGCCCACTTGAGTAGTATCTTCCAAAAGCCATCTCTGCGCGGAGTACAGTCTATGTTACTCCTACAAATGTACACTATCAACAATGCATCATCGGGCCTCAATTTATGGGCCCTCCATTATAACTGCCTGGCCAATGTCATCGAGCTAGGATTGCATCGTCGCGCTCAAAACTCCGCGTTTACCTTTTTCGAGCAAGAAATGCGCACCCGCATCTTTTGGTGTGTTTATACTATCGACCGGTACTTAAGCACCTTGTTAGGAAGGCCAATCGGATTGATGGATGAACAGTGTGATTTGAGGGTATAGTCTCCTGCGATGATCAGCTCTAAATCTAAGGGATACTGAAGTTTGCTCACAGTTGCCACATGAGATTAATGACGAGGACTTGAGGTCCTGCCAACAAATCCCAACTCGCTCCACCGCAACCCTAACCGGCATGTCTAGTGCAATCCACCTCTTTAAGCTAGCCAGGTTTAGCGCTGAGATTAAATGTGTCTTGTATTGCGTTGATCGGAATTGTCCTCCATACACCCAACCTACAATTACGGATAGTGACCATTGGCAAGAGGACATGCTGTGCCGTTTGCGTCAGTGGAAATCCGAAATCCCGCGCCACCCTGATGGAAGCCCAGCGCGTTACTTGAACGATCTGTTGGATATCAAGTATTATGAGCTGGTAATGCTGGTTGTACGTCCAAGCCCTCTGTTCCATCACTCGTCCAACGCCTTGATCCGGCAATGCTTCCATTGTGCACTGGAATGTAGCCAGCTCTATTACAGATTGTATGTCACCGGCATGTTACACTACAGCTGGATCGATGTGCAGTCAGTCTTCTTGTGCGTTATCACTATTTTCTACTGTGTCTGGGCACCAGATGGAGTTGGCGACCAGGCAGATCTCGATACCGTTTTACGTGCGCTGAAGTCCACGTCAGACATCCTCAGCGCTACTGGAGAGTATTGGCTGGAAGCAAAACGGAGCCGTGATGTGCTGGATTGCATCTCGACGGCAACGGTTCGGCGGTTCACTCAGAAGATGGATGCAACGAAGCATCCACATTCGCGTCACCTAGTAGGGGATGTCGTACCCAGCGATCATTCTCCACGACCGATCAGGTCGCCGCCTATAGACCCGGGATTGCTCAGCGATCGATCCCATTCATTTTATGAACTGGGTATTACCAACACGGACCCAAGCTCATTCCCTCCATATTATATACCTGCAGAGGCATCCACGGAGACACCCGACCTTCTCTCCTTTTTTGCACCCCAGACAGACACGAGTATGGACTTCTCCAGCTTCTTCTGGGATACATACCCCGGCATAGCAGATACAATGCCGGACTCGGGATACGGCGACAGAGCACACAATTATGCAGATGTAGTGTAGTTATATCCTATTGTTGATTAAAGTCAATGATCTATCTAACTCGCTTCCCCGAGAGGTCCGAGCTTGTCGTTGTGGTCCTTTGGGGATGGAGTTTAAGTGGATAATAATCGAAGCTAATCCGATTCTTCATGCACGACGGACCTAAACCCCGCTTCAGCTCCATTGACCTAGAAGCGATTTCCAGTCAAGTCAATCTCCGAACTGGGCTGGGGACCTTAACGGACGGTTTTCCGTCAAGGGGAATTCCTCATTTTATGAATAAGAAGCCTGTTTCCCCGCCGGCTCCCTGCAAAGCAAACGTGGAAAGACACATTTCATACTCTTGTGAACGCGACGTTATTGATTCAATCCCAAAATGCCACTATATGAAATCGAACACGGCCTACCTCTAGACCAAATCCAACGGGATGAGCTAGCACAGGCCATCACTCACACTCACAGTCGCAAATTTGCCACTCCCAGTCTCTTTGTGAATGTCAAGTTCACCGATACTAGTAACCAACATAACTACATCGCGGGAAAGGAGGTAGGTCCATGGATCCCCCTACCAGTGCTTACGGGGGTACTAAGGCAGAGTTTCATCTGGATCAGCGGAAGATCAACCGGATTACGGCTTATGTTCGAGCTGGAGGAACAAGGACACGCGAAGACTTCGACGACTTGGCCTTGCGTATCTCGGAGGCTTGGAATCAAACTGTCAACGGGAATCAGAAGGTGACGAAAGAGAGAGAACTGAACCGAGTATTCATCATGGGTGCCATCACCGCAGGATACGAGAACGGGTTTTTATTACCTCGAGTAAGCGATCCTTACACTGTCTTACAAGCTATCCCTATCCTACGTTCTATTGGCAGAGACTGATCGAGCCCGACATGACGATTCAGGCTGGCGATGATGCTAAGTGGTTGGAATTGAATGCGCCTAAGTTTGAGGAGCTAGCGAGGCAAGGGGATCAAGACTTCAAAGAAATGGTCGAGGAGATGCGAACCAGGTAAGACCTAGCTGTCAAGTAGTAGTATTGACTATCTCGTTGGAATGTAGCAAATATTTGTTGCTGTATGCTTCTCTACCATGTCCATGGGTCTTTTACACCGGCAGACCAGGCTGGCTCGGTCACCATTTCTCAACATAAGGTCTCAAATCCAGTTCAAAGCCAAAGGCCGACCGTGGCTGCGTATGTAGATACCAATAAGAGGCCGCAATCTGTTTCTTGGATATGAGTAACTACCACGTCTGGTAGATTAGACAGCGAGTACACTCACAGCCTCAGGGTCTATCTTGGCATCCTCCGCTTCAAGCTTTGTATCCCGCATACGTGGACCCTCAACCACTCCGTCGATAATTACATGCGCGATATGTACGCCTTGAGGGCCAAATTCACGGGCAAGAGACTGCGAGTCCCCGAAGAGCGAACTTTGCCGACCCGAAGGCCGCAAACTGGGTCGAGCCCTTGATACTAGCAGTTGCTCCAGTGAAGATCAGAGTCGGTGGAAAAGGGCGCTGCGCCTCTCGGAGGAGAAGAGGGAGAGCGTGTCGCGCAAAGGCAAATGCCGCTTTACTGGATACCAGTCAGCGGCCTTGAGGGATGGACATCGTAATCAAATAGCAACAAAGTACCCTTGATTATTGAAACTTTGACAGAGATCTTCCTCCGTCAACTCCAAAAATGGCTTCCGTGTGTACCCACCACTGGAGTTGAAAACTGCTGCCGCTAAGGGTGGTGTCGGAAACCGCTCGTGAATCGAATTGAATGCCGACTTCACACTCGTAGAATCAGATAGATCGGCATTGATCCCCAGAGCCTCTCCACCGGTCGCGTTGGTACTTTCCACCACTGACTCGAAGCTCGATGAGGTCCTTGAGAGTAATATGACCGTGTACATTTGGGCAAAACGGTGGGCGATCGAGGCCCCCTGTGGTGTTCCAGTTGGTCATTTTATTTACCATAGCATTGGCAGGAATAAGATATCATACCGTGCCAGGGCCTACGCCGGCAATGATAGCGAGAGGTTTAGTTGACATTGTTGGTGAAGGTTCTTGGTAAGTGATGGAGGAAGGAACTTCACAGTATAATGAGTTGCGGGTGCACTTCCACCCTAGGGTACGGGTCCAAGTCCGTCAGTTGAACGGAGAATTGCCCCGTCATGGAGTCCTCCGGGGTTTAATTTGAATTCATGTTCAGTTTAAACATCAAAGCGATATGGAAGTAATCATTATGCTCAGGACCTAGGTATACAACGGAAATAGAGGTATAATCTCACCTTATCTCGACTCCTTACACAATAGAAGTAGTCAATTTGTCTGAAGGCATTGTATTGTATGAGTTAGTATGATTGATAAATGTATTTCAAGCTTTATGTATCTTGTGCGTGGTAGCCTACATGTGAACGATTTATATAAACCAATATGGCTCTAATGCTGCCTCATTGTCTGACCTCGGATTACGGGCAAGCTTAACTATACACCACCTCGGGGGATTAAACACCGAGCACGGACATTATGACCTGTGATGCATCATGCAGTTACGCTATCAAAATCAATTATTAGGCTAAAGTTTTTGAGCGGGGAAAGCGGAGTACCTAGTAGTGGTTGTTTCGTTGGATAGTGTCCCGTCTCTTACCTCTCGAGATGAGATGATCGCTATATCAGGGTACTAGCAAAGTCCTCTTGATATGTCCATAGCATTGTAGGGCTATGGAGAAAAGATGCGTTCATTTAGCCGATCAAATGATAAAACGAGAGATGTCTTCCATGTTTAAAAACTTTAGTAAGGTTTCCTCTCACGTACACTACCCGAGATGAAGACGACCCTGACCTTGCACGGATACACTCTATGGCTAGCCTTGATAATCCATTATCTTTGGCAGCCTTCTGTATTTGCCCTTCCTTCTCTTACTCCACAGCCGAATATAACCACCCCACAGCAGGATATCGTAACCCGGGATGAATACTGAGTTCTCATTCACGGAGCGCGTATATTACTGTTGACCGGAGAATTCCACCCCTTCCGGCTACCCTCTCCAGGTCTTTGGATAGATGTTTTCCAGAAGGTCCGCGCGATCGGCTATTCGGCAGTTTCCTTCTATCTGGACTGAGCGCTTTTAGAGGGTGAACGTGGACATATCCGCACCGAGGGCATCTTTGCCTGCCCTAGATCAATTCTTCTAAGCCGCGAGCGAAGCCGGGATCTACTTAATTGCCCGACCAGGTCCGTACATCAACTCGGAGGTCTCTGGTGGAGGCTTTCCAGGATGGCTGGGTCGCTTGTCTGGGAGGCTGAAGACAACGGATCAGGACTATTTGGACGCTATTACCCCATACATCTCTACTATCGGGAACATTATCGCCAAAGTGCAGATCACAAACGGTGGACCTGTGATCCTATTCCAACCGGAGAATGAGTACACGCTATGCGCGAATGCTACGGGGTACACACAAGTAAACAACATGACCATCACCGAGATAGACACATCCTGCCTCCAAAAGGAGTACATGGCGTACATAGAGGCACGATATCGGGAAGCAGGCATCACAGTTCCCTTCTTAGTGAACGATGCCTCTTCGGTAGGTAACTTCGCTCCGGGAACTGGTGTCGGGGCAGTCGACATCTACAGTTTTGATCATTATCCATTGGGATGGGCCCCTGATCGTGAGTGTAGCTTGCTTGATTTTGATGGTCACCTTTGAGTAACACTCTTTACAGCCCACGGTCCGTCAAATTGGTCCTCATTGCTTGATCCCCTGCGTTTTTATAACTTCTCCCTTCATGAGATGCAGAGCCCCAGGTCTCCCTTCGCAATTTCCAAATTCCAAGGAGGGGTGCCCGATCCTTGGTATGTGACTCATAAGCCAATAGGAAGCCAAGTATCAAACACTAACAAGCGTTGAACCCAGGGGTGGGGTTGGTGTGGAAACATCGGCGGCGTACATCAATTCCGAGTTCGCTCGCGTGTTCTACAAGCTCAACTATGGCTTCCGGATTGCCATCCAAAGCCTCTATATGGTACGACCCCTAGGGGTTGCACGAGAACCATTGGCTAATCAATACAGTTGTTTGGCGGGACAAACTGGGGCAATCTAGGTCATCCCAGTGGGTATACCTCATACGACGTTGGCGCTGCTATCGCCAAGAATCGGATGGTTCACCGCGAGAAATACAGCGAGCTAAAGTTACAAGCAAACTTCCTTCAAGTAACGCCGTCCTATCTCATTTCTCAGCCTCACAATGCCACCTTCGGGGTCTACACGGACAGTCATGATCTTGTGGTGACAAGACTGGAAGGGTCTCCCACAGACCTCTATATCGTCCGGCATCATGATGTAACGTCGATGGATAGCATCTCGTATCATCTGAGCGTCTCTAGCAGTATTGGTAATTTAACCATTCCAACTCTAGGGGGGTCTCTACAATTGAACGGTAGAGACTCCAAGTTCCATGTGGTGGACTACGATGTCGGTGGGATCAACCTCATTTACTCGACTGCAGAGATCTTCACATGGAAGAAGTCACACTCACGAACTGTCCTCGTATTGAACGGAGGGGAGGGTGAACTCCACGAGTTTGCTCTGCCAGCTGAACTTGGTAATCCTTCCAGCATCGAGGACGATGGAGTAGAGCTTCAATCCACCGAATCAGCCACAGTCATCCAATGGCAGGTTGCATCGGCACGGAGAGTTGTGGTATTTGGTGATACTCTCGAAGTCCATCTGCTTTGGCGAAACGAAGCCTACAACTACTGGGTGCTTGACCTACCGGCTTCACAGCCTTTAGGTCTCCATATCTCCCCCTCCCGAGCGGAAGGATCCGTGGTTGTCAGGGCAGGGTACCTCATGCGAACAGCCCATATCACCGGCAACACGCTGCATTTGACGGGTGATATCAATGCCACCACCGATATAGAGGTGATATCTGTGCCTACGAGAGTCGCCTCACTGGAGTTCAACGGCAAAGGCATTGCGACATCCATGAAGGCAGGCCGAGTCGTAGGGCAACTCACCTACGAAGCCCCATCAATTGTCCTCTCTACCCTCGCAGACTTGGAGTGGCGCTACATTGACTCGCTTCCTGAGCTAGGTATCTCCTACTCCGACAGCGAATGGACTCCCTGCAACCACACCCGAACGAACAACCCCAGGAATCTGTCCACGCCCACGTCACTATACGCCAGCGACTACGGATACCACTCCGGCTCTTTGCTATACCGGGGGGCTTTCATCGCAGATGGCTCCGAATCTTCCTTGTGGCTCTTAACCGAGGGAGGCTTCGCCTATGGCCATTCCGTGTGGTTAAACTCAACATACCTGGGGTCCTGGGATGGAATTCCCGCAGACATGTTTTACAATCACACCTTATCATTCCCTGAGAAGCTGGAAGCGGGCGTGCAGTATGTTATAACCATCTTGGTCGACCACATGGGGCTCGACCTTAATTTCCCTGCCAATATCCAAATCATGAAAGATCCCAGAGGTATTCTAGACTACTCAATTGGGCGGGGCAAAACAGTGGTCTCCTGGAAGGTGACGGGGAATATAGGCGGAGAAGCATATCAGGATATAAGCCGAGGCCCGTTGAATGAAGGAGCTCTATACGCTGAACGCCAGGGTTCACATCTCCCCGGGGCACCGAACGAGGATTGGAAACAGCTATCACCCATTGACGGGCTGCAAGAGCCAGGGGTGGGATTCTTCGTCACCTCGTTCGCCCTCAATATTCCCAGTGGATATGATGTGCCCCTCAGCGTTTTTTTCACCAACACCAGCTTAGGGGATTCTGATACTCCGGCGAAGTTTCGCTGTCAACTTTTCATCAATGGGTGGGAATTTGGAAAATATGGTAGGTTTAAAATCATTATGTGCTATGTTGATCTGCAGGTTGACGTGATCTAGTAAACCACATCGGGCCCCAAACTCGGTATCCAGTTCCGGAAGGCATTTTGAACTATAATGGGACTAATACCGTCGCGCTGAGTCTCTGGTCGCATGAGTCAAAACCTGTGGGCCTGGCTGATCTGAAGCTGGAAGCCGATGCAGTCTTGCAGAGCGGATATACAAAGCCTGCGCTGGTAGACGGAGCGAGGTATAGTAAAAGAGCCAATGCGTATTAGTGTCATTCAGCGGGTCTGAATGGATCTTTTGATGTTGCATCATTCCATACGTGGGAGTTCGGAAGGAGAGGTTATCCCACTTACTTTCCAAACTTAGCTCTACCATCAACATTAAACAATAGTCCATAATCAACACTACCATTCTTGACTGATTCCATAGCCCATTGATATCACATCGTCCCATAGTCACCGATAACCATGCCGATCACCCCCACATAGTGTGGACCTGAAGGGATCCACTGGGTCATCCTTAGGGCAAACTTCTCCATGGAACAGCCTTAAACCCTATAATATACCGCTGTAATCTGCGCATTCCTGCTCAGTTCGAACAGTTCGAGCGACCGATAGCCATAAATACTTGCTCACGATGGACACTAGGGCATACCATTGCCTGAGGTTCTCCATTGGCACGTGTGGCTGGGGACGAAAGCTTTTTGCGTCCAACACACAGTCAATTTCCCTTCATTCTTGAGTACTTCACGTTGACGCGAGATTCTTCCTGACACTGATCCTTATTTTGTTTTTGTTTTTGTTTCACCCGTGATGAATATGGTCTTGCCAGCGCCTACAGCTTCGGTCTATGATCGTACTTTAGCTGTATACATTCGAAGTCAAGATGGGAACCTCCTTCGTTGCCTAGGAAAATACCATGAGCAGATTGAATCTACATGGGACACCATCAGAGCAGCAGTCACCTTGGACGCGTCAAATACCTATCAATATCTCAGAGTCCCTTTTTCAGACGTCAAAAATGGCCATGGTGATATCATATTGGATATTTACGAGCGCCGTGGAGACGGGACTGGCATCGTCGGACTGGCTCTTTTACCGGGAATGTCGACATATTTCATCGGTGACCAATCCTTAGATCAATTCTTCGCGGATCTGATCTTGAAGCGCATTGGGGCGGATGCACTCAACTGGCAGGAGATAGTTGGCCCTACCAATGAGTCCACTGTAACACAGATCGTCTCTCTCTTCAGTGATAACCTCCGTCATCATGCACACAATGACCAATGGGAGGTCAAAGGTCGCGAATATTTCACGAACAGGGTTCGCTTCTATGTACAACAGAATGCCACCCTACAGCTATGTCTTCCAGCATTCCCATGTAAATCCTCCAACCCAAACAAGGTTCTAGGTACCTCTCCGGACAAGGGAGAGGAAATTGCACTGCGTCGCCTCCACAGGTTCGTCCAGCGCGCTGAGGACTTATATCCGCCCGGTGCGAAGATCTCCATTATCAGTGATGGACATGTCTTTAGTGATTGCAGTGAGTTGAAATATCCACGAATTAAATTGCATGCAAACTAACCACCCTCATAGTCGGTGTCGATGACGAAACAGTCGATGAATATGGAGCAAGACTTCAGCAGCTGAATCGGGCTATTAGCATGGAGCCTGGCGGCAAGACTGATCGAGTTCAGTTTCAGTCACTCGTCGACCTGTTGGATCTGCGTTCCTATCTTGGCCTCACCGTCGACCAGCCATTGAAGATGCCCGAGTTACAACACAAGCTTGCAACAATTCTCGATAACACAGCAGAGATTTGTCGTCGAATACTCGTTGCGGGCTGTCAACCCCCACCGGAGCACCTTCGCGCCCAAATCGATTCTGAGGAAAGCTCTACGTTAGCGCTATATCGCGGGTTCTCACGTTTCATGGTGGAGGACCTAGACCGACATCCCCTCACAGAGCCTCTATCGCGGTCCCAACGAAAGAAGCTCGCGGCGAAAGTGTCCTTCGACATGATCTTGCGTAACCAGGCCTACTCCAACCTGGTCGAGTTGTTGCTTCCCGACTACATCCGACTGTCAATTCACGCCCATGATAATTCCGGGCCAAAATTCGGAATCCGGCTTTTTGATCCGGAGACCATCCGTGCTATTACGGGACTGCACTGTCTCGGCCATCCAGACCGAGACAGTAGTGACGGTATAATTTCGGCTGCACATCTCCTGTATATCCCCACTCCATGGCACAACTGTATCGTCCGAGTGGATGATGACCCGATGTTGTATATCATGAAGTATGGTGCGGTCAAGGAGGCTGTCTCCGTCCACAAGTATGATCTAGTGCTTGTCGATCATGACGAAACAAAGGGAGAAGGGGCATTTATATGGTTGAAAAGGAAAAGAGTCCCAATGTCGCTAAGTTCGAAATGCGGATGAAGAATTGCGGGTGGTATAAGGTCAGATACAAAGTTTTTCAGATTGGTTGAAGCCAAGATGTCCTTCTCGTAGTGTTTGAATTTGCGGAGGACAACGAACTTAAAATGCAACACTTTTTCATATACGGTCCGTGTAATATGTACATGTACACGATTGATAAGGCCTCCGCGGTCGAGTAGCCCAAAAGTGCGGCGCCATACAGACCCCATGCGACATCGAGGTTGAGAATGTGCCAAAGCAGACTTTGTGCCCAACTGGCAACTGGGGCAAGCATGTAATGTCCCTTGTTGCCGACGGGAGGACCTTTGATCTTGTGGTGGAATCTTGAGACTATGTAGCCCAAATTTCCAAATGATGAACTACGCTTTCCCATGTTAAAAACTAAAACCGAGCAGAGTCTTGACCATCGATCGAATTACCTACTGCATACACTATTGCCCCTCCGGTCGTGCAATATGACTACCTCCCACAAGACTTTTGGTGTTGCAATAACTCCCAGTCATGAGACGGCCAAGACTGCAACTGCCCACGGAGCCATGTTTACTATATAGGTACCATTGTCAGCCGTCGCATTGGCGATACGAGGCATCACGGTGATATTATGGGCCGTATTATAAGCTTCCTTAGGACCAGAGAGTGTTTCCAGAATTCCTGAGTTAGTATCAGGCACATTGACATGGACCGTCTGGCGGTCTCCACCGTAATTGGCTAGCTTCACGTAATATGTGCTGTTCGTGGTCGAAGCGACCCAGTAAACTGGACCGAAATCCGCCGTGGAAACAATGGGAAGAGTGGTCAAGCCACGGTTGGTCGCAAACATCCTTTGGACGTAGTATGACGTCGATCGTGTGATTGAATCAGGGTTGGAATCAAAGCCGATGAGGGTAGGCTGGGTGTGGGGCCTTTGCGTCAGCTACCAACAATTCGATCGCCGCACGGTGCTACAATGAAAGTACCTACCGACCATTGTGTATAACCAAAATGCTGCAACAGAGGAGCATAAGCGGCCATCTTCACGATATCGCTGTTTCGCTCTAACCCGATCATATGCACTGCCTCGCTGCAACTAGCCTGGACGAAGGACCAGAACACCCCCTCCTCCTCGCTCGTATTTCGACAACCATATTCCCCAACGATGACTGGTTGCGAACGGGGCTGATTATCCCACAAGTCGAACATAGCCACCAAGTCATCTGGGCTTCGGTAGTAATGATAATCGTAAAGGATGCCCGAGGGCGGCGACACCGGTAGGCATAATTCGTCGATGGTGGACGCGATAATGGTAATGCTCGGGTATTGACTATGAATTGTGTTGTATATTTGCATGAACCGGTCGGGATAGGTTTCGCAGCCACCAGTGTAATCATCTTCATTTCCAATCTCGATATAGTCGATGCGCCACGGGTCCTCCCGCCCATTCTGGGCACGCAGCTTTCCGTATGTGGAGTTTGCCGGCCCCAGGAGATACTATATTATTTTAATAGGCGCTAGACCACAGATTCACAAATGATCCTCTCACCTCTAATTCATTCGAGATATCTTCTAGGTATGGTTGGAGCTCTGGTCCCGAGACAATTTCCCCGTACGATTTACCGTCCCAAACAGCCAGCACGGGTACCATATCCATGTCTTCACACCACCACAGGTATTCATCCAAGCCTACCGACATCAGCAAAAGAAGAGAATTGGTGGAAATAGTTCAATGACAGCTTACCAAGGGCATCCGTGTTCGGGTACCACCAGTCGCCTAAGAGGAATCGGTCAGGTTGGCCTGTCAAAGATAGTAATAACTTACTGTCTCTGCCAGGGCGGTTGATGAGCGGTCCGATGGTTTCATTCCAGGTCCATCGACTTTCAATCTGAAGGCCCTCTCTAATACCTGGTCAGTCGGAGACAGAATCACAAGGGGGATGAGACAGGTTGTACATGTTATTTCCACCAGGAAACCTTAAAAACGTCGGATGGAGTTCCTCCACAACACCGGCAATATCACCCCTAAGGCCATTTGTCCTGTTCAACAGATAAGGACACGCTCAGATGGAAGGTAATAGGGTCTTTTTAATACCTTGAATGATAGGTCGGTGCAAACAGTTGGACCAAAGCAAAGTTCAACTCGGAGCCAGCGACCTTCGCACCGTCAAATAATAAGCGCCATTCGTTGTTCCCGTCCGGAGCGGCAGTGGAGTTGAAGCTTGTGTTGTATCTCGTGAAATGGGAGAGATTGCTATCAACAGTGAGGTTATGCGATGCATAAGTGATACCACTTGCGGACCCGACCAGTTGTAAAGTAACCGTTCCCTGGTAGTCCCCGAGCATCCAAAACTCACTTTGATATGTCGCATTTATCACCGGAACACCTTTGTATCCGGTATTAGCAAATCCCACGTAGCTCTGCACCGCAATTGGCACTTGGACAGCTAGTGAGGAGGCGATTGCATCGCTGACAGGATAGGCTGTGTCTTCCAGGATATCCACATCACCTATTGCCTTGTATCCGGTGAGACCGAGTGTGGTGCCCTGAAAGCCATTGTTCTGAAGCAGTTGTCCATGGATCCCACCGTCACCTAAACTGCTCAGCATGCGGGCCATTGAATGGATGCTGGGGATGTACCTGAGTGGTCCATTTCCTTCAAAGAATCTTAGCACAGGAGCAAGAGTGGGAGACCAAAATACCAACCTCGAACATTATTCCATATAGAAGAGGGCTGGACTGATTTCCCCCCTCCTTCAACACCGTCAAGGTGAGAGGTGCACTGTTGTCATTGGTAGCCGTATAATTGTCATCCTTCTGGGCTGAACCGGTACCCTCCTGCGATTGCTTTGCTACAGTCCACGTACACAGTAGTAACGCAACTCCTATCAGTCTACACGATCCCATCATGGACTTTTATCCTTTGTAGTAAAGGAAACGGGGAATTGTTAAATATACATCAATGCAGGCATCATCGGAAGCACGACTGCCCAATACCATGCACTAGGTGACCGTGGTCCATTCCGCATCCCACGCACTCACGTCACATCAGGTACTATGAGTTGCTCCACCGCGTGCCCTGTGGCAGGAAGCTTATTCCTGTGGATGACATCATGACGGGCTGTTTAATCCACCGATGTTTAAATTGTAGTGGCACTTGATCGACAGGAGTACGGAGATCAAGGAAAGGGTTCACACTAATGACGAAGCAGCTTGCGCACACTTCACGGTCGATCGAGTTGAGATAGTAGGGAAGATGAAGAAGAAGAAGAAAGTGACTAGAGAAGGAAAAGGAAATGATCACCTGCTCAGGGAATCACCTGGCAAACAGGCTAATCCCGATCCGGATGATCACTGATGTTCGGTCACCGCCTACCAAATACAGTCTTTCCGCGTCACCTGTCGGCCATTTCCTCTTCCGGATGTAAACCCGCAGACACACGATCAAGGGAATAGTATCGACTACAATTGAATGAAGAATTACTGATATGATGAGAGATAACATTCATACCAAGACTCAAATACGAGCTGGGTCACACTTCTCGCCAGGTGGTATGGTGTGGCTTGTCGGTTCATCGGTCCGATACACGACTACACCTATCATATAGTAATCTCCGAGTCTTCTTGAGTCGACCACAGTTCTACCACTTGACTGAAAAAGGGCCAGCTGACTAGGAGTCGCACTTGGACCTCCAACATAGTTCGTATCCTTTAGTGGAGGATTCACTCCATGTGGCGGACACATAATCGTCTAATCCTTGGTAATAAAACCGCCTGGTAAAGAGTCACCAAGGTTGGCAAGAGTGTCCGATTGGGCACGGCTTACAAACTGATGCACGAACTCGATTTCTAAGCAGCGAAGGAATGCACTCGGAGACATTGGCTGACAGTTGGATTTATAATGGAATGATTCGGATAAATCACTCCATTGATCCCGGACAAACTGTTGTTGATATATATCCAAGTCGCCGCTCAGTCCTCCAAAGTGGAAGCTACTTCGACTCGCTATCACCAACATAATCTCGAATATCAAGATTGGCATACTTCCGGATATTAAGAAAATGTCTCCCATCCGCGTCGGATTGATTGGACTCGCATCGGGTGCGGCACCCACACGAGGAGTGGATGGCTGGGCCTCTGCTGCTCATCTTCCCTTTCTAAAAAAGTCTCCGCACTTCGAACTAGTTGCGTTGCTTAACAGTTCGGTGGAGTCTGCTCAGCGAGCCATCACGAAATGGAATCTATCCAGTTCGACCAAAGCTTATGGAGACCCGCACGGTGTGTCCAATCATGAAAGCGATTGATAAGCATGCTAATCAAGGTAGACCTGGCCAATGACCCTAATGTCGATCTCGTGGTATGCAGCGTCCGGGTGGATCGGCATTTTGACACCGTGCGCCCGAGCTTGGTGGCTGGGAAAGCAGTCTTCGTGGAATGGCCCCTGGAACGAAATATCGAGGTAGCCAGAGAGATGGCTGCGCTGGCCGCGAAGCACAATGCCCCTACCATAGTCGGCCTGCAGGCCTCCTTTTCACCGGTCATTCGCAAGGTGCGATCAATTATAGAAAGTGGTCAAATCGGTCGCGTTCTGTCTAGTACCAGCTTAGGGTCCTTTGGGAATAGTGTCGACGCGGAGAGCGTGAAAGTGCGATACTTCCTTGACCGTCCGGTGGGCGGAAGTCCCATGAGCATTCATATCGGTCACAGCTTGGAGACTATCACTTCGGTCCTCGGCAAATTCACCAATTTCCGGAGCTCCCTGATGATCTCCCGACCGACCGTAGATATCAAAGACTATAATGACGGCGGCAAGATCGTCGAGGCGGCTGCTCCGAACACCGTTCCCGATCAGGTTGTCGCTACTGGGTTCATTGGGCCATCCAACGCTCAGGTCGCTATGAAATTCTACGCGGGTAAAGAATTCCCGGGTCATCCCCGACTAGACTGGCGGATTCAGGGAGAGAAAGGTTGGCTCGTGGTCACTTCACCGGTATTTTTTCTCAACCTAGGAAGTCCGGATATTAAAATCCACATCTCCAACCATGAGACCGACACGGTCAGAGAGGTGGCGCCCGACAAAGATGAATGGGATGAGTTACCGGTCCCGGCCCAGAATATAGCCCGTCTCTACGAAGCATATCGCCAGCAAGAGTGGTATCCCGACTTTAGCTGGGCCTTGCAGTGGCACGAGACCATCGAGGAGATGTGGAAGCGGTTCGATGAGGACAAACCCTGAATCCATGAACCTAGCAATTTGATTTGTTGTGGGTATAATGATTTTGACCAACTGGTGGAAGGTAACTGTAGTCGTAATGGCCCGCTTTGTGCCCTAAAAGGCCAATCCCTGAGTTATGATGCGTACATCATGAATGGATGACAAAAAGACCGAGGGCAAGCAAAGAAACTCGCATAGCGTCGGCATCATCCATGGCTCATTTATTCATTTCCCCGCTTTAGGTGCGATGTCGGAGTTATGGAGTATCCAACTTTTGAAAAATACTCAGTTGTAGAAAGAGGATAACGCGAGTGTTGATTAGTCTGACATCATTCAATTCCGCGATGATGTGATACCCGGCTTATCGTGGCAACACCAACCGCTCGCCTGCGATTGATTGAAACTCTGTCGATGGCGTGCATAGCACCCCTGATTGGTGCTAATGCAGTATTGAGGGGTCTTCAAAGATTTGGGAGAAATGAGTGCAACCAGCTCGAACTGTCGCAATATAATACACAGCGCCATTGGTATTTAAATGGGCAATTGGGGGTCCATTGTAACGCATAATCTGTGGACTAGTGGGCAGAAGACCTGATCATTATGGCTACAATCGAAGTCGTGGAGCAAAGGGGGCCTCCACTATTGAACAATCATGCTTATAGCGCTGCACCGATCGGTGGCGCACCCAATACGAAGGAACCAAGTAAACCGATAGTGGCCGAGAAGGCAGAGGAGGTTACCTCGGCTACGAAGCCAGCGTTTGAGATTGAGGAACACCCTGTCGACGACTTTCGCGACATCAAGGTGGGCATCATAGGCGCTGGAATTGGCGGAATCACGGCCGGAGTTCTTCTTCCAGCTAAGGTTCCAGGGTTGGATCTACGAATTTATGATAAGAACTCCGATGCGGTACGTATCCTCGTTCTTGCTTGTTGTTTTATCAAGGAACGAATGAGTATTAATAGACCTAGGGTGGCACCTGGTATGAGAACACGTACCCCGGCGTCCGCTGCGATATCCCGGCACATGTGTATCAGAGTGGTTTTGCCCCAAACACCCAATGGTCGGAAGAGTTTGCCCAAGGGGCAGAGATCCGGGACTACTGGCAAAGCGTGGCTCGGAAGTACCAGGTATACAAGTACATTCGCTTTCAGCATAAAGTAGAACAGGCGGTTTGGGTCCCTGAGCTGGGGAAATGGCGCGTCACAATTCAGGATGTGGGGATTGGCAGGGTGAGCTACTAGAGATTGAACCTACTCCAGGACAGTGTTGACTCTCCATAGGTCTATGAGGAATACCTTGATGTCGTGATCAATGCGATCGGCCACTTCAATGCTTGGCAGCTACCTGATTATCCCGGTATCAACGAGTATCAAGGGACCTTGTTCCATTCTTCTCACTGGGCACACGGTGTGGAATTGCATGGGAAGCGAATTGCTTTGATCGGTAATGGGGCGTCAGGGCTGCAAGTACTTCCCTCTATTCAGCCGATCGCACAGCATGTAGACCACTACGCGCGCAACCGGACCTGGATCGCTGATTCCTTTGGCACCACCGGCGTGCGCCGATTGGAACCGAACCTCTTTTCACCGGATCAGCTCGAATCATTCAAAGATCCTGAAGCATACATGCGGTATCGCAGGTCCGTGGAGCAAGGATACTTTTCACGATTTGGGGCTATTTTCAAGGACTCGCCAGAAAATCGTGAACAACGGGAAAATTGGACACAGCTTATGCTGAAGCGCATCACCGAGAAGCCAGATTTGGCTGAGAAGATTCTTCCTGATTTTCCGCCCAATTGCCGCCGAGCAACTCCAGGTCCCGGATATCTCGAGGCATTGTCCAAAGACAACGTGAACTATATTCAGACGCCCATTCAACGATTCACACCGACCGGGATTGTCACGACTGACGGGGTAGAAAGACCGGTGGATGTTGTCATTTGCGCAACTGGTGCGAATGTTGACCACGCGCCGCCATTCCCCATCGTTGCAGATGGGATTGACTTGAAGAAGGCCTGGAAACACGATGGCCTGTGGGGGTTCCCATACAATTACCTTGGGCTTGCAACGCCGGGTTTTCCTAATCTCCTGTGGATCGGTGGTCCACATGCCACCGGCCATAGCGGTAGCGTGCCCAACAGTATGGAAAATGCTGCTACGTATATTGCGAAAGTCTTGCGCAAACTCCGTAGTCACGGCATCAAAGCCATGGCCCCGTCAAAGCCAGCGACCGATGACTTCGTCGAGTATTCCGATACATTCTACCCACGCACTGTATGGACGGCAAATGACGACTCGACCCCTGGGCAGAAGAACTGTCGGTCTTGGTACAACGGCGGTCGCCCTGGAGGTCGCATTCACGGGTTATTCCCAGGCAGCGCTGCTCAGGTGAACTTCATTCGCAGAGAGCCTCGATGGGAGGATTGGGATTATACGTATACTAATCCCAGTGGCAATCGCTTTGCGTTCTTCGGCAATGGCTGGACCAAGCGAGAGCTCAACAAAGATGCTGACCTAGTGCCACATTTACAACGACCAGATACAATAGATCTCCGGACATATATGGAAGGTTGGTGGGATGTATGATGACTAGGGACTAGGGCAGTGGGGTATATGCAGAATTCGATACATGAATGGAGCCATGAATTAGTTTGTCATAGTAGTTACTGAAGCCAGACGCGTCTCCAAACTACCACTAGTTCTCCTGTAATGCATAATTCGGGACCTCCTCTCCTTCGCGCCAGACATACTTCGCTCCCGGATGCGATTCGGGGAGCCTATTCTGTCCTTTTGCCCCATACACGTTCTCCCTAAATGTACCACCTTTCACAGCATAGTCGGTGTGAAAGACACCGCGTCGCTGCAACTCCGGGATTAGATAAGTTATAATATCGTCAAAGGTCTCCGGAACCGAAGCGTAGCTGAGATTGAAGCCATCGACATCAGCGATCTCCACCCACTGCTCCAACTCGTCTGCCACCGTTTTCGCACTACCAATGACCTTGGCCCCGTTCCCTCCCATGATGAGATACTCGGAGATGGCCTTCTTATCCCATTTCTTCCCTTCCGTGCCCGGCACGGTGCTCGCCCAATGGTTAACCATGCTCCGGATAGCCGGCTGTTCCACGAAGCGGAAGTCCTGATCATCTGCATACTTGGAGAGGTCATAACCAGACCATCCGCCAAAGAGGGCCAGGGCACCTTCTCGATCGCCATACTGGGCCAACTCGGCGAAGTGAGCCTGCGCTGCTTCATCCGTCTCCGCCACGATCACCAGGATCCCGGCGACGATTTTGATGGACGATGGATCGCGACCGAGCGCCTTTGCTTGCTGTCGCACGTTGTCGACAGACGGTCGCACCAGTTCAGGCTTTTGACCGTGGAGGAAAATCGCTTCGGCATGTTTAGCTGCAAAGGCCTTGCCGGCAGTGGATGTCCCTGCTTGGAGCAGAAACGGTGTTCGCTGTGGACTCGGCTCACACAGATGTGGTCCAGGCACATTGAAGTATTTGCCCTGATGGTTGATCTGTCGCACCCCCTTGGGATCCGCATAACCTGCGGTCCCATCTTTGGCATTCACCGCATCATCGCGCCAGGAACCTTCCCAGAGTTTGTATGTCACATCGAGATACTCGTCAGCAATGCGATACCGTTCGTCATGTTCAATCTGAGTGTTCAATCCAAAGTTGCGTGCGGCAGAGTCTAAGTAAGATGTGACGATATTCCAGCCAACGCGACCCTGACTGAGGTGGTCGACAGTCGAAAACCTACGGGCGAGCGCATACGGTGCATCATACGTAGTCGATGCTGTCACACCGAACCCGATAGACTGGGTGGCCGCTGCCATCGCGGGGATACTATACAGTGGATCATTAATGGGGAACTGAGCCCCCGCGGGAATTGTCGGGTCGAGGTTCGCTGGACCCTTGTAGACATCGTAGCCACCGAGGACGTCGGCAAAGAAAATCGCATGGAATTTTGCTTTTTCAAGCTTTTGTGCGAGTGACACCCAGTGCTGGAGGGATTTATAGGCGCCTCCTTGATCTTTGGGATACCGGTGGAGGCCTGGGTTTAGATGGGAAGGTGATTGCATTGCGAATGCATTGAGAATGAGTTGTTTCTTAGGGTGTTCGCTCGAAGCCATGTTGACGTGTGTATTGTTTGAGAGTATAGTGCGCTGCTTTGAGGACAGTTACTCGCAGGGAGACGAATATCAATAAATAATTTGCAATTGACCATGGTTCAATCCCCGCTGGACAATTTAATCATCTGTTATCCATGTGTCAGGGAATTACCAAACCCTCCATCCCGATCCCAGCCGTTGAAAATTTACACTTCTAGGGTTAGGATCGAGTGGAACCCATCCATTCCATACATCAACAAAAAGGGTTTGACAAACCTGCCAGTAATACAAAGGGCGTATCTTAATGATAGCCGAGGATGTTCCTGTCGAGGTGGTGGATCCTTCTACCAACCACTAACATTACGATTATTCCATCATCTGTACTGGAACTGTCGCAATCGACGATCTTCCTGCTAATTCGTCCCCCGTCACGCAAGCAACCAGCGAGATAGCTCCATAGAGATAACAATAAAGGCCGAAAAATGAGGGGTAAAGATATCGACTATCGTTTTGCTTTTACAATGGGAGATGTTGGCCATAGTCTGGTCAGAGGCACGATCAAATGCCTCAAGGTGTTTTTAGTCGAGTGGTGACAACTTGACCCGTCTCCCTTGCTCTTCTGTTTCTCTTCCCTTTCTATTCTTTTGCCTCTCAATCTTACACTTATCGCCGCCCCCTTTCTTTTATTCTGGACTCCACAAACTACTGTACATTTGCTTTCAGCCCGACGCACTGCCCCTTTTATCTACGGGAGATGCTGCTCGATCCGACTTTCTGGTTGTTCTGACCCATATGGGCTGCAATGCTGTCCAGTCGTTCAGAAGCAGATATACTCTCAGACGTTTGTTCGCGAATGCCTTGACCTCCCATCTGTTGTCATTGTTGGCCTCTCCGGTCTCTCCACACCCAATCGGTGAACCTTGAAAGAACACCACAGCAATGCAAGCCAATAGTGAAAATACTGCATCATGCGGCCAATGCTGGACTGCAACTACGACGATGTCCCTCCCTCCCTGTCCGGGGCTTGAACTCAATCACAACATTGTAAAGCTGTAATCCTTGGCCCACAGCCAGCAAGGGAGATGCAAGAGCTTTCAGCTAGAAATAACCTCCAGATTTTGCTGCATCAATCATTTTCTTTTTCACATCTTCATCAGTATCGTCCTTCTTGATAGGAAACGCGAAGAGTTTCTTGTCTGGATTCTTTTCTGCGAATCTTCTGACGGAGGTATTTGAGGCGTTCGCGTTTGCTTGCACATTGACCGAGAAGGTGTCAGGGTCATTCGTGTACGGAGACCCTTGGTCAGCTCGAAAGTTGGATGCTGCATCGTTTTTGGTATTTCTTGACGGAAAGAGCCTTCCTCCAGCATTTTCGTCGGAGAGTTTCGATTTTGTTCTAGGTATGTTGAAATTCTGAATGAATTTCTCCAACACCTTTTTCGGAATCGACATGATATTGGAACTTCCTTTCTGTAAGACTTTGAGCCAATGTTAACAACAGAACCTGGCTACATTAGTTTGAAAGTGCCATGGGAGGCACATTTATAGTAAGTCTGACGGAAAATTGCCTACACCACAACAAGAGAGAAGTACGACACAGTGCGGGGTAGCTCGCATGACCGATGTAAACCATGAAGAGGATAATGAACCTGCTCATCCATATTTTACAGGGATGCACTTCAGGAAAGACCCCCTCTAGATATCCATCAGATTACCCGATAGGCTGGCAGGCCCCGACTCCGACAGTTTCCAAGCTCTTAGTGCGTCTTTTACGGCATCCTTGTCATCCGTGCTGTCTATGACCGAACTCACTAGATTACGCATGGTTTCCACTTTTGCCTCGAAGTCTTCGAGATGTACCCAGCCGCCAAGGGGGACCCCAAGGGCGCCGAAGAGCTCCCTGCGACCTTCCCAGCTCTTCCCTTCGGCAACGTGAGACGCAAGCTCATCGGCGCCGAATGCCACAGGGCAAGAGGACTGTGGATGACCAGTTAATTCCATCCATTCGCGCCATGTTCGAAGCATCATCTCTCGAAACATAAACATTCCATCGTCATCCCATGTGTACCCTGAAAAGTCGATGAGCTGCTGTCGCGTTAAAGCTTGAGGAAACGACAGAGCAGAGAAGACGTCATTGTCAACTTCGCAGAATTTGGAAACATAGAGCCTCTGTAGTTGTGTAAGCTGGTATCTCCGTAAAGTTTCCTCTTTTTCCTGTGGGGTGAGGCCCGTGGCTGGCGGAAGGTCGAAAAGCAAGGGCCCATGAATTTTCAGGAATTTCGGTATCCTGCAGGCGTGAAAAACAGGAAGACTTGAGCAGCCCTGCCAATCAATGATGCTGACAATCTGATTTTCCTTGACAAATATATTCCCAAAGTGTAAATCAGAGTGCCAAAGCACCGACCGATTTTGACCTGGATATGATGGTATCAAATGAGGTACAACTTCTAGATACCGGTCGAGGAGTTTAATGTGACAATCAGGAGACTCTTGGCTATCTGACTGTCTCAAGGGGTCTGCCGGATGACGAGGATTTGCAAACCGGGTGATCCATTCTTTCTCTCGCCTGGCGATATCTATCGCATACGCCCCAGACGACGACCCTAATTTGGTTCGGTCTCTGATTAGTTGGATCCCCAAGATGTACGGTTAGGTGCTGACTTACAAGGGCCCCTAAAAGCGCTCATGAACTTTCTCTCCTCTTCCCAAAATCGTATATCACAGCTGGGGCCGATGCGAAACTGATCAGTTATTCCAGGGATCTTCAGTCCACCCTCGATGTCCTCCTTATAGAACAAGCTTCCATAGCAACCAAAGTCGACAGCGGCTATCGTGGCTTGAATATTGGCCAACTGAGACACAATGTCCACCTTATCCGATATATCCATAGTGGGCCAACTTTTGCTCAACTCCTTGCCAGCTGCTTTTTCCATGATGATGTATTCGACGCCCACAGGTTGGTCTTTCTTGCTGCTCCAAGCAAAGACTCGCGGGACAGGTATACTTAGCTCGTTACGAAGAAAGTCAAGCGTGGCAACTTCACTGGCGGTGATGAATTTCTGAGGGATGTAAGGATTGGGGATTTTCGCAATGACCTGGACGTCATTATCCATTGTCAATAGAAAGGCTTTATTGTAAGACCCTTCGGGTAATTTTGTTATTTTGACGCAGATTTTCGCATTAACTGATCTGGCCGCTGTTTGTTTGAGTTCGTCAACATTGAAGGGCTGGTACCGTTTACGAAGCTGGGCTGCCTCGTCCCATAGCCACCGTCCAGAGGTATAAGAAAAGAGAGTGTCGCCTCTATGTTGATCCGAGTGGATTGCATCTTGAAAAAACCATCTCAGTAAAAAACCAAGCAAATTTATCTTGACGAACTTACCGGGCTGGGGAGGTTTGGAGGTTCTCGAAGGGGAAGCGGAGAAGAGCATGCGATGAAATCGGGGTAGTGTCGCCCTTATAGCCCTTCTCAGAGCATTCAGAGGCGCCATAAAAACGGAATTATTAATATATGGTGCTGTTATAGTGTCGAGTATGTGGTGATTGCCTCAATCATTGCCCTGCAAGTGATAATTTGCTGAGACTTGTTGGTTGTTTACATTGCACAATTTACCCCAGCCACACCGTTGCTTACAAACCAGCACCAGCCACTAGCTCTTGCTCTGATGTGTTCAGCCTCAGGGCATTTTGAAGTTGGCGAGTAAACTGGGACATAGTCTGACCTCAATCGATTAGTGATGGTGGAGATATCTCAAAAAATTAGGTATCGACAGTGGGTGGTTGTTCTTTCAGGGACGGCTGGTTGGTGAATTTATCCTGATGGAACTAAACCAAATTATGGAAGAGGGATGATTGTCATATATAAATGTTTCTGGTTTTCGGACTATCGATTAGTCCGGCTCCGAGATAGGCAGGAATCTGCTGTTTTTTATCTTTCTTTCTTTTGGTATACGGGTGTATATAGGCTTAGGTAGGATGTCAGCCCCAGGGCTTGACCCCCCAGCATAGCGGCCATCGAGAAGGCATGCTGAAAGGGTATGAATACTACTACTATATCACTCTATCAGTGAATAATCTAATACTATGTCCACACGTGAAACAAAAACATAAACAGAGCCATGTACATCTATGAGCTAGCAAGGTCCACGACAATTCGCTTTCCCGATGCTGTCCCTTCTCGAAGTAGATCTAACGACGCATTTATGCTTCCCAACCCCCCGTCCGTGCGAATGATCTCCGGTAGTTGCAGAGTATCCGACTGCAGTAGAGCTTCTAACCAGCACACGATCTGTTCTCCAACTTGAGAAGACTCGTGAAATAATTTGATCGGGACTGTGTGGTAGGTGAGACTCGACTTTCGTTCCTTGGGAAGTCCTGTCAGCCCCAGGAGGTGAGCGTGGGAGCCATCGCTGCGAACGGCATCGTCAAGGGTAGCCTCCAGTATGGTCGCTGTGTCCTTGCCAACAATATCGATCGCATATCGGAGCTTTCCGTTGGTCACTCCTCGAATAATCTCCTTGGCACGATCGGTATCATGACGGTCCACGAGGACATCGGCTCCTAGCTCGACGAGTCGCGCCCCGTGTCGAGCGATATCTGCCACACAAATGACCCGGAGTCCCGCCAACTTCGCCAGTTGCAATGTGATGTATCCAGTTGTCGTCGAAGCTAGTCTAGATTAGTTGCTGTTTGCGCGTATGAGTTCAGCAAGAGAAACTGACCTCCCCAAATCGCAATCCAGTCGCCGGATGTGACTCGTTCAACGTCCGACACTGCCGAAAAGCATTCCTTCTTGATATCTACCGGGATCGTATTCACATCCAGTTGATGGACCACGTCGGTCAGACTGGGTCCGGGGCATTTTGTGACGAGTGAGAAGTCTAACCCCAGCGAAACACCCAAGGCGAGCGCAGATGCTACAAACGCCACCCCGAGGGATGCTGACGCGTGTATATTCCGGGAAGACGGGATGCGTGCAGCATTAAAATGGGTGGCGATCGCATATTCTTGAAAGGCAGCTTTGCGAATATCGCGGTAGTCTGTGGACGGTACAAGCACTATATCCCCCTCGTGGACTCGCGATGAGGTGCCCGCCTTGACGACGATGCCTGCCAAGTCACGTCCATTAACCCATGGAAGGCTAGGGATTCCAAAGTTGAAGGCTCTGTGGGAGGCTGTCAGACGGCAGAGTCTAGGATGTGTGAGGACATACCTACGGGCCCTTCCAGTCGATCGGATTCAACCCAACCGCCAGGATCTAGAGACAATTAGCACATTGAGCATGAATGAATGAGGTCTGATTGGCGTACCTTGACCAGGATTTCGTCCTTATTCAAGATTGTGGGAATGGCATGATCGGTCACCAACGTATACTGTTCACGCGCGGCTTTGAGTAACAGCGCCTGTTGAGTGGACCGTCCAAGGTGTGGTATGACTGCATCGGAGACGTTAGGATTGGCGAATACAGTCTCCGAGCGTTGTTCTGGGTAAATTTCTTGGAAGGAAATGGTATGTTGCTTCTCATTTAGCGGAGCCAGAGGCGCATATGCAGATATCGCCGTCATATTGACAAGTAACAATCTTTAGGGCAATTTAGGCAGAGTGACTCAATGTGCTGTTCTGCAGCCTACAGTCCTATATAAATGATGAACCGGTTATCGGAAGCTTCACCCAATGCCAGAACCAGGTACACGAGCCGATCGCAGTCTTTTCAAGTTGCCACCTAGTACCAACAGGTCCATCCTTCCAAGATACGGTATTATCATGGTCTACTGTATTTTTAAAAACGTGGTCTAGGGCTCCTTTCTGGATTGTTCAACTGGATTTCTAATTGTCGGGGCATTGCGAATGGCGGGGTTGATATGACGTGATGGTTGTCTATCAAAGAGATGGGGAAAAGAACAAACTTTAGCAAAGTATCCCTTGCATAGGACAGAATTAAACATAGCTGTTGTTTATTATTTTCTATGTCTCCATGGCGAGAATCTCTTTGTCTGTAGAAACAGCATGTCACCGGCTAGGACTTGGGCATATAAGGGTTGACTTCGAGGAATGACAGAGAAATGCCCCTTTCGATGATCTTCCAAGAGCCAATAGACTCATCGATGATGTGATTCATGGCCCAAGATGAGGAATCACCACAACCCGAGAGCTTAACTGGGAACATCTCAGGGCCCAAAGTTCGCAATTTGTTGATGTAAACTCTCCACCGTTTGCCCGAACCAGTAACCCGTAGAAAACTATGAAATTTCGGTCCAAGGGGCCACTGGCTGAGAAATAGTATTCCTGAATGAATCATTGCTACAGTGAACCCTTGGAACTGCAATCGATATCATCCACACATCACCTCCCCGTCTTGGTCGGAATTAACGGTCGGTCTTGAGACTAATTTGGCCGAATGACAACATTGATAGCCAACTTCCTCGACATATGTGGCCAATCTCAGGCTTTCTGAGATGTCTGAGCTGTCCGATTTTATCACAGCTTTGAACCACTCAGCATTCCAGGCACTGCACACATAACTCTCAACCCCAATGACGTGCCACAGGATGATTCTGATTACCGGTCACTGTTGTGAACTCTCAAAAGTCCCCTAACTCAGCTGACATACGGTTACTACACCCTTGCATTTATCGTCGTACATGTATAAATATAGATTAAGTCCGACGGTAAAGATCGGTCCAGTATTGGCCTACGTTTCTCTACCTGGAACTGAAGAAAGTGAATATTTATAGTGCACTCAACAAGCTGCTACTGCGGCGATAGTCTCGATGGGTGACAGTGAAAGACGACCGCTGCTGGAGTCGGATACGTCCAGCTATGATACCCTACATGATCCTAATCTGAATTTCCCGCCCGACGAGTTGCACTCCGGGTTTCAAAGCACATTGTCCGGGTCCTCTACTCATGGGAAAACACTCACCTGGTCGAGTGCTTATATCCTGGTGGTGTCGCGCGTCATCGGCAGCGGTGTGTTTGCGACGCCAGGCTCAATTGTCAAGTCCACCGGGAGTATCGGGTTAACCCTAGTGGTATGGCTGGTCGGAACGGTTCTGGCAGCCTGTGGGATGGCACTCTCAATGGAATACGGGTGCATGCTGCCTCGTTCTGGGGGAGAGAAGGTGAAGATGCCCCTATTCTCCGAGTTTTACCAGAGTTTACACCGCGCTAAAAGTCTATACGACTCGGTTCAGGTGTATCTTGAGTATGCTTATCCGCATCCACGGTTCCTCGCATCTACTCTTATCGCCGTGCAGGCAGTGCTACTGGGGTTTACCGCAAGCAACTGCATTATTTTTGCGAAATACACGCTGTTTGCCTTCAACGTGGAGCCGACGGAATATCAACACAAGCTATTGGCGGTAGGCCTTCTCACGCTTATCACAATCATCCATGGATGTTTTCTGAGAACCGGAATATGGGTCCAGAACATTCTTGGGTGGGTGAAAATCGTACTGATCGCTGCCTTTTCCCTCATTTCGATCTGGACAATCCTTGTTCGTCCCTACGATGAGCCCGTCGGCGCATCTGACCAGGCCAACCCGAATGCACCTTTCGCCTGGGATACCCTTTGGGAAGGATCTAATTGGAGTTGGAGTTTGCTATCGACTTCTCTCTTCAAGGTTTTCTACTCGTACGCCGGGCTGAATAATGTGAACAATGTTCTCAGTGAAGTGAAGAACCCCGTGCAGACAGTGAAGACGGTCTGTCCGGCAGCACTGTTTACCGCCGGTGGCCTCTACTTCCTTGCCAACATATCGTATTTCCTGGTGGTCCCGCTAGAGGAGATCAAGAATAGCGGAGAGCTTGTCGCCGGGTTACTATTTGAGAGACTCTTTGGCGCCCACGTCGGGCGAGTGTTGTTCCCTCTCGCCATCGCCATCTCGGCCGCCGGGAATGTGATGGTGGTGACATTTGCTCTGGTACGGCTATTTCTCTCTACATTGACGTCCAGAATCTGATCTCCAATCGTAGGCTCGTGTCAATCAAGAAATCGCTCGGCAGGGCTTCCTACCATGGCCACGGGTGCTTTCATCCTCTCGACCCTTTAATTCCCCGCTGGGAGGGTTGATTGTGCATTACGTGCCATCGGTTTTGGTTATATCGCTACCGCCACAAGGGGATGTATACAACTTCATCCTAGACGTAGAAGGCTACCCGAGCCAGATGTTCGCCCTAGCCGTCACGATCGGACTGATTATTGTCCGGCGACGCGAGCCTTTTCTCAATCGGCCCTTTAAAGCATGGAATGGTGCCATCTGGTTGCGCATCGTAGTTTGTCTTGCCCTATTGGCTGCACCCTTCTTTCCCCCTCCCGGTCGGAAAGGCGACGTGCATTTCTTTTACGCGACTTACGCCATTGTGGGCTCCGGAGTGTAAGTACCAGGGCAATTATCATATTTATGACCGTCAAACTAATTGAAATAGTGTGCTTTTTGGGGTTTTATATTGGTATGTATGGACGGTATGGCTCCCCCGACGAGGGAATTACGCTCTGGTGGAGGAAAAGGACGTATTAGAGGATGGCACCGATATTACAAAGCTTGTACGGTCGTATAGGATCTAAAGACAGTTATGTAGAGTTTGACGTCAAACCTATTAATAGATGAATGGATTAGAAATGCGCTTTTTCGAGATTATTAATCCGTAGGGGCCTGCCGGTTGGCCCAAAGCATAGAGTTGGTATGACCTGTGGTATGCATGAGCAACAAGATGACCATCCCTGCTTATATTTGCCTAGTAGCGCAATGGTTGTATCAATTTGGATTTATCAGCTTGATCGACTGACACATGCGTCCTCAAATGGTGCATGATTAATGGCGTGCGAATCTGACAAATGCCAATCATTCCCCCACATTCAACCCTGGGTTCAAGTGTATATATAACCTCTACAACATCTGTCTGTTCAACTATCCTTGCGACGATCAGAGATTACACCCAAACATAGTCTATAACCCAATCATTAGTTGAAACTCAATCACAAAACATGGCATCTGCAGCAGTTCAGCTCCCCAGCAGCCACGAGCCCTCGGTCCTGACGCAACCAGCATCCGCACCGACAACCTCAGACAAGCCACGCCACGTTCAAACAACATTACACTTTCTAAAGGAGTTCGATGACGGATCCCATCTGGCTCCCACCTACGTGGGACAACCGGAGACATATAACCGTCCAACCCTCGAAGTTCCTGTCACCATCCACGATGTCAGTGGTCGTGAGCTAGATTACACTTTGGACCAAAACGGGTTCCAGTTTTACTACCACACCAGCAAGGAGAAGGACTTCTTGGATGATGAAAAGATCAAGAATGAGTATTACCCAGAAACCGAACAGTTGTTGAAAGATGCGTGCGTCTACCCTCCTCTCCGATGCTTGCCTTGTCGGTGTTCGTACTCACACCAAGAACAGCACCGGCGCTTCTCGGGTCTTCATCTTCGATCACACGATCCGACGTCAATCGAAGGATGATCGCACGCCGTCGGCAGCGCTGCGCGGTCCTGTCCAGCGAGTCCATATCGACCAGTCCTATGAAGCATCCGCTTCGCGGGTCTCTCATCATCTGCCGGAGGACGCACCGGAGCTTCTCAAAGGACGCTTCGAAATCATCAATGTGTGGCGTCCGATTAAAACCATCCTCAAAGATCCTCTCACCGTCGGTGATGCTCACACCTTGCCGGACAGCGATCTCATTCCGATCAAGTTGATTTACCCCAACCGTGAGGGCGAGACGTACTCGGTCCGGTCCAACCCTAATGTCAAATGGTATTATCGCTATGGACAGACACCGGACCTGGTGACATTGATCAAGTGCTTTGACTCCAAGACGGACGGTCGCGCACGTCGAGTTCCTCACTCTGCGTTTACTAACCCTGCCACCGAGAACGAGGCGCCACGGGAGAGCATCGAAGTGAGGGCATTGGTCTTCCATCCGGAAGATCGGGATTAGATATAATCACTACTTTTCTATTTGGATGTGGCGGCGATTGTTTGAATTTTGGAATTTCTACAGCATGTACTTAACACCAGACTGACTACTCTCGATCAATGAATGAGCAATAACAAGGCCGTGATCAATGAACAATACGATTTGCATAACAGCTACTCGCGTCATCAGTCTTACGTTGTTTCGTAATTTTCAATTCTTCGCAGCTCCAGATTATATGCCTTCTGATGCAAAATAATCAAGAATTTAGGAGCCGACATTGGAGTCATTAAGTCACAATTCGTGCTAAAATGCCGTGCGCGAGCACGCCATCGGCCACAGTAACCACAACATCAACACCGTTGCAGCACCGATCGTCGAGACTTTGAGATCTAGCGCAATAATGCCATTCCCTTCACCATTCATATCAACGGGCTGGGCTAGGGTCTCAACTTGGCAATGGGCTGGCGTGATAAGCTTAGATTGTTGATTAATTTCTGCCGCTCGGTAGTTGTAGGTATATAATCCTGTAGCGCGGACTTCGGTTTGACTCTGGAGGGAACGCAGGCTTAGAATTAAATCATTTCTCGCTGGGGATTTTAACCAACTTCACTGTGACAACCATGTCGAGTGAGAAGCCAGATGTACGGTCCTCCGACGAGGAAATTGGGGCGTCGTCGCTCCCTTCCACACAAAAATATCCAGGTAAGGCAACTTCTGGCTCGATGTGTCCCATCAGTACTGACTGTAACAGTCAAGTGGTATCGCTCTACAATATACAATGCCCTGATTCTAGGGTTATGCAATTTTCTTGCTCCCGGCATCTGGGGGGCCATGAACTCTGTGGGGGGGGGAGGCTTGGAGAAGCCGGTTAGTGCTTTGTGAGAAATGACGGAGAATGTGCTAATCGCTTTATAGTATCTGGTCAACGCAGCTAATGCCCTAACATTCTCTCTGATGGTTCTATCATGTTTCTTTGGCAGTGTTGTGGTGCGCTATATCGGAATTAAATGGACCCTCATCGTCGGCACCATGGGTTATGCACCCTACGCCGCCGGTCTATATACGAACAATCGCTACGGCACGGAGTGGTTTGTACTCTTCGGTGCAGCCCTCTGCGGTCTTGCCGCTGGGATCTTCTGGATGGCGGAAGCTGCTATTGCCATCTCTTACCCCGAGCCTCAAAATCAAGGTCGCTTTCTCGGGCTCTGGCTCAGCTTTCGCGTCGGGGGTCAGATTGTCGGAGGAGCGATTAACCTGGGCATTAACGCCAATCGCGACACAGCAGGAAGCGTATCCTACGCCGTACTCATTGTGTTCATTGCCCTGCAGGCCCTTGGTCCATTCGCCGGTCTCCTTGTGAATAATCCCTCTCAGGTTCAGCGCACCGACGGAATTCCCGTCAAATTGCGAATCGCAAATAGTCCATTTTACGAGATCAAGGCCACCACCAAGCTGTTCTTCAAACGAAACTTTCTCTTGATTGTTCCCCTCATCTGTCAGGCCGTGTTTACAGAGTCCGTCATGTTCACCTATTTATCCCTGTGGTTTTCCGTGCGGGCGCGTGCGTTAGGTTCGTTTCTAGGGGGCATCATCGCCTTGATTCTCGGCAACATCTTAGGCGCATACCTGGACACGAAACGAATCTCACTCGAAACCAGAACGCGGAGTGCGTTCGCAGGTATCTTGACTCTACAAGGGGCCTGGTGGATCTGGGGCACGATCATCGTGACCGAGTTCAGGAAGACCCAGCCGTCGTATGACTGGGCCGATGCGGGTTTCGGGCGCGGGTTCGCTCTGTACCTATTCTGGGTCGCTGGATTCCAGCTGAACTATATGTTCTTGTAAGTGAATTCGTACAATAGTGAATGCCATCTGAATGGGACTGACCTGTCATAGATATTTTCTGGTCGGGAACCTGGCCGATGACGAAGAGGAGGTTGTTCGCATTTGCGGTCTTCTTCGAGGCACCGAGTCCGCTGCTCAGGCAGTTAGCTACGGCCTCAATAGTGTCACGATCATGGCCTCGGTGGGCAGTGTCTATCTCAATTTCGGGTTGTGGGCCATTGCCCTCTTCCCGGCGTGGTTGGTTGTCAAGCAGGTTGGAGTGACTCTGGGCGATAAAAAGATCGAAAGAGAGACGCGGTTTGAGTAGATGCTTTGAAAATGAGTTTATATCTAATGCCAATGTATAGAAAGACAATGAGTTCAGTCATAATAGTCTCATTTAGAACCTTGTACATATAGAAGTTATGATACTTGAGTGACATTCCCGTAAGATCTGACCAACACAACAGTGGTGTAAAGTGTCTTGTGTTTCAACTTGGAAGGCTTTGATTGGAAATATATGTCCGAGCTGTTGAACAGACATATATGGCCAGAGGTCCAGCCAATGCAAGCTGCTGCAATGTCGATCATGTCCTCTCTAGTCATGTTATGATTTGATTCGCCAACTATCCGGGGATGATGCTGCAAGGGGTCTGATGACACCTGTCTGAATATCTCATCCCTCACACAAGACTACATTACCACTGATTATTCATATCAATAACATGGCTTCCAGGAACCAGGCCGGCACAGAAATTGTGCACCATGACTCACTGCACAACACGCGACCTGAGAAGGGGGAGGAATTGTCACCGAGCAGCCCAGATACCGAACCAGATATTGTCCGTGATCATGGTACTAAAGCATGGATGCAAGTGTTGGGCGCCTTTTTTGTCTTTTTCAATACATGGTGAGCTTGGGTCAAATGGATGATAGCAGACGCTAATTGTGACTCGACACTCTAGGGGAGTCACCGACGCCTACGGTGCATATCAAACCTTCTATGTGGCAGGAACCCTCTTTTCCGCTTCCTCGTCCAGTATATCCTGGATCGGCTCGACTCAATCATCCATCCTCCTGGTTCTAGGGCTCATCACCGGCCCCCTCTATGACATGGGCCACTTTCGCCTGCTCATATACACGGGATCGTTTCTGATCATCGTTGGACAGATGATGCTCAGTCTCTGCCATCAGTATTATCAAGTGATGCTCGCTCAGGCGGTTTGTATCGGCCTTGGGGCTGGACTGGTCTTTATTCCTGGAGTTACAATTCTGTCTGAGTATTTTGACGAGCGCATTGAGTTGGCGAACGGGCTCGCAGCCGCTGGCAGTGGAGTAGGTGCGTAACCGTAGGATCAGGGCATCTGGCTATGCGTTGGACTGACTTGCCGCGCAGGAGGTATCATCTACCCCATCATGGTTCATAAGATGGTCGTCCAGGTGGGTTTTGGGTGGTGCGTCCGAGCTATGGGACTTATCATGCTCGTCACTCTGCTCGTCCAGGTGGTTGTCTTTCGCGACCGACCAAGACCGACCAAGAAGTCTCGACGAGAGGTCATCGACTGGACAGCATTCAGAGATCCGGCATATGTGGTATTCATCCTGGGAGGTATTGTGACATCAATCTCCCTGAATATTCCCAACTTCTACGTGCAAACCTACGCGATCCAATACCAGATCACCAGCGGCGAGTTTGGCTTCTACCTGCTGTCAGTCATCACGGCAGGATCGGTCTGCGGTCGCATCTGCCTCAACGCATTGGCCGGGAAGATCGGACCCTTTAATGTGCTTTTCCTCAGCATCTTGATCTGTGGCGCCCTGAGCTTTGCCTTAATTAACCTCCACAGCATGGCGGGGATGGTCGTGATCGTGATCATTTACGGGTTCTTTTCCGGCGCCTTCATCTCTTTGCCTCCGCCCTGCTTCGTCAAGTTGTCCCCCCGTCAAGATCAGGTTGGCACGCGCATGGGCATGGGATATGCTGCGATGGTGGCTGGAAATCTCGTGGGCACTCCGATCGCCGGGGCGATCCAGGACCATCGCGGCTTCCATTCTATGTGGATCTTCGCGGGCGTCATGTCCATCGGTGGAGGAGTGATTATGTTCATCAGTCGCGGGTTTCAAGGCGGGTGGCAATTATGGAGAAAGGTCTAAATGTTGTCTAAATTTGCTGTGTGCATTGGTTGCGTCTCATTTGTTTCCGTAGTCATCATATTCCCTTAGGGCTACATGCGTACCACTCGTGAGCATAATAAAGCACGGGTCACTCTCGTATTCCTGCGGTCAATCAATCTCACCTTTCTAGAATTCTGACAAGAACAAGATCAGGCTTCCCATACCAATCGACCAGAACCATGGTTCACAAATGGTGATGCAATCTGACAGCTCTAGACCCGCCTTGTGGCTATGCGCCAAAGAACCGGCTCTAAACATCCACCAAAGCCACCAAACAGGCCCAATCCAGAGGCCCAAAGATATTCTGGGCTATATAAGCATTCGCGATCAATTCCTAAATCGGCCATGAGCGCGACGCTAATGGCGACCAATCAACGTTTCCATCGCAGGAGTTACCCGTTTGGGCCGTATAGCTTCATTTTGTATGCCATTGTTGCAATATATAAGCCTGAAAGACGTCTTTCGAGTTACAATATCATTCCATCCTCTATTGCTTTCTTTCCATTCAATTCTCATATCCTAACAATCTTCTTACACACCCTGTCAATCAAGCAACATGGTTGCAACCGGTCTCCCATCTCCATACTCTGCCCATGGATACACCCAAGAATATCTTCAAACCCAGACACCAACGGCAAGTCAAATGTCCTCTCAACAGCAATACCCCAGCCCATCCACCCATCAAAATCACTTGCCCTATCCAATTGTTATCCCACAACGCCGACCCGGCAGCAAAGAGCGAGGCTGGGTAAAAGCGTATGCGCCCATTCTAGAACAGTACGATATCCAACAGGACATGTTCCTGGACTTTCTAGAGTCGCTAAACAAAGCCATGCAAGGATCGAAGTTCCTGATGGCCTTACAAGTCGCGGCCCTTGGAGCCGGGTTTGTCCCCAACACCATCGCCATGGGGGTCACCGTTGCCGTGCAAGTCGCGGCGACGATAGCGACAAAGGCAGAGACGAAATGGAAGTATGTCGACTTTCCTGATACTCATTTAATGTACTTGAACATTGCTTATGATATTCTTCCAGAATCAACTCGTTATTAGATCGCTACAATGAACAGGTCCTGCGCCCGCGCGGTCTGTACTGTCTGATCGTTTCATACAATCCTAGTACCACCATAATAAGCAAGAACAAGAGCGACATGGATATCATTGCACAAGCTGTCTCGCAACCATCCACGCATCCCAACTTCATCCGCAAGGCGAAGAAAAATCTGCGAAATCCTTTCCCAGCCACGACGGAAGGGCAGCAGAATTTGCCGCCGATGATAGCACCACTGGTCTTTCCCTCTGCGGTAGACGAAGCTGTCGCCCCAAAGAATAAGTTTACACGGCGTGTAGACCGGCTCAACAACTATCTGGACCGGAGGGCGCAGGCACGATATGTTAGTAGTTGTTACTGTTTTCAGATTCAAATTCTCTAATGCACCCCTAGGCTGCTGAGAGCAAGCAAGATATCCTGTCTATACCACAGAGACAAGAATTCCGAAATCGGTATCTCGATCCGAACCATCCGGTCAACAACGGGGGCTTACTGGGGCTCATTTCCGGTGGACACCTTACTTCCAATGCCCAGGAGATTAGGAGAACTGGAATGGGTACAATAGCAACACAGGAGAGGATGGTCCACGAACAATACAATGCGCAGATGGCACAGCTACAAGAGCAAATGCGGTCTCAGCACATGTCGCCGCAGGTGCAACGGGCGTACATCGAGAATCTGACCGCGACCTACCAGCAACAAATTGGCCAGATCGACTCCCAAAGAGAGCTTGCAGAGAGGGGGCAGCGTAAGCTTACTCGGGTTAGTGGAAATCGAAGGTCCTGAATATAGAGTCCAGCTGACGCGAAGGCAGGATCTGCTGTACTTGATGATTGTTGATATGCCGTCTGAAGAAGAGCTTGGCATCGCTCAAGCGCAGCTGAATACTTTGTCTCCGGATAGATAATCATAGACAATTTCGTGGTGCATTGTTAGATAGATACATCGGGTACTGCAACAATATCTCAGAAAACGATACAATCATTGGCAAAGCCGTACATGACTACCCCGACGAAGTCTTTGTCCTTTCAATACCTCAAACATGATCTGCAACATGGAACCAGTCGTAGCGATGACAATAGCATGTTCAACCTTGGCTTTCTATGCATTGAGACTAGGTCCCTTGACGCAAGTAATCTACAAGTATAAAAACGTAAGTACTTCCCGTGATTCACCGACAGAAACGAATATGTGCAAGTTCGATATACGAATCACTCACACAGCAAAGCTTAGAACTGCCGTCACGTCGGCATTGGCGAGGATAGCTGTAGCCGGTCAGATGGTCGAACTATGAACTAAGGATCAACTCACTCTCGAGGACAGCCTCGGTCTGAACCAAGTGTCTATATAACCCGCGTTAGAACCCAATGTATAAATGGGATATGGCGCATACAATGCATCGTGCAGCCTAATATCGGTCAGCCTTCGTCTGTATAATATGACTGGAACCTTAGTTTAACCCAGTTCCAGTGTTCTTTAGGGTATGGAAGTTATTACCACTTTATACTCAGAGTTGTCGTTTACGGTGTCGGGAGAGGCATAGGCCAATGCGGCCAGGGTAATCAGGATATGAACGAAACGCATTGTCACGTTGATTTAAACTAGTTGCCTGGGGTCAATGCTGTGATTTGTGATGTATACATCAGACACTAGTGAAAAGAGTGACTTACTGTTGGAGTCGATAAAAGAATGCCAAGATATGGTGATCAGGAAACAGTTGTATGGATGTGAAAGGTATTCTCTGTCTGGGAATTGTAGGGGTTTATATAGCTATCCGGGTAAAGTTTTATGATAAGACAATTCAATATTCCATTATACTTCACTCAGACAATCTATATGGTTATGCAGTCACTCCAGCCCCAATTCACTTTTGTTCATTCACAACATTCTGATAGATGTTGCATAGTGAAGTCTATGTAGCATCGCTTACAGTAACATTGCATTGCTATACTCAGCTGTTAGTATATATTCACTGTATGTCCATTGTGCCCAAGCTGTCCAAATCCAGGTAGGAGGATTACATGCATACAACTTAGTCACATCGAGTGAATTCAAATGCACAGAGAGTGACATAGATATGGCTAACTAAAAGTAACTGTCTCACAGTTGGACATCTGACTGGGTATGCCGTTATCCACGGTAGTTTCGTAGGTGGAAGCTCAGTGAGACCGGAGGGGATTGAGGCAACAGTTTCGCTGCTTATCCCGGTTAGTCGCTACGACCTCCAAGGGATTTTGATTTACTGGCAACGGTCCAAATTTCTTGTCAAGCAGTCATACATAAAGTCGAGAGATATCGGTGTTTCTTTGTCCCACAATATTCACATAGCCTCGATGCGGCTATCATCATTCCAGCCTATTCACTAACCATAGTCAGCTTATGGGCCTCCTCAAATAAAGAATAGTCATGTCTCATGACATATATCATAGGTCTTAACTCGCTAAACGGACAGTACAAAATTGACCAATACAAATTACTCTGGCAGGACATGTCCAACCTTCTCATTAATTTGTGTACCCGGACATATCAATACCCCGCAGCCTGTAACAACTGGAAGGTGAATTTGAAATTGAACCAAATGGAAGGTTACTACAAGGACCACAGACTTGACACTTGGCAGGTCTGGGGGCCATGACTACACCCAATGAAAAGGAAACATGGTTTCACCGAGAGCCTTATCTAATAGCAGGGACGTTGGAATTCAAATCCAAACGGAGATTGTTCTCTTGCCGGTTGCTCAAGCGATGCATTAGTTCAACGACGTTTAAGTGTATACTGTTGAATGGTGAGATTACTAGGCTCTGTTTTGAATCCGGCCCCATATTTAGATCCCTAATAACACGGAGGCTGCAGCCATGTTATATTGCTTTGGTCAGAATACTACATGGTGGTAATGAGGCTCATGTTGTCTTTCATTCCCAGAACAGGCGCGATGATAATCAAACTACGGTTACATTCGGTGGTATTCGAGCGGTAGGTGAATTTGTGATAGGACATCCGATTTGTAATGATGCTATATTGAGCTACTGGCAATAGGAGATACAGCTGTTACTAGTTAGGAAACGTTGCATGTTGTTACAGAGACACATGTTGATTTAGGAGATGCTTCAACATACAATGCTGCCCTATGCTAGGGCTGGCTCATGTAGATAGAGTCGAGGAGGCGCTTTATCTGTATTTATTATTAGAAAGATTACTCTTTGGTAAGCCCTTGAACATAGTGGCAAAGAAAAACAGCTGTGAACATAACACGGTTGTGTAGTGTAATGGTCAGCACATCAGACTCTGAATCTGGTAATCCCGGTTCGATCCCGGGCACGACCTCTTCTTTTTGGTTTTTTCTTTGCTTGTCCTTTTTTCGCTGTATTTCTTGCTATGCGCTAGATGTTCTATTGAATTCTGTTTGTTGTGGGTGTGATTCGGAGTTATACCGGTCAGGTAGATGTGATGCTGATCTATCCGGAAATTCATACACATCATGTCAATATATCATCACATTTGCACATACACTTCAGGTGATCAACATCTATGTGATTTAAGTTGAGTCATCATGTCTCGGAAACACGGGTCCAGGTATGCATCTCAACATATAGAGTATAACCAGTCTAAAGCATAGAAAGCGCCACGAGAGTCTCACATAGAATTCCCTGTTTGTTTTTCACAAATGTTACTCCACTGATTGTGGGGTTCACTGTTCAGGAACAGATAAAGATCCAATTTCCCTGCCCCTATTTGAGGTGAAAGACAGATCTATAGTCTTGCCAAGCTTTTTGTAGCCTGTTTAAACCAATCCTTTGAGCGAAGATGCGGATGAGAACAGGGGGCCTGCTGCCTACAGCTGTTAAACAAGTACCGAATCATAGTCTACAGTGAAACTTTGTCTTGCGTACAGCAATAGGATCTCGCAGTCAACGGGTCAGTTCGGACGCAAATCTTCACGTCTCCTTGCTTCCAAGAGCTGAAGATCTGTATGGACCCCTTGCATTCGTTCTCTTCCTCAACTGGACTTCCTGACCGACATATCAGTTACAGTGAGTTTTAACTGGAGGACTACTGGTGTAGTATAAAACAGTGAGAGCATTTAAAGACCTTATTCCTGGGAAAGTAGCAAAGTATGCCTATCTACTGATAGCCTAACACATAGTAAAATTTCTCTATCTGTAATTATAGGTTAGTTCGTCAGGCTGTATATATGTACATAGAGAAACACCCAATAGGACAGGAAAGAGTTGGTGTTCTAAATAGACATGTGCTACTTCTGTTTATAGAACCCGACATGTCAAGTCGTCAGGGATACATCACATCGGAATTTCATATCGGAATTGGCGAATCTGACGGGTCGAGACCACTAGTGCAGTTGACTCTATATCCTCAGCCCCAGACTCCTTACTTGATATCAGCCAACCTTGTATGCACATAGCATGAGGCATGCTCAACAAAATGGTACATTTTTGCCCCTGAACCAGAGACCAGGTGAGTAACTCCTACAAAAGGACCGGCAATTCCTCCTGGTTAACCCTTTCAATTTAATCTTCCAATTTGCAATAAACCTTTGACTGCATTAAGCTCTACCTCCTCCAGAACCAAGACAAGCAGATTCAATATGAAATTCTTCTATTCTCTCCTCTCTATTGCCCTCGTTGTCGGAGCTGCCCAGGCCACGGGAGAGGAAGACAATAAATGGATAAGATCCGTAAGTCGCGATCCTTTCTCCCTCAGGACTATGAATCTCTGAGCTAACATTGTTTCCAGTGCCTCCAAGGATGCGCATTGTCGGGTGCCGTATGTTTCTCGAGCGCACGCTAGTGAGATGTTGCGATACAGGCTAACACTTGACAGGATGCTCGACAACAGAACTGCCTTACCACATGCTGCAAGACATATCCGGATGCCAGTGTTTGCAAGAACTAAGACGCTCAACGCTGAAAGTGAGGTTCGTCTGTAGTAACAGGTACCTTAGCCAGGTATGAGATTATTGAGGGGGGTTGGTATTGAAGACATGTGGCAGGAATGGTATAGATAAGGGATAAATAGCAAGGGCCTGGAGGATCCGATGTGCTGCCCAAGTAGTTGAATCTCTTGAATATAAATCTCGGTACCCTATTCTCATTTCACATAAATTAGTAGATGGTTCCATCTAGCATCTCAATACATGAATATCAGCATAGACACAACGTAGAACATGGGATTATACGTTGTTGATATTTGATCTAGCATGTACCCACACCCTTGAGATTTACAATTCATAGACCAGGCTCACAGAATCACTATGATAGGTAGCTGCATGATTTTTTCATGGAACCTGACAGGTCGATTCATTAAAGAACCCCCTGCATTCATAACAGCCAGCCACGTAGACTACGTACAATCGACGGACATGGTCTATAAAAGGGCCGGTATTCCCAGCAGAAAGATGTCTATCCTGTTGCCTTTCAGAATACACCGTCAGTTCCTCTGTTAAATTACACCGAAGAAACATTCAAAGTCGCAATGAAGTTACTCTCTTCTCTGCTTTCCATTACCCTTCTTTTTGGAGCAGTTCAAGCCCTGGGCAGAATGGACATTCCCGCGAATATTGAAGAGTTTTCGCAGGTACGAAAATTTGACCTCTGAATGATATAGTTTCACAAACTAATGACTGTTTAGTGTATGAACAATTGTCCCAGAGGCGTAAGTTCTTGATCTCATTCTCTTTCCCCTCTTTTTTTTTTTTTTTTTTTTTTTTTTTTTTTTTTTTGGCTCCAAGTCGATTAATATATGAGCAGGAAGCGGGATTTTCATGTTTGACGGAGTGCTGCACCAAGTACGGAGGTCAAGATTGTGGCAGTAGTTAACAGTAGTTAACCTAGGGTCTTGTTATGTATGTAAAGGACAATTCCCATAAACTGGTATAAATGCATAAATAATCCCGCTGAGTCATTGCTTTGCTCGCGGAGAAAGTGTTCTTCCGAAGATAACATGATCCTCGATTCTCGCGGGAATTCTTTTAGATTCGATTTCCCTTGTGTCTGATTATCCTGTAAGCACAACATCCTGTTCGTCCTCACGGCTTCTTCTCCTCCGCGCTGCTGTAGTTTATGAAGCCTTGGGACGTGCTGGGAAATCATTCACAACTCTATCCGCTCCCAGCGGTTTTTAGAGCCCATTGCGACCGATCGCCCCGCTCTCCGCGCGCGGCCATCCGCAGCCATGGCGCAAAGATACATGGTGCCGTGGCTCTATGACCTGGGAATCTGGATCTTCACCTTGTGTCTCGATATCTTTTTCCGAGAAGTGTACTCTCGGGGCGCCTGGCGCATCCCAAGGCGCGGACCGGTGATCATCGTCGCCGCGCCCCATGCGAATCAATTTGTGGACTCGATCTTGTTGATGCGTATTCTGAAACATGCGGCCAATCGTCGCAGTTCCTTCTTGATTGCGGAAAAGTCCATGCGGGAGCCATATATTGGCACCATGGCCGGGTGTATGGGAGCCCTTCCTGTCGTGAGAGCGCAGGATAACGTCAAACCGGCCAAGGGCGAGATCTATCTCCCAGACCCCGACAACGATCCCACTTTGGTACGTGGTCGTGGCACCGATTTCACCAGTAGTCTGTTCATGGAGCGTGGAGCCATCATTCTCCCCCGCGTGGGAAAGACTAGTCCAGAGCAACAAGCGATTGCGCAGATTCTCGGCCCAGAGGAATTGCGACTGCGGAAACCATTCAAACAGTTTGAAGCCGATCACCCGCTGTACGACGGTCTGCGCAAGGGTACCGCCTTCAAAGTAGCTCCTCACATCGATCAGAGTCAAATGTTTGATGCGGTGTACCGTGAACTCTGTGCGGGTGCCTGTATGGGTATCTTCCCCGAGGGTGGCAGCCATGACCGGCCCAGTTTGCTTCCTTTGAAGGCCGGCGTCGCCATTATTGCCCTCGGTGCGTTGGCTCGGGAACCAAATTGCGGTCTGACTATCATCCCCTGCGGCATGAACTATTTCCACCCGAACAAGTTCCGTTCTCGCGCCGTGGTCGAGTTTGGTAACCCCGTCCACGTGCATCCGGACCAGGTCGAAGCGTTCAAGGCAGGAGGGGACGCAAAACGTAATGCTATCGGGTCTTTACTCGAGACCATCCAAGGCGCCCTCACTGCCGTCACTCAACAGGCACCGGACCACGAAACGCTCATGCTGATTCAAGCCACCAGACGACTCTATCGGCCTCTCCGGATGAGACTTCCCTTACCCATTGTGATTGAGCTGAACCGGCGACTCCTCAAGGGTTATACCCAGTTCAAGGATGAGCCGAAGATTCTTCAATTGAAAAAGTCGATATCGGACTACAACCGTCGCCTCCGAGCCTTGGGAATACGAGACCATCAAGTCGAATGGGGTGATATCGAGCATCGGCCATGGTGGATGGTCTCAGGCACTTTGTTGTATCGCGTGGGAGAACTTCTCACCTTAGCGGTGGGGACTTTACCCTCGGTTGCGCTCTTCTGGCCGGTCTTTGTCACCACAAAAATTATCTCAGTCAAGAAGCAAAGAGCCGCCCTGGCCGGCTCGGTTGTCAAACTGGAAGGTCGCGATGTGGTCGGAACCTGGAAAATTCTCGTCGCCATGGGTCTTGCACCCACCCTGTACACCTGGTACACTATGGTCATCACGTCGTGGTTACACTACTGTCGCCATGCGGGCTATTATTGCTCCGTGTCGCCGTGGTGGACAGACCCGAGGACCTATGTGGCCGACTCGATTCCTCTGTGGCTCTTTTCAATGTTTTTCTTCGGACTCATGATCTCCGTTTCTTTTGCGGGTCTCCGAATTGGTGAAATTGGCATGGATGTGCTCAAGTCTCTCCCTCCGCTCCTCGTTGCCCTGAACCCGATCTCTGCCAACTCCCTAGCCCAGCTCCGGGCCGAACGTCAAGCGCTGTCGGCGCAAGTGGTAGACACGATTGACACTTTCGCGCCCGAGCTGTTCCCGGATTTCGAATCGGAGAAATTGGTCCCTCATGGGTATCCACATGATGATACCTATCAATCCCGACTGAAGAGTATGCCCCCAAGTGAACCTGAAAGTCGCAACGCCAGCAAAAGCCGGCGCAGCCGAAGTCGATCCAGAAGCTCGGGCTTCAATTTCCGAGACACAGTGCTCAAACCGCTCACGGTCGGATCCAAGGAAGATCTGGGGGAGGTCAACCGGAAAATCCGCGATTCGATGAAGGAGCGAGGACGGGAGCGTGTCCGGGCTCAGTATGACTCCGATGCGGATGCTGTACTTGTCGACGGATCCACCGGCAGTGAGAGCGGCGATGGGGTGGAAGAAAAGAAGACCAGGTAAATTTTCGTACGATGAAACTCGATTCACAGAAAAATCAAACAAAGGATTGTACCATAAAATCATGTCTATTGTACCTTGCCATGTCAGCATTGGTCTACGAGGCATTGACTTAATGATTGCATGAGTGAAAAGTATCTCCTAACGCGCGTGGGATGGTTCGTTTTTACATCATTTACTACTCCGCATTGGCCTATGTACATAATTGAGCGCCTTTCTTATTAATATTGATCTTGATACCGAACTAGTAGCTCTCCAGCTCCCGCGTACAATCTGTAATCTGCATCTCAGCGAGTTTCATCTCCTGAATGAGATCGATATGGATCTACCATCCGGGCCAGGATAACTCGGCCGCTAGCAGCGCCAAGTGGGTACACTTTTCGTGTTTCCTTGACCGTGGCAGGCTGACGCCATGCATCCAGGAATCAAGCTACTGCAGAAAACCTCCGACGCGATGTGATTAGATGCAGATTACCCCTCTCTTCACCCGCTGATCCCTGCGATGGCATTGAAAGAAAGAGGGCGCCAAACAAGACGGAGCGGGAAGCTAACGCCTGTCGTATGTCCTTCGCCAAAATGTTTCTCGTAAATATTAACAGGGGTCATCGTAACTCTGGTCTTTCCCCGGGAGCATAAAATGGCCTCGTCAATACAGGGCAGTAGTACCAATCCGATACAAGGTGATCCGGCAGATGGAAAATACCCGAATCATGTCGATGAAGATCAACTGGTTTCTGCTGGATCGCAGCACCTACACAGGAAGCTGAGAGGGCGAGAGGTCCAACTTTTCGCCGTAGGAGGCGCTATCGGTACTTGTACGTCAGTCTTGTGTTCGGCAAAGCTTACCCTGGCGTTGACGATCGGTATGTAGCACTTTTTGTACAGATGGGAGCCGTCTTGCCCAAGGCTGGACCGGCAGGCCTCTTTATCGGGTTCATGGCATATGGCACCATCATCATGGCGGTCAATGAGTGCTTTGGTGAGTAGCCCAAGGGACACTTTCCGTGTTCGGTGGCAGATGGTTTGCGCGATAACACGGGTCCACTAATGAAAGCATTTGAATCAGCTGAGATGGTCTGCTACATGCCTATCCCATCGCCGTTTGTGCGGCTGGCCGGTCATTGGGTGGACGATGCTCTGAGCTTTGCGATGGGATGGAATTTTTTCTTCACCATGGGTAAGTATCTCTTGCTTGATATTGAAACTAGAAGGAGTCTCACCCAAATGTGGCTATGTTACTTGTGCAGCTTTGGGTATTCCGTATGAGATTGTTGCGATCAACATCCTGCTGACCTATTGGACTGATAAGATCCCTGTGGCAGCAGTCGTGGTGGTCATCATGGTCATCTATGGGTAAGTAACTTGAACCTGATATATGAGCAAGCTTAGTAACCCTGTACAGGATCCTAAACATCCTCACAGTCCGTTACTTTGGTGTTTCCGAGTTTTACCTATCGTCCTTTAAAATCATCTTGATGTCAGGGCTGATTTTATACACTTTTGTTACGATGCTCGGCGGTAACCCGCATCATGATAGGGTTGGGTTCCGGTACTGGAATGATCCCGTTCGTATCCCTCTCGTCAAATCTCTCGAGCCGACTACATAAGCAGGCTAACACCTAATGTGTATGATTCTAGGGAGCGTTCGTGTCGTACCTGGTGCCTGGCAGTACTGGTCGGTTACTTGGGGTCCTAAGCTGCATGATCCAGGCATCATTCACGTAAGTAATGATAAGCCATCGTTTCGCTTTGTCTGGTCCAAAGATTGGCTAATGGTCAATGTCTGTGAATAGCATGGTGGGCCCCGAGTACATATCCATGGCAGCCGGTGAGGCTGAACGGCCCCGGAAGGTCATGCGAAAGGCATATGTATCATTCGGCTGGCGTCTCATGCTTTTCTTCTGTCTGGGTGCGTTATGCATGGGGATCGTAATTCCATACGATGACCCGACATTGGCTGCTATGCTGGACGGCACGAAAGAAGGCAGTGGCACTGGAGCTGCGTAGGTGTTCCTACCTCCACGATCCCTAGGTCGAGAAGTCCTACTAACCAATATTTTAGCTCTCCTTATGTGATTTCCATGAATCACTTCGGAATCAAGGTTCTACCAGACATTGTCAACGCTTTGATCATGACATCCGTCCTCTCAGCCGGAAACAATCTCGTCTTTTCGGCTTCCCGAACTCTCTATGGGATGTCAGTCGAAGGGAAAGCACCCAAATTACTCTCCAAAACCAATAGAGCCGGACTCCCATACAATGCAGTCGCTATTCCCATGGCATTCTGCGCCCTCGGCTTCCTCCAGGTCAGCAACAGCTCCGCCACTGTACTGAATTGGCTCGTGAGTTGCATCACAGCATCTTACCTCCTCAACTATTTCGGGACATGTATCACATACCTGCATTTCTATGCCTCTCTTCGCCGTCAAGGCGTCCGCCGCGAGAGCCTTCCTTACCGGTCCCGCTTTCAGCCCTATACAGCATGGTACGCGTTATGCGGAACGGGCGTGATGGTATTGATCTTGGGATATACCCTCTTTCTGACTGGTGGCTGGGACACGACAACCTTCTTTTTAGATTACGTGATGATTGCGTTCTTTGTGCTTACCTTTGTGTTCTGGAAGGTCTTCCGACGGACGCGCCACGTCAGAATTGGAACGGCAGACCTTCAGCTGGGACGGATCAAACGAGAGATTGACGAATATGAAGAGGTGGAGGCTGTGAGGAGAAGAGAGAAGCCGGTATCTTGGTTAGATCGGGTGTTTGAATAGTAAATCATCGAGTTTTGGTTTTCCGGTAAATAGTCGGAGGTGGATCGGCGACTGCACCATGATATGAGTTGGTTTGGTTTCGTGAGAGTTAAAATTTTGATGCTAAGTAGTACTAGAATCCGAGGAAATATATATCTCTCCACGCATCAACTTAACAACTTCAAGTTGAAGAACAACTTGAACACCCATAGCTGAACTCGAATTCAACTCAACAGAACTCAGACAAAGATAGTTTAGCATGATCTACAGATATATAGGCCTTACTGGGAATAGAGCAGGTGTATATATGTACTATCGTTGGCAAATCGAAGATATGCGCTAGCGATTCCTGATGGAAGGTTTAGTTTGGCTTATAGATGCAAAGTAAGAGTCTGTATTCAACAATTGGCCGGCTGGCCCAATGGTAAGGCGCTTGACTACGGATCAAGAGATTGCAGGTTCGAATCCTGCGTCGGTCATTCTTTTTTGCTTTTGTATCCGAAACCCTTACTTGGAGTTATCTTATCGTTTTGCCTCCCATCCCTGTTGTCCTCCAATGATCAATCCACTGTCCCATAAGCCTCAGATTGATCATTCCCGACTATTTTCATGTCGTTGTTGTCACTACTGCAGCCGCCGCGAAGGTGGACCTCCGAACAACTACGAGCCCTGCGTCTTCGCGAGCACAACGACACCCCTGCCAACGCTATTGTGCCTCCCGAGTATCTCCCTGGCGATAGAGATGAAGGTCTGTCATCCTCCAGGAAAGTACCAAGTTCACTACTGACACACGAACAGAATTCGAGTCCCTGGCAACAGAATTCACACGCCCCTCGGAGCAGGACTTAGCAGACTTTGGAACAATAACGCTCTACCTACCGGCGAAATGTATTCATCCAGGTCTTCGGCTGGCTCTGCGAAATGGTCAATACAAACGGCGGTTCGGCAACCCCGCGACTGACCATATCAACACTGCTATACACTATTATTTGCAACGTGGATGCCGCAGCAGACCTGTTAGCCCTGATCCCACTTTGCCCGGACGGAGACTTGCTGATCTAACTGATTAGACACGCTACTCTGCATCCAAAGATCCCTTTTGAAGTTCGTCCGCTTGGTGCCCGGGGTGCCCTTAAAGCTGAAGGTGCTGTCGTGAGCATCTTGCGGCCGCATTTATTACATGCTACCTTTTCGGTTGGTCTGCTCATGACCTCACGATCAATCCGTACTAATAGATACCAGGTAATGACGGACAATAAGTGGCATATGGCCCAGGACATCTCACAACTTCTTCTACAAGCCCTCCTGGCATTTAATCAGGATAGACACCATTCAAAGTACCAGTCGTTTGTTCTGCGCATAGACAGGACTGTATTACAGCTCAGTACAGTAATTACCACATCGACGTACATGAACGACCTCACTCTGAATAGACACCCAAGCGAGGAGTTACACCTCCTTCACTCTGAATCCTATGATCTACGTCGGCAGGATAGACGAAAAGAAGCACTGAGGCTTATATTAGGGATTCTCAGGTTCTTGGGCGCTCAAAATCGAGAATAAAATTTACTATAGTAGTGACACGAAGGAGTAGATGGAATCTAGGGCTAGCATCGCTGAAGAGTGTCCATTCGACGGTCTCAATCATGCCGCCATCTCCACACATTTAATGTCTTTGATTCCCAGTACCCAGGATACCATCCTCTCAGATCCCAATCAATAATATCTGTGCCATAACCATCTTGACCTGCAGTTTAAAGTCACCATGCGCGAACAAAATGGGTCCAGATCAGAAAAGACATCGTCTGCTTGGATATACATTGGGATAGATGATGTCTGGAAGAGGATCAAGACTATTTCAAACCGGTAGTAGACAAGGATAAAACGAATCATTACTTTTGTTTCAGAGACAAAAAAAAAAACTATTTTTCTGTGAGATATATATATATATATATATATTAAATTAGATTGACCAAGCCTTGACGGTCAATTCGCGAGTCATCCACTGAAACCCAATCCTTCTCTAGGATATAAACACAATAGAAGTTATATCGCTCAACTAAAGGGGCCTGCCCCGCACTAAGCAAACAAAGTGTCACAGCCGCTCAACTGGACAAGAGCCAAACACCAGAATGCTGTGGCATTGAGTGGGTCTCCACTTCGGCGAGAGGAAGAAGATGGACTCATTTTCAACTGCAGTATCTGAGAATCGTAGACCCATTGTGATCTCTGGCCCCTCAGGGGCTGGCAAAGGTACTCTGGTTCAAAAGCTGTTTGACCAATATCCAGACACATTTACACTCACTGTCTCCCACACCATGCGTGAACCACGCCCCAACGAAGTCGACGGCATTCACTACTTCTTCATCCCCCCCTCAGCCTTTGATACCCTCATCGCCGAGGACGCCTTCGTGGAACATTCAGTATTCGGCGGCAATCGATACGGGGCCAGTAAGCAAACAATAGAAAGGAAAAGTGGTTGTGCTCGATATTGAAATGTACGGTGTCCAATAAATAAACGCAAACCCTAGTATCAATGTGTGTTATGTCTTTATCAAACCGCCAAGCTTTGAAGCACTCGAGTCTCGTTTTAGGAAGAGTGGCACTGAGAAGGATGAAGACATTCAACGAAGGCTTGCCCAGGCAAAGGCCGAACTGGAATATGCCGAGGTACAGGGTTCGTATGATAAGATTATCGTTAATGGCGATCTTGACTCGGCCTATAGAGAACTCGAGGAGTTCGTGTGCCTGTCTAATGGTTGGGAGACGCATACAATAATGGATTAGGCTAGTTTAGTACAAACCAGCTTATAGTGTTTTCGATAATGACCACAATGTATGTTATTTTGTTTCATCTACCCCTGATATAGTAACTGCTATTAGATCATCGTATATCATCCTGCCCCACAATTGATACCCGCAACAAAGATCATAAAAACTACAACAACGAACAAACAAAAAACAAAAGAAATACTTCCGATGCGGGGAATCGAACCCCGAGCTGCTGTGTGAGAGACAGCGATGTTAACCATTACACCACATCGGATTCTTGTTGATGTTTACACTCTTTTTCATTATACAAGACAACCCAATGTTGAGACGATCACCTCTGCGTGCACAGTGGGTCCTATACCGCTGGTCTAGAACTGTATAGAATGTCTTGCAGGTTAGAGTAATGGAAATAGTATAAATACATATAAATACTTTCCAGGGTAAGAGAGATGGTGTGATATGGAGTAGGTCCGCATGTATCATGACTGGAATTAGGGTTCACGCCGAAGAGAAAGTCAAATATTTACAGCATTATTCTTTCAGAATAGATATCCTGCGAAGATCTAGCTCTGATGAACATAAATATAGAATCACCAGAACAATCGACATTCAACAGCAACTGCCATCTATACCCTGTCACTCACAGCCGTATACCCATTGTTCTCCCAAAACGGACGCTCCTTCTTATCCTTATCCAACCACCCAAAAGGATCAAGGAAAGTCATTAGGAACGGCCGGTGATCCTTCCACCCGGGCCCTTTGAGTTCCGTCTCTCCGTCTTGCGCCAGATAGATATTCGACCTTTCTGGTAGGAAGCGTCTCGGATGCAGTGCGTTCCACAACAGTGTATTGAGAAGCATCAGACTGGCTTCAAATACATAAAAGAACCACTCATGCCGCAAGATAGGACTAAGCTCACTCAAATCGTCCAATTGTGAGGAATGTACCGTTGACGCGCCAAAGTGCTCGACGATGCGGTAGATGCACCGTACGAAGATGAGAAAAGTACTCATGTACAAGGTCAGCAAAGGAACAGGGATTGAGCGATTACGAATACCAGATCTGTAACAGCGGTGCTGAAACAGTCCAGCTAAGAGACAAAATATGGTGACAACGACCACTTGTGCGATAAGTGAGGCTTTCATCAAGATGTGCCCTAACTCGACGGTAGAGTCGGGCAGATTAGGATTGGCAATGTAGGATACACCTATTGCATTCAAGACCTCGACGAGAGCCGAGAGCATCCCAAAGGTGGTGAGGACGCGACCCGGATGGATCGGTGAGTGGTACGGCACATAATAGAGGATTCGGCCGAGGATGTGATAATTGGCTAGTTCCAGGAGGGGTCTTACAATTTGGTATTAGTATTTCTGTCTCTTTCCTGTCAGAGAAAGCTTACGGTGACATGTAGATTAATGATGTACTGGCAATATAGATGTTCAGGTCTGGCTGGCTATAAGAATGGTGAAAGGCACCGGATTCTCGCAGCGCAAAGCCAGCTGTGAACATTGCGCAACACAAAAGGTGTAGGATCATGAGCTTGAAGCATTTGTAATGGCTGTCAGTTTGCCATTAGCATTGTATGCCTCTTGTACTATTGACCCCAGACTTACTAGCATTGCCAGAAATGGATCAGTCCCGAGGCCGCGAACGCAATGGTGAAAACCACTGGCGCCACCTTGTTTGGGGTGTAGACATAGATACTTTCATCTGCTGTGATGAATTAGTGTTACCCCAGCGAGAATATCAATCTACTTACCGGCCATATGCAGTTCGTTTTTTTGTTCTTTCTGCGATGAAGGAGTACTCGGTAGAGGATAGACTTTGACAATGGAATGACAGAACAACAACATGTTACAACTATTATATAGATAGACATCCCAGTGAAAGCTATAAATAATGGACATCCTCAATGAATTCTTCCACAGCCTCATATCATTCATTTAGCCAGACTTGTACAGGGCTGATACTTCATCTGTGACCAATCAGCGGATAGCACGCCTAAATGAGCCAGCTCAAGACTGAGGTGATTGGTCATATTGATTCCTCGAATGCAGAGGGAGCAACGAAACAACTGAAGAAACAACCAATGATACTGTAAACCATAAAAAGTGGATCATCGCCACCGCCATTGAATGGAAGGGTTTAGATTGTCACCAACGGGCAGCGGTGCATGCATCCCGATGCGGTTAGGGTACTCGTATGCATGATATCAACAGCAGTTCGGACTTCTCTCGTCCTATTCTACCGTCTCCGTGGCACTGGAATCTCACGGTGTCCTCTCGATAATGGAGAATCAGAAATCTCCATCGTATTCAGGCGCTATTCCTGATGTCCCGCCCCCGCCATATTCCGAATATGATCATCCCAGTGGACATGCAGAGCAAAGTCCCCAATATGAAGCATCCTATACCGCCAATTCGACCACCCTCCACGCAGCAACGCGAAAGATCCCCCCGATATTGAATGGCTATTTACACTGGACATCAACCAAGGATTTGTACCTAGGGCCATCGGCCCAGGAGAGACTGTATGCGGTGTCGATACAAACCGCGAAAACCGGCCAGCAGACGATCGTTCTCCATGACGGCCCAACGGATAGACATCCACCGTTGGGGAAATCAGAGAGCGACGGCTATCTGCGAGCCAAGTACTTTCTGATCACCCTTCCACCCCGTTCCGGGTCCGGGGGCAACCCGGTGATCGAGCAAATAGACGGAGTTATGCCGTACAAGCGAATGGCGCCAACATTCTCTTTCACGGTCAGCGGTGCCGAGAAAAGGACAACCCGGGAGGTGTTTCAGTGGCGATCCAGCCACGGGAAAGAGATCAAAGAACTGGGCGGCTTCTCATATGGATGGAAACTCGTGCGTCTGTCGCATTCGACCGACGAGGCCGGCGCAAGCCGATCGCACAGACCATTAGGGTGTACCAGCGACGGCAAGGAGATCGTGGCGGTAATCGCACACAACTCGTCGTGGAGCTTGACGAAGGGTTTCAGGTTTGCGTTCATGGGCAGCGGGCTCACAGGCACCATGGGGGAGAAATGGGAGACCATGGCTCTTGTTTCGGCCGTGCAGCTTTGGTGTATGGATTATCAGAGCATGGTGCACACGACCCCAGTGACTTGAGGGTGGCCCTCAGTCTCTTCTCTCGTCTTTTTTATCTTCTGTAACTTTATCATCTAGTGTTTTGACTTTGTGATTGTTGTATCCGGACTTTGCCTGTTATAGTAGCCTGTTGACAACCTATAGATAATTTACGTGTCGGTGTCGTTTGGCACCAGACCTCTTTCAATACCTGTGCTACTGTCGCATTCTCTTATATGTTAAGCCGATATCTTGACCCGAGTACAGAATTCGCCTATGCGACCGGATGATGATCGCTCTTTGTTGCTGAAGGCAGCATCCTGCGGCAGCTACGGTGTTGAATCAACACTGTTGGTTCAGCTTCGCGGTGGACAGGAGAGCGTTACCCGGTCTCCCTGAAGTGTCCGATACTCCACCTCTTGACCAGTTGATAGAACTAAACCGAAGTATGGACACCCTACTACCGTGTTTGTCGATCTCCGTCTTTGAATTATGGGCAACAGGAAGACCAGTGGGAGAACGTCTCGATAAACCCTACATGTCTGTCATAGAAGAGCAATTTCTGCTTTCGGTTATACCATTAAAAGCTGTTACCGTATCCGACAGCTACGAGCAACAAAGCTGGAGCAATTACTACTGTATCGAGATGCAGCCGACGGTCGAGTCTAGCGCAGTCTAGTCCAAGAAACAAGACATGATCCTTACACCACCACCCACACGCAAGACGAAACAACACTAAAACTAACGATCAGCAACATTGATCAAGATCAAGCCTGTCAATAATACATAGAAACCTGCTTTGAGTTGCTGCTCCTGCCAAAGCGGGCGAATAATAAGGTTGTGGCGGAAACATGGAAATACTGAATAGCAGTCATAGTTCTGAGGAAGGGTGGTAGAACCGGGCCAACGGTGTACTTGTGCTCGATAACAGGCCGGATATATAGAGATGGCCATGGTTGAGCGAATGTGCACTTCTTGCAGATTGACAGTACTCAAGAACAGGAAAAGCCTGGCACAATGGATTCATTCGGGTTCTACTTAGCCGTCATCACCCTGCTCACATACCTGGTGGTAAGAAGCATATATCGACTTTTCTTCCACCCACTCCACAAAATTCCTGGACCGAAACTAGCAGCCGTAACCCATCTCTACGAGTTCTACTACGATGTCGTCCGCGGCGGAAGATACATGTTCAAGATTGAAAAAATGCACGAAGACTACGGTGCCACACCCTCCTACACACCAGACCAAACCAAAGATACTAACAAATGAATAGGCCCCATAGTTCGCATCAACCCCCGAGAAATCCACAGCATCGCGCCCGACTTCTACGACGAGATATACGCATCCAGCACGCGCAAACGCGACAAAGATCCGCCGAGCGCGCAATTCTCGGGCTTGCTCACCTCCCTGCTCGCGACAGTCGACCACGACCTGCACAAGTTCCGACGGGGGATCCTCAAGGGCTTCTTCTCCAAGCGCTCAATCCTCAACCTATCGCACTTTGTAGATGAAAAGGTCCAGAAGCTGGGGCGTCGTCTGGAAAAGTACCACAACAACCAGACCGTAGTACGACTGGATGACGCTTTCGCCGCGCTCACCTCCGACGTGATCACGCACTACTGCTACGGGAAGAGCTGGGATTTCTTGGATGACGAAAACTTCCGGAATGATATTCGCGCGTCCGTTCGCGACATCCAAGCGCGGGTGCACTTACAGCGGTTCTTTCCCATCATCTACCATGTCCTGCGTATGCTGCCGCTCTGGATATTCCAACTCGTCTCGCCCGGAATTTCAGCAATTTTTGAAAACCAGAAAGCCATATTCGAACAGTCGCGCCGTTCACTGCACGGAAAGAAGTATGATATCGGCCATGATGACCCCGAAGGTAAACATAGTACCATCTACGACCAAATGATGGATCCGAGCGTCCCGGCCCAGGAACGGAGTCTGCAGCGCTTACAAGACGAGGGGACGGTGCTTCTCGCTGCCGGGACGGAGACGACCACTAGGGCACTTGCGATGGCGATGTTCTACCTGACTCGGGACCACGAGACCAGGACCCGATTGCGCGATGAGCTGAAGGGTATCATGCCTACGTCGAGCAGCACGACTACCTGGTCGGAACTAGAACAACTACCGTACATGGTTTGTCACAACCAGGTCCAAGCAATAGGGAGACACAGCTAACGAAGAAAGACCGGGGTGGTAAACGAAGCTCTCCGACTCGGAGGCGTCACAACCTTCCGCTTCGCCAGGATTGCACCGACGGAGACGCTCTATTACAACGAGCACGTTATTCCCCCGGGGGTAGGTCGCCTCCCACTTTCGTGAACTGTACTAACAGAACCAGACACCGATGAGTTCATCCAGCTACTTAATCCACCACAATGCAACCATCTTCCCTGAGCCGGAGCGTTTCTCCCCGGAGCGCTGGATCTCCGCCGACCAGCACGGTGAGCATCTGACCAAGTACCTGACTTCGTTTACTCACGGTAGTCGGATGTGTCTGGGCATGCAGTAAGTAGACTACTGGTTAACTTGGATGATTATACTTACGCATCTAGTCTGGCGTACGTCGAGATCTACTTGACTCTGGCGTACTTGGTCCGCAGATTAGATTTCGAGCTCGTCAACACAACGACCGAGGATATGAAAGTGACGCGGGACATTGCCCTGCCGCAGACGGAACGGGGTCCGCCGACGGTGTACGCTAGGGTTGTTGGAGTCCAGGACTGAGGGTGGAGTACTAAAGAAGAAATGGTTCGGTCTGGTGGCGTGTTTTGGGTGTCACTATCTATTTTGGAGACGTTGAGCAAAGTATGATTATACAAGAATGATTATACTAATTCATTACTATCCTATCTGCCAGCGCACCACCCGCAAAGCCAAGTACTAATACTAGATAAAATCGACTTAACTAAAAGGTATCAAAGCCGGGTATCCAACACATTAACACATTAGATCCGTAACTCATAGCCCTATTACTGATACTGCGCCTGCTCCTTCAACTGAGGCTGTCCACACTGGCGATAGGGATGAGGACCCGGCGTATAGCCCGCGGGCTGACGCGAGTTGAAGCGCGCGTCATCATTATCCTTCAGCTGAGGCGAGGATGCCACCAACAGCGCGGACAGGAACGTAGCGGCGTAGAAAAACAGCTGCAAGAACAGCTGAGCCTCTAGGGAGCGATTAAAGGCATCCAAGCCTCGCTGCAGGTACTCTCGCTGTAAGTAGGTAAAAATGATATGATTGGCCAGGTAGAGAGACGTCATGCCTAGCGCAGAGACTATGAGAAGCGGGATGGCGACACGCAACACCTATATCCTGGTTAGAAGGATGTACAAGATGAGCTAAAGGGAGACAATACACACCCCTTTTCGCATGTGTCTTCCGCGCAGTATGGCGAAGAGCATATTAGCCGAGGCTATGAGCATCCCGATCAGCGCGAGGACCGCATACGCCGTCTCGGTTTTGATGTGATGATGATCGAGGACCCCGTCATGAAAGCCCAGGCGCATATAGTCATATATGATGCTGGTGTACGTGCCCAGGACGCACACGACCAGGATGGCCAAGAGACCGACGTAAGCGGAGTTGGCGAGGGTGACCATCTTGGCGATCTTCCTGTTGCCCTGGACGAGGCGTCGACAGAGCGGGATCATGATCACGGCGACGAGGGTGAGGTAAGCGAGGAGGCTGAACCATTGGCGTGCGATGTCGAACTGGTAGTAGGTGGACTCGGAGATAAGCTGGCATTCATGGATACTGACTTGGACGATGACAAGGATGGAGGCGCTGGGCTGGGTTAGTTTTTTCTTTGTTTCACGTTGCGGGGGTGTCCGTACATGATGCGAAAGACAATGGAAAAAGCGAAGAGAAACCACCGACGCAGTGCGATGCCCTTTTGTTGGCTGCGAAAAAACTTGACAGCGGCGAAGGCGAAGAGCGCCAGGAACACGAGGAAGAATAGCGCATGAAATGCGACGAGTATCTGCATCTCTTTGCTGCGAAACGCGTTGCTGCTGCAAGAGCCGGACTCATAGCCGCTACCCCTGAGAGCCATTGTGCTGAACCCAAGGTCTGGATAGACTCGGATCTAGGATTAGAAAAAACGGTGGTTCCTGGATGGACCCTGATTAAGTACAGCGCCGGTCTTCAGCACGCAACCTTGCAGTATACAAGACGCCAAGTCCGCTTGAATCGCAATGTGGGTGTTGATGGCTTCGCCAGAAGTTTAAATGGGGAAAAGCAGCGCTATGGTTGGACATAAGTGAGGCTCAGCAGGCGAGAACACGAGAGATATTATTAGGGGCAAAGGGAACTCTGCAGCATTCCATTCGCCGGTGAAGGAGGATAATTTCCACCACACGTTGGACAGGACAAGTTTATTCGTCGGATCATGTCGCACCAGGACAAAGGAAGAATTCATTGCTGGCAGTGTTACAGAGCGATGATCTGCGCTCAGGGATAGGCTGAGATCCTTATATTGATCTCAAGAGACCCCATGATACAGGGGAAACACTCACATGATTGCGATGTAGTGATTGATTCATTTTATATGAAGAATAACCTTGATTATGGCTGAGCGAGTGCCCATACAAAAGTATTCACATATTCACAAACAAAGAAAGAAAGAAAAAACATGCGCATGTGAGATTATCCCATTCTCATTCCTATCATATCGTTCATTAATTGTAATACCTTTCATCAAATCACAAAGCAAATCCCAAAATCGCAGGGACCACCAAGAGACCGCCGTAGGTCAAGGCGGATGCCCCCGAGTCCGTCTCCGAGGGCGAAGCTGACGCAGACGTGGACGTGCCGGTGCTGCTGCCACTGCTACTGCTGCTGCTGTCACTGGTGGTCTCAGTGGCCGTGCTGGTGGACGTGGATGTGCTAGCATCGGACGAGGTGGTGCCAGATGCCGATCCGCTGGTGGGCGCAGAGGATGAAGAAACTCCGCTGGAGGATCCAGTGGGCGATGCCGAGCCACTGGTTGGGATACCGGTCTCGCCACTCTGGGTGGGAGTCGGGACGTCGGTGCCGCTCCCGGTGAAGAAAGGAAGACTGGCGGACTCAGTTGCGCTTTCAGATGCGCTCACAGAGCCGGACTCAGTAGGAGTAGCCTCGCCGAGGTCTGTTGAGCTGAAGTCTTGTCTCTGTTGAAGGTTGGTACCGTGGACAACAGAGGAGCCCAGAAGGGCCAGGAGAATTGCGGTAGACTTGATGGAGATCTGCATGGTTTAAGATCTTTAATATTAAATAAAAAAAAATAGAAGAATTGATAGTTCTTTCGTGCTCTAGAATATTATGGAGGGAGATATAAAATCCAGGAGGTACCTGGAACGAAGACCCGATAAGCCCTACTTATACCCATTCGTCTCTGAGCAGCAAACACAAACATTGATGACAGCTTACGTCTGCGTCTACGTATGATGCCACTCATCTCCAGATCGGAGCAAAGTGGGGAACTCGTTAGGCGTCTTGGCTTCGGCGGTGCATCTGGTCCCCTAGAGGGCCAGCCTTCGTGTGATTGGCAGCGTGTTAGGTGTTGTCGGGAGGCGATGCTGGCATTTGCAGATCCACGGACGTTCTCAACCTGTCAGAAATAGTTCCGTGTCGGAATGACCATTGCAAATCAATCCGCTTAGGCCCTGGATTAAATTTTCAGCCTTGCATCGTGGTCCCGGTATATGAACCCAGTTAAATCCCAGAGTGAACCCTCATGTTGGGAGGGTACACGTCATGATGGAGAGAAATACGAACAACCTCCCGAAGAGATCATCTCGTCGCATTCACAGAAAATGCTCAAGTCTCTGAAAACTCCCCACCGTCGGGGTTCCGTGACTACCGGTGGATTTTCGACTGACTAACGCGAGACCTGACGCTTCAAACGCCATCCGCATCCCCACATGGCTTTTTCTAGTTCACTAGGCAACGACCAATCCAACTCTTCTTCGGGTCTCATGATGCTCTGGGGTAGTCTATTGGAAAAACAAAAGTCCTCCCAGCCCCTTGACTATTTTTATTTTCCCTTGTCTTCTTTCCTCTTTCATTGGTTGAGTTGGGTGAGTTGCCGTGGCTCGTATCTGGCCCAGACCGGGAAACCTTGCGAGGGCAATCCGTACTTTTTTCTTTTTTTAAGTCGGTTGGGAACAGGAAATAGATACATGGGATCTTTTTCTCTCTTTCTATTTGATCCGTGGACTGGCTAGCCACCGGTTCCTTGCTGCTGTTGCTGCAAGGCAAAATCCAAGAGCTCAGGATACCATCTACGACCCACATCTTGGTGGCTGATCACCCGATGAAGTAGGGTTCCCTCCCCCGTTCGACCGCTGAAGATGCGATTAAAAGTGGCCTCTGCGTCCGATCGGACCTGATCATCCCGAATCAATTCCTTGATCTGAGGTGGAATTTGCAGTGTGATTTGGTCGCCCGAGAGATCCAAACCCATGCCTAAGAACACAGGAATGGAAAATCGTGCCCCAAGAGATGCGCCCGTGGGATCGACAAAGTTGCGCGGCACCAGACTGACACGATGCGTGGTCGCAACGCACACTCCTCCGGTCATGGCTTCCAAAGCACGCCCGATATTGACCACCAGAGAATTATCCACCGGGGCAGCGGCAATCCAGTCGCCAGATTTATTCTGCACTTCCAGACCCGGATGCGGAGTCGCTTGTAAGAGAAACGTCAGAAACTCCGAGTCTTTATGCGGACCCACCCCTTGAGTCTCCCCCGCCGATGACTCCGGCGGTGGATACTTGATTAGTTTCATTTTCAGCTGCTGGGGGTCGTCAAAATAAGGGTCTAACGCCGTGGGGGGCAGGTCCAACGCCTCCGAGATGAGACCGCGAAAAGCATCAGACACCGGGCTAATTTCGGCCAGGTACGACTCCATGGCCTGGCGAAAACCGGGAATCGCATCTTCGTCCGGCCACTATACTCACCCTTAACATATACACTCTCGAGTGCGAGAGGTTCCGAGGGTACATACCTGGTTGGGTCCGCGAATATTCCGATACAGAGGCTCTCCCGGACCTGGCGCCGGTAATTCCGTAGCAAACTGAACAGGGCGCATTAGTATCATATTGTAGCGATAGAAGGATGTAGTCCCAGGGAGGACCTGCATCGAACTGTTCCCGATAATCCTGTTTCCTCGCTGTAATCTCCGCACCCAACTGGGAGTATCCCAGAAAATGTTTACTATTAATCATCTCAATCTCCAGCTTCTTCTCCAGGGGTAGATCGAAAATCTCCATGCCTTTTTGGATGACATTTTGTTGGGTCTCGGGTGAAATGGGCGCGTTGATGAGATAGAAGAACCCCACATTGATCAAAGCGTTGCGCAGATCGGATAGGAACTGAAGCTTTGTGGTGGGAGACGTCGACAGGGAGTAGTCGAGGATCGGAATTTTGGTAAAAGAAGGGGTGTTTGCTGCCATGATCAAGGGGAATGTAAGTATAAGATGCAGTAGAATGAGAATGAGTGAAGAATCAAGACAAGAGAAATAAGGGTTTCCCGAGAGGTTCATTAGTGGATCCTCTCACACCATCGACCCCGTGGATGATGTCAACAATGTGAATATAAAAATAATATGATCATCAGATTATTTAACTTTATTTGCCAAAATAATACAGTCTAGACAATACAAATGGATAAATTATGCAATTATGCAAGAGACGCTAACAACGCTAGTAAAGACAGGACTTTCCAGACCGTTCATAGGCTTCCAAAACTCGTGAGGGTATGGGATATCGAAGGGAGTTTCCAATGCGATTTTCCAGCAAAAGAAATAAAAAAAAATATATAAAGAAAGAAAAAAGAAACATGAACACTCTAGAATGTCATGAGGAACATCATCGCAAAAGCAACGACAGCCGCGGTGCGGTTCAGCTGGCTCTTGGTTGCCCCCGAAGTCTCCATCATCACCCTGGGCTCATAGGCGGCCGGGGTGGTGCTGTTGATGGATCCATCCCAGCAGTAGTTCTGGAAGCAGGTGCTGCAGACCTCGGGCAACTTGGTGTTGGTGCGTTCCGTTGAGCGCTGCAGGATGGCACATCCCACACAGGCGGGCCAGTTCACATCCGCTGTCCCGTTACCCATGGTGACGACGTTGTAGCCGTTCAGGATGATCTCGTCACGCTGCTTGTCCTCATAAGAGAGCTGGAAGGTGGACGTGTTGGATTCGGTGGTGTACGGGGCGTTTGGCAGGTAGACCACCAACGGGGTGGGGGTCGAGGTGTTGGACGAGTTGCACCCGAAGAAGGTCGGGCGCTTGTTCAGTCCGTTGTTCAGGAAGGTGTTGACATCGGGCACGGCAGGGAAAGAGGTACCGTTGGCGATACCAGTGGTGTTCAAACTGCGCTCGTAGGTGTAGATCAAGGAGGAGCCGTTGGGCCAGCTGTACTCCGTGTCGGCCGACGAGTCCACGGCGAAGATGACATCGACATTCCGGGTGGGCTGAATCAACGGGTGCAGGGGCACATTCTGTCCGTCCTCGCCGCCGTCCACCACGTCCAACTCGGGGGTCGACGAGTAGGCGGCGGTGGAGTTGCGATACTTGTAGAAGGGGTTGGGGGAGTAGATGGCAATGTCCTCATCATGTTCTCCCAGCTTTCCGAGAATCTCCGCAGCAGCGTCCTTGAGGAGGCTGGGGATATCGGTGCCGTTGAGGCGCAGGATGAACTGGTTGAACAAGGACGAACTGGTGCCCATCACATACCCGGCATTATCAAACCCGCGCACGCACGACTCATCCTTGGGCAGCACGCCGTTCTCGAAGCGAGAACCCAGGTACTCCAACGGGGCGAAACCGTAGACCGACGGGTCGAAGGAGCCGAACTCCCATGGGTTGAACTCGTAGACAGTCGAGTTGCTACCGATCAAGATTTCACCGGGGTTTCGGCCGTCGGCCACCAAGATCGGCAGGGGCATTTTGCCTTTCTTGAAGTCGTCGGTCAGAGCAATCGAGGACCATGTGTAGTCTATACCACCATCGTTGGATGAGGAGTTGATAAATTGGTAGGACAGAGCGCGTCCCCAATAGTCAGTCAGGGAAGTGTTGTATCCGGCTTCTTTCTTCGATTTCACGGCCTCCGCCAGGTCTTTCCAGTATTTAGCCGTGCTGACAATTTGGAAATGCTTGACATCGGGGCCCTCCAAGATGGAATTCTTGAATTCCCAGACTTTGTCACTAGCCTGCAGGTCACCGATAGTGGTGAAGTTGTTGACATAGACCGATCCCAACAGCCAGCCACCACCGCTCAGGCCCGACAGGTAGGTAGCCGATTGCAACAGCCCTCCCAGGTGACCGGTGGCAGTGGAATTATCGGTCCGGCTATCGAATGCCTTCAGGGCACCGGCACCGTTGGTCAAGGCGCGGTAACCACCGCCAGAGACGGCAATGGCCACATTGGGGATGTTGGACGCGTTGCTCTTGTGTTTGTCAATATAGCCAGAGGGGTCAAAGGAGGTCAGGTTGAGACGACCCAAGAGGTCCTTCATGGGTTGAAGGGTCTCGTTGCGACGCACTTCCAACCATTCTTTCTCGTTGGTGGACAGGGAGGCGGCACTGCGGATACTGGGGCGGGTTGACGGGCACGACACATTGTCGGGACTATATTCATCTGGGGCATTGGGTAGTGCTCGTGGAGAGACGGCGATGGAGGCGGCATTCGCCAGGCCCGCCGTTAAAGTGATCCAAGACACCTTCATAGTGGATGAGGTGCAGTAAGGGGGATGATCCGACAAGGAAGGAAAAGTCAAAAGAAAATCACAAACAATGGGGTCAGGAACAGAAGGGAAAAAGACATTCGGGGGGGAAAGAACCAAATAATATAAGCAGGCATTATACCCAATATTTAGGTGGAATTGTACCACCGTCCGAGTGCGTGGACCAACCGGAAGTGCGTGGATGCGGATGTGGAGCAAAAGGGCTCAGTTGAAGTTATTTTGACTTGAACTGTCCCTGCCAATCATCCGTTCGGGAGTTCGGCAAGGGACCAGTAGGTACAGTAAGGCTGATTAGGCAGCAGTTTTAATGGATTTTTTCCTTTTTCCTTTTTTTTTTTTTTTTTCCTTTTTTTTTTTTTTTTTTTTTTTTTTTTTTCTCTCTCTGGTTCATAAAAACCGAGGATCCACTGTATTATCAGATGATAATAGTGCTGATTGGTGTGCACCGCCCCAGATTATTCTAGGCAACATTATAATTGTCCTAATTCATTTCAATTCATACCTTGGCTGATGAATTGAGGTCATCAAGAATGTGAAGAAAGTAAAAAGTGAAGTAAAAAAAAGGGTTTCTTTGGGGTTGAATATTCCTTGTGCCCTGTCACCTGACATGTCACACCCTTTGCCCCTGCATATCTCGGACTTTTTTATGCATTTCTTTATGCATTTCAAGTTCCTTCTGTTTCTTTATTACAGATGAAAGGAAGACATCAAGAATTTACTCCGTCGCATTGTCATTTACCAGGCAAGAAAAAAAAAAAAAAAAAAAAAAACATTTCCTTCATACTCCGGAGGACCACTCATTACACGCCACAGCCAATCCGAACCAAAGTTTCCGACGTAAGGCCAGACCCATGCAACGAGAGACCCAATCTTGGTGCCAGCTAAATGCTGTCTTAAATGTCAAAGCCCCAGTGGTAGTGAGTGGGGGCTGATTCTCCATCCCTTGTAGACTATACGAAGTTACGAGCAAACCATTTTTTTCTTTTTCTTTTTCTTTTTTGTTAATCCCTTGTTTTCTGCATTATTCTTTGTTCTTTGAATTGTTCCCCATTGTTTCTTTTTGCCTAATCTCATGATATCATGATATCATCAAAAAGAAAGAGACATCAGACAGTTGTCGTGGTCCACCTGGCCCCCACCAGCCCTAAAATGGGGATGATTGAGGCTCAACTCCTAGTCGTGGGGGCCAACGTGAAAAGATTTAATGCTCAAATGTTGCATCTTGGGGGCTGGCTGTGCTTTCACCGCTTCATCCCGAACTGTCAAAGCCACTCCCACTATTTCTCAACAAATCAGACATTCAAAAAGATATAGATGTGGTCAGCACTCGCTGTGATAAGCCACCGGCTCCACTACAAGTAAACAAGGATCTTCACCGACACCGTTGCCGAAATTACCAGCAAAGAAGAGAAGAAAACGGCTGGAGTATTCAGTTCAAACAAATTTCGCATGACATTGCCCTTTAAGCTAGCATTGGCAATAGATGTTCGTTGGACGTGTTTACCATTAAGGCAATATCAGACGAGGGCAGGGTGTGACAGCACTGACACACAGCGGTGCTAGAAGTGATTCTGAACTACATCTTTGTATTGCGACTGACTACTGAGACAAGTTGCCCGGTTTCGTGGCAATCAACCCAAAGACATAAATACATAGGGGTCGACCAATCCCAAGGATCTGAAAAGTACGACCCCGATTGAGGAATGGTGTGGTTGCGATTTCAATGTGTCAATGGCCAATCTAAAAAGCCTTCCAGTGGAAATAGTGGAGCACATAGTCAACTTCCTGGAACTGGCCGATAGATGCAATGTGCGATTGACCACACGCGAGGTGGCAGTGAAGGTATCGGGCAGTTTTAGAAAGCATTTTCGCGTGAACAAGATCTATATAACTAAAGAGAACCTTCGTCACTTGATCGACTTCACAAAACCAGGGCAGGTAGGTGGCCTTCTCCAACAGTTGACACTATGTGTCTGGCCCGAATTCCACAGTGAGAATGAAACAGAGGAACAAGAGGCGACAGTACTTTTGCGACAGAGCATGGAAAGCTTGCGCCGAAATTCGATATCCGGTGGCTTAGCCTTTTTGTTTCTGATTGTCGAAAGGTTGACCGAGCAGAAAGTCTCTGGAGGTATGTATGGTTCTCCGCGGCTATGTTATTTCGAACGACCGCAGTAGCACTCGCAGAGAGCAAGTTGTCGATTGAGAAGTTCACTTATAAGTATCTTCCAGAAAGGCGATATAAGTATGGGTCTTTCAAGTAAACAAGTACATACGACCACAGGGTGTGGAAAATAGGGCTTCCCGTCCGCTCAGCCGTACTCAAGCCACACGCCGGTAGGTTAGTAGTTGGGTGGGTGACCACCAGCGAATCCCTACTGTTGTATGTCCGTGTTCACCCGTTCTTTTTGCGGTCTGTTCGACCTGAGGATTCACTATTCTCAAACTTAACCAGCTCTCCGTCTCAAATGGAGAAAAAGAAGCGAGTCTTATCTATGTCTTCTCGGCAACCTAGTCCTTCAAACCAGCAACAAACCGATATAGATGACACTGACCAAAGGATATCGGTTACTTCAAAAATATCGATTTCCGACCGTACAAAGCTTCACTCTAGTATATCTAATATATTGCACCAAGTTAACCCTATATACAATATCTTTAATCAACTTTATTTGGTAAAGCCTGCAATTATATACAAGCCACAGACAGACCTCGGGCTTTATACCAAATACTGCCTTGTTACTACAAAGTATCTTACAGATAGATTTGGCCAAAAAGTTATTCCCAGAGGGTTTCAAATACTGATATCAGACGTTCTTTGTTCTATTACTACTGATTATCAGTTAGTCTCAAATACACGCATCTGGCCTTGATCTATTCCTTATCTATTACTGAAAGACAAATATAAAATACAATTAATTAATATATAAATATAGACACTTCTCTTAACTGTATAGTTTTAAATAATTACAACGGATTGATAAAGACCTATTTCCTATAGTAAAGAATAATCTAACACAGATTAATAAAAAAAAAACATACTATTCTTTTTTATTTTCCTGTCGCAACCCAGAAATCTGTAATATTTATTAAAAAATTAATTATACAACCGATATCTTTATCAAACAGACTATACTATTCTCTGATATAGAAGTTAAAGCCAACAACAATAAAAAGAATTTACTCTATTTACAATCTGATTGAGTACAAATCTTGAAAGACTAGTCTATTTAAATAAATTGGTCAAAGAACTATTGGATCCGACTGATTGACTGTTCTTTACTGTCAGTTATACTGTTATCAATCATAACTGGTACATCTACATTACCTACCGAGTTGGAAATAAAGTGGTAAAATATTCTTCCATATTATATAACAAGTTGCATACTACTAAACACAAAACAGTATGTTGTTGGCCCAATTAGTTCTGTACTTGTTAACACCCGATCTACATACAGTATCTTAAAATTGTGTGACTTGGAGCGCAGGGTGAAAGACTACATGGTAAGTGAATATTGGCTCTGGATATGGAAGGAAGCATTTTCACCGAAGATATCATCCTCCAGTAGTTCTTTACCACCAGCTTGAGCTCTAGCACACAATCGGCAAGGTGTCTCGCTACAGAGATCTCCATTGTTGCATGTGAGGAAGAGTTGACCAGATCATTTAGACATCGGGTGGAATGGGGTCCGGCGGTCTAATATGGAGAACTTCCCCTCAATTTTACCACTTATGTATTAAGCTGAATGACACTATTGGTTGTTTTGAACCTTACCTTTCCTTATGAGTACTAGTGCCATACAGCTGACACCAAAGATTCGGCCCTAAGACTGTGGGCACCTCTCAACAAACCCAAAGATAAGATGAGCACCTGCCCCTATCGTAGCTGGGAATCCGAGGAATGGAAGTAGTAGATAATGTCTGGGAAAGTTGCCTTCAGAAATCAGCCTGGCAGAAGAGCATTTCGTTCCATTCACTCACGTGACTTACTGCGGAACAGAGGGAATGCCGAAGGTTTTTCCATTCCAGGATCTGGACAACAATTGGCCCATGTTGCGCAGCGTCGACAGCAGCGCTGAACCTCGTCGGGAGCATTTATCGGCATAGCACGCCCTACTCGCCCCGTATCTGCTTTGATAAAATATTTTACTATTCATTATTTCTTTTGGTCTAGTAGAAGGTGGCTACTGTTGCCCCCTTGAGAGGCGCGACTGCTTGGTATTATGTCTGTGACTGTTCACTCTCTGATAGTCGACCCTGATGATTTAATCCCCAGGGGGGGGGACATGCTGAAGGTAGGAAGATCACTACTGTTTCATCAAGCAGCGGTCGTGCTTTTGCGGTCATTAACACTGAGATATCAAGGTTCTGACCTGGGGCGACTTACTCCTTGGGTATTCGAACATGCCCATATCGCCGATAGTGATTGCACCGAGTTTTGGCCGTATGAAAGAGAGGACTTTAGGGATTTCTTCTGGCTTCTTAATTCATACTACGCTGAGCTGAATGAAGCCGGTGAAAAGGATATAACTCATGCCTTGAAAGTAACCGAGACGATCATACTCCCGAAGAAAAACTGGAAAGTCTCTAGAAGAGAGTACTTCGCCAATTTAATGAGGTCGCAAGGTATGCTACTGAGGGTATTAGTGGAAACAGTTTATCGTAAGCTTAAAGATCATGGATTGGAGACTCAACTTCAGTGCGTTACCTATCAGCTACTATCTCACCTATGACTCGATGCTAATCCTTCTTTCAGCTTCCCTGTGTCAAGATTTAAACAAACATATGTTATTGGCGGGGAAAGGTATGCTTCCAGGCCAGACGGAGCAGCTATGGTTGGTCCACAAGAGCGACGTGTGCCTATCCTCTCCTTTGCTGGTGTAGGTTTGCAACAACCTTTCCTTACTGCAATAAACAGCCTAACATAATTTTAGTGGTATGAAGGGCAGGCATGGGGTGAATTCCTAGCAGAAATTCTCAGTATAATGCTGGGGCAGCTTGCAAGAAATCGCAACGTAGATTCCCAAGACCAGGAGGCTTTTATCATTGGATTCCATGGGCGATGTATCTATATTGCCCGTGGATATTCTACGAGTGAGTTGATTTCGCGGGCACATCTCAAAGGCTGCACAGAAGATGAGACTATCGAGATACAATTCACACGAGGCTATGATCTCTCATTGAAGGAAGACTGGCTTGAGGCTATAAATGCTCTGGCCAGGCTACTCCGATATCTTCTAAGTGGAAACGCTAAGATGAAGACCCCATAGGCCTATATGCATATACCTTCCAGTTCTAACGCATGTATCTCCTCAGACGTATTTGTTGTGCCAAGCTCTGCAAGGTATTTTGAAGAAGCCTAGGTATGGGTTGTGTGTGAACTTGTCTGGGTCGTATTCTTTAAGGTCATCAACCGTGGCTGCTCGAATATGCCTAACTAGGGCATAGAAAACTAGGAAAGAGTGGTATCAACATTATGATCATTCATCGTCCATTGGTATGTCATCTTACCCTCGTTATCATCTCCAGGAAAGTAGCTTTCGGGGATAATACGGGTTGGATCAAGGTGAACCAGAGGAACAGCACGGACAGCATTGACTTCTTCAATACCCCATTTAGAGCCTGAACGGCCACGACGACTGGCATCTTCCTGAAGACCGGCAGTAGCCAAATCCCCCGCATTATTCTGGTACTCCTGTGCTAAGGGGTGTTGGAGTTCTGCGCTAGTTGGAACAAAAGGCATGATGGTTTCTAGATTCAGCAGGACTTTGATTGATCGAGAATGAGATTAGTTGAATTTATGAAACCCTTTCTTTTCATAAGACCTAATCTTTCACAGGGCACAGTTCCATACGGCCCCGCACTCGGGCCGCTTAATAAATAATTACTCAGTACCATACTACTCAGGCGTACAAGAATACCATCAATAAGTCGCAATTGTATCAGCAATGAGGCTATCAAATGGCTTGGGATATCTAGGTGTCCGACAAAAAGAAAAAGTCCGTGGAGCCGGGAGGGAGATTATGAGGTGGCCTTGGGTCATGTTACTACCTCTATCCACAAGTATTTCTGCAGACCAATAGCAATCCTGAGCTAGTACTATGCTGCGCCGTCATTATAGTAGGCGATAATCCCTGTAGATCTTGGACAAATCGCCAGCACAGAAAAATAAAATAAAATAAAATAAAATAAAATGGGAAAAACAAAAGTAAAGATCTAAGACGCTGTCACTTCAGACTCGGAGCAAATTGGAACAGTGAATGTGCACCCTTCGGGAAACTTGCAGGCCACAGGGGAACACTCTGTACGGCTTAGACAGGCCCGGTATTTTTACCACCAGATTTCCAATCTTGCCCCCCTAAGGACCCCCAATATTTCAAAGAAAATCTAGAAATTTTGGTTTTTTTTTTTTTTTTTCCAGAATTATAATATAAAAACTATATAAAATATAATATACTGTAAAACCCCGCCAGTTGAGACCCCGCAAGTTGAGAAACCCCGCGAGTTGATACGGGCCACAGTGGCCAATTTGATTTCCCATACAAATTCTCACTCTACCCCGAAAACGTAAGAATCTCACCTGTGAGTCTGGTGGCCCATACAAATTCTCATAAAACGGGGTACTAAAAATTTTAATTCAACATCATACATAACTATTCAGAATGCCTGCCCCGGTTAAATCAAACCGCTGCAAAGCTGCCTTACAAGCTCAATACAATCTGAAGCTTTATCTAACAATTAATCAACTTGCTGACTGGTATAAAAAAGAATTCAAAGAGCTAATAAGCATTCTATATATAGGGGGCTGTTTACTACTGAGCTAACAAGGCACGTGATTAATTAGACCCACTTTCTATAGAATATAAGCTACGCAGTGAGTAGATCTACTAGGAAAAGCGTATATAGAAATTTAATATGCGTTGAATAGCTTCATTTTATATATATATATATATACTGCTGCAGGCGGTGAACCTTTTGACCAATTATAAGGCATACCTCGCTAGTTGAGAAACCCCGCCAGTTGAGACAAAAGGCCGCGGCTACTTTCGTCTCAACTGGCGGGGTTTTACAGTAAATACAATTTTAAATATGAAAAATACACATGATTTGCCTGTTTTTCAGCTATCAGGTTGAAACAGGGCGAGCGGAGCCCCCGACCCGGTAGGTTGGGTTGAATTGGGTTCCCCGGAAAAACTGTCGGGTTCATTGAAATTTTCAAAATCGGGTTCGGGGCGGGTTTTGCAGGGACCCCGAACAACTCCAGATATGAAGCGGACGGCTCATTATTTGAATACAAATGCCACACCACCAATCCTAGTAGCTATTCTTTCTATAGCATAGAAAGATAGTCGAGCCCCAGTCACAATGGCTACTTAGTATATGTAAAATCTTCAAACCAGATCCTATACATTTGTTGATGTTCCCAATTTTTGGATCATCGACTAGTTCACTCCCAAAACTGGAACCAGCTATGCTTATACCGGCGCAGTCGGCTTTTCCTAAAGAACAGCCCTGAGGGTGCTGTTTGGCCACCGTATGCTGATTATTGTCGCGTCCACATAACCAGTTTATACTGAATATTACGGACAAGGGGAGAGAGCAACGGGGAGAGCAAGGTGGGAATCTGTTCGCATAAAAACAATAATACCTAAACACTTGGTACCATATTGGGCTTGCTAGCGTCCTTTGAAAGGTCAATGATCGAGAAGAATATATTCATGAACTCTCTGCCAAGTGTCGCTAGCCAGGTCGCACTGGTCCCGCGAGATTCGTAAAAAGTTCCTACAACCGCGTTGATTCCATTTGTGCACCTCTTCGTCTGTCATGTCGGGAGGAATGCCATTGTCTAGGTCAATGACGCCGATAGGACCTAGACGTGCCTCCTCGGGAACAAATACGGCTGGTGTTGTTTCCACCGTACCTGGGTGCAGAGAGTTAGGGCTTGATTCTATCCCATCCTTTTCCTCGAGCATCATCACAGTTTCAGCCAACGATACCCCTGCAGCACACTTGTACAATCCTTGCACCTGGGGCGCACGACGCAGCAGGGCCACTGCCGCACGGCGGATTCTAGGGTCGCGACACCGGAGCGACGTGAACCAGAGCGGAAGACCAACGCTGATTCCAAACGTAAAAGGAGGTTGTGTGCTATCCGACTGCGCTGTAGCATCTAGAGCGATGCCACACTGATCCACTATATTTTGAAAGTTTGGCAAATACGCATCAGTCGTGATCTGAGATGGTGACATGCAAGTCCCCAGCATTATAAATAGCGTTTCATGATAAGAGAAGAGAAGAGCACCGGTGCCAATATCCTGCGGTGTCAAAGCGTTTCTCTTGCGTAGCGATTCCTTAAGATTGATGAATGCGAGATGCCATTTCTTTAACTTGGCGGATAAGACCATTTGTCGAAGTTTCAGGTCCTGGGATACCTGGGAGGCATGGGATTGGACGAAATTATCATCGCAAACGCGTTGAAATATCTGAATCTCGGCGGCTAGAAGAATAATAATATCCCGAGCGAGCTTCAAAGACGGGAATTCCAGAGCCATTGCAGGATCTGAGCATGGGAGCAAAGAGCCTACAGGCACTAAAGCAATGCTGTAACCAATCGCACCTAGGTATACGAATATCGGCACGATAGTATCCTCTAACCAAGCAATCTTGGCGGCCGGCACCGTGCCGGAAGCTGTCTGCGCGCGTAAAGCACAAATGAGACGAATGCCCTGGTCGTAGAGCTGTGCAGCCTCTGCCAATGCTCCTTGTAGAGCTTCAATACAGATGAACAAGATGCAGCTGACCAACCCGACGAAGATGTCTACGTCGCCACGTTCAATCCGCTGACGGACAGCGGAGACGGAGCGCGAATACCAGGTCAAAGCGTCACGGTGGTTCTGATTGAGCGTGCGGATCTCCCTGCCGCGCTCTAGGGCCAGATCCGGGCATGGGTCGGGACTTTCAAACAGGGCACTGATGGCGATGATGGCATCCCACACTGCAGGTTCAGACCGACACACTTGTGGGACAATGACGCGCCAAAAGTCGACATCTAGACTCCCGCCAACGAACGGTGCGGCGTGTTGAAAGTAGTAGGCGAAGGAGCGACGCTCTCGCCACACCGTATTCGGTGATAGTGAAAGGGGACTGTCAAGCATTGAGGTAGCCGACGACGCGGAGGAAAATGTGCCCAAAGCTTTGCCTTCGTACTCGCATTTACGACCGGTGCTGGTGCATCGAATACAGTTTGGTTTTTCCTCTCCGCACTTGACTTTTCGGATCCTGAACCCTAGTTCAGTCCTGCATATCTACAACAACAGATGGAATACCTACTTGCATGTTCTGCATCCGCGTCTAGACCTTTTAGGTCTAATTGGACTACCCTTGAGAGACGCTAGAGGACTCATTGATCAGAGAATCTTCATCCCGAGGGTGATAGGAGTGTTGAATAACAGGATGGATGGGCACGACGGAGAGAAATGAGATGACAAGTAGGAAGAAACATGATCACAGGATACAAAAATGGGATTAGCGACATTAGCAAGACCAGTGAGAAATAAGTCCGTGATTTGAAGCTTAGTCTAGTTCTTAGTCTCCTTATTAACTCATTAGATTTTAGTCTATTTTTGTGGGGGAAAACAACGCCCTTGTTGACTTAGAGCGGCGCACCACGAGTGACCAAAGGCGGCAAGGGGTATGGCTGAAACAGGCTTAGTGAGAGGGGGTATGTCACTGACGTCACGGGTTCTAGACCGACAACAAATCAAATCCAATCAAATCTAATCCATCTTTTTCAACAAACCAAAACACCAACGTTTGTCACCATGGACGCTCAACTATCCCATTTACCTCTTTTCGGAGGTCCCAAGTATGTCTAATGACCTGGTACTATTGTGCAGATATCTGACTCAGGACAAAGGGCATGGCATGCCTCCGACTGGACCTCCACCGACGACCGTGTCCGCGGGGGCTCTTCCCAGTCTGAACTCACCTGTTCACCCTCTTCTCTCGTCGCTAAATTCCACGGAAACCTCGACATTACTACACTTGGTGGAGCCGGATTTGCATCGCAGCGGACAAAGAGCGAAAAACGGAAGTGGAATCTCTCCAGTTACGATGGAATAGAACTGAACATAGCCGGCGGTGACGGAAAACTATATACCCTCAACATCAAAGACGAGATCGCACCTAAGCGACCGGATGGACGACAGGAGAGCGCATTGGTGTGGGAATATGACTTTCGGGCGGATGGCGCGAAGAAGGTGTATATCAAGTGGGACGACTTGAGGCCCACTTATCGCGGCAAGGAGCAGGGCAATGTGAGGCCGTTGGACCTGAAGAAAGTGAAGCAGGTTAGCATCATGATTCGGAGGTATTTCTCCTAGATTTCTCAGGAAAGAAGCGCACTATGCTGATCGAATACAGCTTCTTCGGAAAACAAGAAGGCGAATTCCAACTAGATATTGTGTCGATCAGTGCATTCCGCGTCAAGCACTACCGCGATGATCCGGAAGACGAGGATTACGAAATCATTGACGATAAGATGGAGGACGATGTATACTCTCCAGACAATCCTAAGCGACAAGGCTGGCTGTCTTGGTTTGGTGGATGTTGCGGGCTGACTTAGAATGTCGCTACCGGGTTTTAGATTTGGTTCGATAGCCAGCAATTCGCCCACAGTTCCTCCCGAGGCATCTAGGAAAGAATTATGGATTAGTTGGATATGGAAATATAACGTGGAAACGAACACATGATTAATTGGACCCTCCATGCGTGGGGTTATGCAGACATCCTAAGATCTCTGCATATACATTCTGAAGCGAGTCTCGCCATAAAAAAGGCACTTAGAAAACATGACCCATCATGACAGGAAACAAGTTCTGCATTCAAACCATATCGCATCGTTCTTACAACCAATTCCATTACACAAAGTACACAATGCGGCCATGTATGACTTAAGCCAATCGATATACAGTACCTCAATACTCCAAATATAGAACAAACAAGTCTCCAAAGATCCAAATACATCATCAAACAAAGAAAGCGGGTGAGAATCCCAGCCCTAACCAAGCCATGACATCACCACTCCACCCACCAACATCATAACTCCAGACCCAGACCCAATCACTCCCACACCAGTCAAACTAGTCACCTTTGCATTATTCTAGAATAAAACCGCAATGACCTTATACAGCACATAATGACACACATCCATCATCAGCCCTACGATCCTAATTTCCCGAACAAGATTCAGCCCCAGTGATCGACACATCTTACATCATAAACCCATGACAACATCATCCAGAGATAGAAAGGAAACAGCTATATAAACCTTCCCCAAGCCCAGTGAACCCCGGAACTATCACAATCGAACCATAGAAACATCAACACAGCATCAAATCAGAACATCAAACCACAACATAACCAAACAATAACTCGAGTCCAAAACGGATAAGCTCACCTCCAAGCTCGGCGGCGGCCACAAGAGCGGCAGCCACGGCACCCAGAACGAAGACTACGTCGACCGAGGTACTTCTCCTACTCTATTACCTCAGATATAGCAGCTAATAAGTATAGGTGTCGACTCCCTCGAAACCAAGTACAGTCACGGCAAGATCGACCCTCATAACCGCAAGGTCCGCCAGGCCAACGAGAAAATGACGGATTCGGCGCGGAATAAGTTCGAGAGCGCTACTGGGTAAGTCTTACTGATCTCAAAATGTCACAGTAGGTGCGGATGATAGCTAACCAGGGTTATAGTATGCATGTGCCCAGTAAGATCTCGAACTAAGTGACTTCTCACGAAAGAAGCTGGGTTAATGAAGGAATGAATCATGTATAATATGTATAGCTAGCAATGCTCTGTAATATATGACTTGTGTACAAACTTTGATGGCCCTCTTGTCTCCATTGCAAACTACTATACTTCCACGGCGTGAGATAAGGTTCAAGTTGCGTCATAGACTCGATCTGATTGCTGTTTTTCCTAGATTGAGTTTACCTATTCGGTATTTATAGCATGCTCACCGTAGACCTCGTCTAGAGCTTTAAACTATACCTTTACTTTTGTGTCTTTACAGAAATACCATTCTACAAGGAGAATATACAAAATGGACTTCCTCAAATCAGCAATCGGCAAAGACAAGGGCGGCGAAAAGAAAGGCGAAAGTGGCAGCAGCAGCAGCGGGGATAAAGACTATTTGGACAAAGGTATATTCCTTTATACATTGTCTTCCGATCTCACCTCGATATTAACGTCAATAGGTCTCGATTCGCTGGAGAATAAGTTTGGCGGCGGTAAAATTGATCCGAATTCCGATAAAGTGCGACAGACGAACGAAAAGATCACCGATACCGCTCGAGAGAAGTTTGAAGGTGCCACTGGGTATGTATTATCTGTCCTTGGGAATGGATTGTTGCTTATAACCGCCACAGAAAAAAGGTGCCGGAGAAGTTCTCTAACTAGGGTTATGTGGATGATTGGATGGGATAGAATGTAATGATATGCTTGATTTGAATATGAAATGATAGTAAACAATAACAATAAACGATGCTATAATCGCTTGAACGATGACAAGAGCGACCCGATCCCTGTATACCTCTGCGGTGTCATAAACTGTGTATTCATCCGACATATCTGCAACATATCCTGTGCTCCCTCTGGAGGCTCAACATTCCCCTTCTGGCAGGCCTCCATCAGCATCTCGTAGTAGGTTTGGGCCTGTTGGTACTGGCCCTTGGTGAAGTACATGCTAGCCAAGAGATTAAGGACGGCTCGAGGATCCGGTCCTCCCATATTATCTCTGCGTTTAGCCCAGTCAAGGTACCGTCGGAACCAAGGCAAAGCTAGTTCTATGTTCTGACCGGAGGAAGTAGAGAACGAATACCCATCATTACTCTGTTGGGCATACATCAGCCCCATGTACACCACGATCTGTGCGGTCTCGGGGTGATCGGAACCCAAGGTTTCTTCGGCGCTGGCGAGGGCTCGTCGCAATGTTTCGGACGGTTCAGTCAGTCCATTGCCGGAGAAGATCTGAGCAACACCCAGCAGTCGGACACTGCGAATGACCATTGCATGTCGCGCACCCAGCAGGTTATTCAATTCGCGCGAAAGCTGTTGGATTTCATTTACGGTGTCTGAAATCCCCGGCTGGTAGCGCATAAACGCCATCTGCGTGCCGTTGTTGGATAATTTGGCAACGACCAGCTCAACCATATCGAGCGCCGATAAAAAAGTTTTAATGTGGTTTTCACCGAGGAGGCGCTTGAGACTTTCAATGCGTTTCAGCGCAGTAGCAATACCCTCATCCCGCCGCTCCAGGGTGCTATACGCGGTTGCCAACCGGCGACGTGTTTCCAGCGTGTCAAGGTCGTCTTCGCCGATTGTCATCTGCTGCCGTGCGAGGACGTTGGCGCATACAGACTCGCCCTCTTGCTGTTTGCCTTGTAAGATTAGGATCTCACCCATCAAGCTCTCAGCCCTCATTGAAAGAGGGTGCCGAATGTCAAATACGCGCTGACTGTTCCCAGAAACCCACTGGCACCATTCGGCCGCTTTGTTGACAAACCCTGATTCGAGATCAATCTCTGCTAGGTTATACCCGACCTGCAGTGTGCTGTGGTGGTCTGCACCCAATGTACGTAGATGCTCCTGGAAGATAGCATATTCCAACTTACGCGCCTCATCCCATCTCCAGTTATTCTTATGCTCAGCGGCTTGGACCGATCGTGGATCATTGTCTGCAGCTGCGTATAGAGTTCCGATAGCTCGCTGTACCGCAGGCTGCGGTGTTGTATTGGGAGGATACGGTGCACTGCTGTTATGGTATCGAGGTGGTATTGGTGGTGGACTTTGTGGGGATGGCGATGGTTGGGGAATGTAACCCTGCTCCGAAACGAGAAGTTGATCCGCGATTTGTTTGATGTTGCCCTTAATTAACTTGTACATGGCGCCCCTATTGCCGATCTTGCACATTTGAGAATGATCTGCGTCCAGCTTCAAGCGTGTCTCGCGGTTTCCCGGCAGGCCCAGGACAGCTGACTCTTCGTTGACGACCAACTACACCTATTAGTTCATGCTCTGACCAGATGGTGTCACTAAAAAGCTCACATGGCTAATAGAAGCAGGCCCGGTGCCTGCTAATAATACTTCCTTCCCTTCGATGAAGCTGATAACGCGATAGTCCTCCAGTTGATGACAGAACCGGCTGCTCATTTGCCTCGTAAACAAGGAATTATGCTCAAGGCAATCTAGTAGGTCGTTACTGGCGTTTCCCTTCGATACAAACTTCGCAACCTTGGCTGCGATTTTCCCTAGCTCAACGCCCTTTGCACCATGATGTGGGGTACCGAAGAAAACAAGCCCGTACGTCCCTGTCCGAATAGAGGTGTACTTTGGATCTTCTTGTGCATTAAGTAGTGCCTGTGTGATTATTGTAAGCATCTTCCTTGAGGGGACACTACCATCCTTGAATCTTCGCCTACGAGCTGTAAATGGGTTTAATTCGTACCTGCTTTATGACTAGTCCACCTAAACTGTGCCCAATGAATATGATTTTCGGAGGGCGAGTGTTCTACTCACTTGTTAGCAACACATGAAGGACCGACAATTGATAAGGTACTTGCCATCTGCGGACTGCGCTCCAGGTCTAATAGGTTCAATAAGGTGTTCGCATGGTCTTTGACACTCGCATTTGACATCGTCTCGGCATTGGCGACATTGGAATTATAACCGTACACAAAGATGCGCGCCTGCGGTATGTCCTGGGGCAGATAATCGCGCGGCCAGAAGGTACCATTTTGGTGAGTCCATGTCTCGAATGCGTGATCGACTCGGCCGCGAGGATTGAGTCCGTGGACGAAAACGAAGCTGTTTGATTGTCAGCCCGTTGATATCTCCGGATGATGAAGGATGCTCACTCTATTTTCGGGGGTTCTGAAGGCGTGAACACCTCTTCTAGGAATGGAAATTCATAGGCCGTGGAGTCCTGTCTCATCTGTCAATAAATCCACCACACAATGTAGGTTTCTACCTACCATGGTGAGTGCGCAACGATCTACATAGCAAGAAAGAAACATGATGAATCAGATGAAGGCCTCACCTTCTAGACAAAATGGATAACTCAGCCGCAGTACCCAAATAAGGCTTATCATTTCGAAGAGTCATGTGGATTCTTACTCGCTCCAAGTCATTGTAGTTATCGCTTAAGTCTTCCCTGTTTGTCCATGATACGAGGGCTCGGTGTAGCTGACGGCGCTTTCCCTCCTCTCGGATTGGTCCTTCTCAGCCGATGTTGCATATTAGTTTGAATCTTACATTGACAGTGCAAGCCGTGAGTGGAGAGCCCCTGGTAAATTTATGTGCCCGTGTGATCATTGAAGTGAACCATTGGCCTCGTGCCTGTAAACCCATAATTAGAAAGGAAATTGCTTGCTATCTTTCGTTTGCTTACATGGGTTCAGGAACCAATCGCGAGACCGATGTCGCAAGGCTCTCCTTCCGCCTACGCTTGGTCATCTGCTACCTCGCTCTGTTCACCCTCGCCTTTCTCCTTCAGATTCTGCAAACATGGAGCATGAAACAAAGTGCCATGCCACGCCCCGTGCGCCGTTCGGATGGCAACCACCAACCACAAAAATATCATCGCGGTGCTTAAGACCTGCAAATAATTAGTCTTCGACTAGGGTTTGGTTGTTCTCAAATAATATTTGGGCGTACCGTTCCGGAAACCTTAAAAAACTCCAAGTCCATTTCTTTGCCCAGGAGGATAGTGTTTGCTGCGTACACTCCCAATGGAAAGGTAAAACCCCACCAGCCCATATTGAAAGGAAATGGGATGGTGTGGGATATTGTCGCCAGGGCGAATACGAGCCAAGTTAAGCCAAATGACCACATCAACAGTGAAACCAGTAAGCCTAAGACGTAAGCCATGTGACCGGCTATAGGATCAATGGTATTTGACTCGAGTAATCGCCGAGCGACCTTTCCAAGATATAGGATGCTTATTTAAAGATTTAGACTCGTTCCTAAGACAACCGAACGGGACAACTAACCTGAATCCTCCGAATCCTAAAGGCCCCAAGGGGAGAAAGCAGCTGACAATTGTTTCCCGCGACGGTAACTTGTGGACAGCTAGTCGCTGATAGTATATCACCAAGATGGCCAATGACATGGGCGTGGACATGCCCCATAAGACGTACGACACAATCACAGTTCCGAGAGCCTGTCGCTGGTTCGGCAAGATATCCGCAATCTCGGCCCCAACCCCAGACGCGACAATCGTGGCCGCGATCGGCAGCAATTGCAGAGCAGTGATTCGCTCCAATGATGTCACATAGTTTTGTGAAATTCTGCAGAGTGTCAGTAACTGAACTGTCGAGGTCAAATTCTTGCGAATGACTTGCAGGATAAAAGAAAGAGTTACGGTGACGGATACAGCTGCGAATGCATCTACCATCCATAATACCCAGGCAGCTGTCTTGGCCCAGTCGCCCCATCGTGGTACGCAAATAAACACCCATAGTTCAATCAACGTTGCGAACCCCATGGGACACGTTGCGAGGAAGAGAGAATTGACAGGATCCTGTATCATAACCCTCCATATTTCTGGGTAGAGGATATACCTCAGGATTGACATCCCGAGTACGATTGCAAACAGCGCAATATTTATGATGAAGAATCCGATGGATAAATATTCCAATGCTGCATGTCCGAACGGAATGAGATGAAATAAAATCCCGACCATACCGGTGCCCATCGTGGTGGAGAACCATCTATAAAAGGGACTGGTTAGCGACCAGATCATTCAAAGGCATAGATATCCTCATGCAAACCTACGAAGGGCTGAAGTTGCTAACAATCCTTCGCCAACCTGCGGTATGCTTGGAGACCTTTTGGTTTTTGGGTCCAGCCGGAGGACGCTTGATGGGCTTCATCATTGCTGTATTTTCAGTAGTGTAGACAAAGAACGATTAAAATCCAATGTCCTAGAAAATGATGGATAGAGTACGGAAGATAGCAGTAACGGGAGAGTTGTTGATAGTTAAGTGAAGGAAGTTAAGTGAAGGAAGTTCAAATTGTTTCAATGTTTAAATTTCCCCTCGGCCGAGAAACATATAATGCCCGTGATCACTCGGCCCTAAACTATACCATTTCTTAAGCGTCAAGGTATACAACAAAATCAAAGCATTCTCTACGTATTGGCATTGTTCCAATTGATCATGTTGGATTGATTTTTTTTACAATGTTTTCTTTTATGATCGTATACTCTCTCTCATCGCATGAGGAACTCGGATCATCAGTTGATAAGAGATCCATGCCCTCATCGGCAAATTACTCGGGCCTCCGTGTATGTACCCACATAGTGTACCTGCCGGATTTCATATCCGCAGATGATTGCCCCTCCTAAAGCTCCACTTATGCACTTGACTGATGACGATTTATCATTAATCCCTGAATAGGTCGTCGGTCTAGTTGGGAAGCATAGCCACAAACAATCATACCAGCAGAGGGATCACTAGAGAAGAAGCGGATACTGACGTAGCGCATAAGAATCATATTCATTAGATGGCCCGGCGGCCGAGAATCTCATTGGTGATGAAACATGTGTCATGATTAAGAACCCATAGCACGTGGAGCCACACAATTAATGTCTGCAGTGAAGAGTGGGGTACCTTATGCATAGCTTGAACATGCAAGGTGGTAGTTCACATCACGAATGCTGCATCCAGCTGACGACTTCTTATCAACGCAAACGATTGAATTACTGCAACTCGAGCACACCGCAATGCGGAGATTCAATTCGCCCCACACGATATCCTACGATAGGAGATAAACACTCATGTATGTATAATGTTTTCTCAAATGTGTACGGGATATCTTCGGGTTATATACAACTGATTCCGTAATCGCCGATTTATACAGCAGGCCACCCGCCGGAGAAGTCGATAGCATTCCATCCAAACAACTTCTGACCATCTGCGTAGCCAATAGTCGTGTCCACATAGTGGTAGTAAAGCACCGGACCAAGGTCAGGATCGGTGAAGACACCCCTGAGATTGTTAGTGATCGTGCTAGTCAAGTACTTGGCGGAGAAATGGGAGGAAACATACTGCCCACCAGGTCCATAGACATTGTCGTGACTCTCCAGGACAACAGTCCCACCACCCTCGGTGCAGGCCACACCATTGGCATCGACCTAAAAATGACCATCAGTATCCACCGCACAACTGATTCTCAGCCATGGAAGAACTTACAAAATTGCCCGTCGGTGAGCTGGACCGGCATACTTTGATCTTATATTCTTGGCCCTCAGCCGGCTTGCTCGTGTCGTAGCCACAACACTCGCCCCATGAATAGAATAGATAGTAATAGTCTCCATACTTATAGAGATAAGCACCCTCGACAGGATGGGTGCCCTCCGGATCGAAGGCAACGTTGGTAGCAGCAGAGGTGGCAGAGGTGGCATCGGCGTTGAGAGTGACTTGAAAGATATCTTGCCAGAAAGATCCGAAGGTCATATAGTTATTGCTACCATCAATCAGGAGATTGGGATCGATGGCGTTGTATTGCTTTCCGGTTGTGGATACAACTCCGATGGAGCCATGGTCGGTCCAACTGCCTTCTTCCATAGTTTCAGAGGTCGCGAGACCAATGGCGGACTCTTGGGAGCCAAACTTTGAGACGGCATAGTAGACGTGGTATAGGTCGCCGACCTTCTGGGCGTCGGGAGCCTAGTTAAGTAAGGTTAGTTTATGCGGTGGGTGGTTGGAAGAGTAATAAGATTGCTGTGATAATATGATGGTTTAAGGAGAGCATGGAAAGGTAAAGGGAAACAATGACCAGCAAGGGCGCTGGGAGGTTGAAAAGAATGAGAAAGAAAGGGTGGTACATACCCAAGGATCGCCACTCCCACTATTATCAATAGATGATCCGTCAGGCAAGACAGCACCGACAGCTGTCCACGGGCCTTCAATCGCAGAAGCAGAGGCATAAGAGATACCATTGCCCGTTGAGAACCGATAATATGTGCCATCATCCCTCTGGATCAACGCCGGGTCATGAATATTGCAGGTGCCCGAGCAAGCTCCCGGATTGGCATAGCCGGACGCGACGGCGGCATGGAGCAGGCCTACTGCAAGAAACGGATGGAAGTACATGATTTGCAAGAGGAGGAATATGCATCAACCTTTTACTGCATCTCTTCGCAAGAAATTAAGGCTCTTTAAGTACTGCATTTTCAGTCCACCGCACTTGGACCCCCGCCAGCCCAAGACTCACGACGACGGTGACATCCAACTCCACCGGAGGGCCGCAAATTCCTCTATTCGAGGACTAGGATCTTCCGGTGTGATACTTACAGTCTCCTTTCCATTAGCTCCATTGTGATAAGGGCCAATGTACTAGTTTTCTATAAGCTATTGAGGCATAGTATATTAACACCAGTCACATATAATGACGTGGACCGCACTTGTCAGATGTACGCTTCATATATACCCACTTCTTGTCCGATAATAACTGCAGAGATAAGTGCTGGTGCTAGCATAACCTGCGCCTAAGTCATAGGCTGCGTTTTCTACTGTATGATGCAATGGCCCCTCTTCAGCAGTGAGCATTAACAAATCGATACCCAAAAGCAGCCGAGGCATTCCGCCAAGGGGTTGAATCCGTTGCACGAGATCGCATTGTCGCGACGGAGAAATTGTAGTGAGTAATATTTTCCCCAGGTAAAAGAAGACACTCGATCTGATTGGCTTTGATGTCAAATTTCCAGGGATTTTGCCTGATCTGGCAGTTGAATAGACTTTGAAAAAAGTCAAAAAATGGTTCTTGGCTCGGAATTTGTGGTCAAGTGGATCTTCTTCAGGCGGTGATGTGATAATATTGTTCAAGAGATCGACTGTGGATTTTGCTCTTCCGGGGTTTAGTGCCAAACTCGTTCCACCAATAACTTCGAGACTGAGAATATCGGACAAGACGGCAAGACCTGAGACACTTAGTTGTGCATCTTATTAATGCCACCACTAAAATAGTAGTTTACAGTTGCTGGATCACCCCCCGTCATAACAGACCAGCCATCACTTTGGTCAGTGCCTCGTTTTCAGTATGAAACGGGTCCATTCTTTCTGCCCCTGCATACGCATAGTCGGTTTCAGGCTCTTCCTCAGCCGTCCCCGGATCGAAATACAGCCCGCCGGCCATCTCAAAGAAACTAGTTAGGTCTTCACAGCTATCAGGATGGTAGGCGACTGGTGCCGCAACTGGGGGCGTGCAGAGTGAACTGGCGGGTTGTGGAGTCAGGATCCCGGGCTCTTGTTGGGGATGTGATTGAGCATATGGAGATTGTGACGGAGTCAAGGCCCGCGAGTCATGCTGGTTGTGGCTGAAACGGTGGAGCACAGTGCCAAGTCTCTGTGATCCGGGACCCTGACCCTTATGGGGGGGCTTATTGCTAATGTTCAGCTTAATTAACTTTAAACTGCGGATGATCTTCTGAAGTCGTCTCGACGTCCTGGCCCGCGTAGATGACTTCCTGACCATGTCGACGGCGGCATAAAATTCCGCCCGACACGCATGGCTAAATCGCGCCGGTGCATGAAACACCGCTAAGAATAGCGCAGCGAGGGCCGAAATGAGAAAGTAATTGAATGGTTCCGGGCGCTGGAAGTAAATATCTGAGACACGGGTAAAGTAGTCTAGCATGTGGATGGTGCTTTTTGCTGTCTCCATGGCGATGGATGCACCGGAGACATTGGATTCAATGCTCTCGCTGCTCAACAGATTCTGCCGGTAAACTAGGATTCGAAGCTGGTTTGCTTGAAGTGCTAGTAGAACCTGCAGCATCATCATGTTATCATTTTGGAGCGAGTCCGTCGACGAACGACGCGATGGGTCAAAACGAAGGTCCTGCGGAATCGATTGGATCCACTGTTGTACCTGAAAATCCAGATAGGAGCAGTAATCCGATGTCGCAGCACGGGAGCGGCTCCGCCAGCCCACGACAAGCTCCCAGATCTTCGTGCTCAGTCGTGCGTACGAGATCATACAGGTCAGATACGGTGTCGAGGTCCCCGGCTCGGGCAAATTGGTGTCCATGTCCGTATCTTGAATCGCGAACGGAAGGCCAGTACCGAACGACCACTTCCGATCGAGGACATATATACACCAGAATAAACGGCTCGCCCATGTGGATTGCAACTCGCCTGGGAAGACATCTCCAGTTCGCAGCCAGGTTTCCTGGCAATGGAGTCCGAGCTGCAATGCGCCCCGGACAGCCATGCCGATCGTACGCCACGAGATGACCTCGTCATCTCGGTAAGAATGGAACACTGACTTCAAATTGAACGATGAATGTTAGCCAAACCGAAGGGCGGGCCTTGGATCAAAATCAAACGAGGATACACAATGGCTACACACCAGTAAGGTTAGTATGAGTAATTCTTTCATGTCAACTTCGGGGATATTCACCCGGGTTGCAAAGCGATCCTCAACACTATCAGCTAATAAAGCGGCCCTCTCGCTTCGACCATGCGATTCTGCCACCAGTGCCGTGGCTAAGATGACCTTGAGTACCTCCACATCACGGGCAAAAAACCAGTCCTGAGGATCTGCATTAAATGCCGGACGACCGCCATTTCGAAATAGCTCGACTACATACGCGCGCACACTATCCAAATCAACACATGGATACATGAGGCCGACAGTGTTTTCATAGACTGTCACCAAGCGAAGGGCCTCGGTTAACCCTATACTGCTCAGCAGGTCTTCCGAAGCAACCTCTCCGGCATCAGATGTTGCTGCTCGGCTCAGAGCCGCTGCGGATTCGAGATCATCACTATCTTCAGATGGTTTCTGGCGTGCAGCAAGACCAAATTCCGCGCTGGTGGGCCCGACATATGACGGGGACATTGGCCGATTCATGATCCGCTGCAGACCAGGATTTGACATTTGAGAGGAAACCGTGGACACTGGTCGAGGGGTATTATTATTGGTGTGATTCGAATTCAGTGTTGATGATTCGAGCTGGCGCACGCGAGCAGTCATGGCTTGCATTTCTCGCTTCAAGAACTCGATTTGACGGTCCACCGTGTTAAACCTGGCGGACACGCTGATCTTCTTAGTTCCACATTTCTGCGATTAGGATTGAAAGTGAACTGACCCGTCATGCTTGGGTCCTTCAATCGTATTGATTGCATTATTCGCTGTGTCAGTGTTGGGCGGGTAGATACACTGGGCACCATCGCGTGCACATCTTGAGCAGATCGTCTCACCGCTGCATTTCAATTTCCGACGTTTGCACTCATTGCTATTGACTTAGTTTATCCGTACTGACAGTCTACAACGGCACCCAAAAGAGGAAAAAAAGGAAAAAAAGAAAAAAGAAAAAAGAAAAAAGAGCCATACCAAGCGACCTGAGTGTACTTAGCCCTCTTTTTCCGAGGGGGTTCCGAGATGACTGTACCGGGTGTGGGGGATTCCGAATCCATGGGGTTGAGATTGATTTGGATTCGACTAGCGTAATCTCTAAATTGCTGAAGAAGAGACTCAATCTTAATTTTTCGGAGGGGGAAGGGAGATATCCCGAGAGATCGATCAGCTAATTGTGGGCGGAAAAGAAAAGAGAAACAAAAAAGACTTGGAATCACGAGAAAGAGTGTGACCGGATTGCCATTCCGAGCCATCCCGGGGAAGTTCAGGCATCAACTTCTTCAGTTTGCTCTCTCTTATCTTATCTTATCCTTATCCGCCGTGACAATGACGATTGGCTGCCTCAGGCCAAACTGTTCCCGTGCTTTACTGGTTTGCATTCGTGATGAACGGAAGCCCTTTTTCTCTTTTACCTCTTTCTTCTTGACTTGCGACCGCACAAAAAATCTTATGAACCTCGCTAGTCTTATGAACCAAGAACCTCCAATCCTCATTGTGTGCCGAGAAACAACCTCATTAACTGGCAATCCTGTTGGCCAAACATGGTCATCACTCATTAAAACATTTCGTCCTGTATCCAAAACATGAAAAGGTTCAACGGATATCGGCAAGCGAAGGGGAATAAACAAGACTAAGTTGAATAGAGACGTTTCGAAAGAAAAAAAAAAGAAGCAGAATAGATCAACAAGACATTAATGATTGGGGTAGATAAAAGGTGTTCAGAACAGTGGGATCCTTTTTGAATCCTTCGCTTCTTACAATTTCCGTGGCTGGAGAGACATCGCGTTCGATGATTTGAATCCCATAGCCCACACCAGGCTTAGAGCCATTGTAAGTTCGTGCCATGAAAAACATCAGACTCTGGATCACTTCTACCTGTTTAGCCTCGGGGGTATTTCGGGTGACCCGGAATGCTTCTGCGAACAAACCAGGCATGTAATAAAGAATCACCGCCTCTCCATCGTTAAACCCATTTACGTTGAGCCCATCGATAAGTTCCTGTCTCGTCTGGTCGGGCAGATTTTCAAATGCCCGGTCAAACAGTCGAGCTATGGGTTCATCTGCGACACGTCCCATGGCACATAATCGGAGAAAGGCGCGATCGCGAGGATTATTCGGGAGAAGTTTTCGAAAACCTTTCTCGGCCAAGATGGCCCCTCGATTTTGCAACACTTGATTATATGCGTCCTGAACGGTGCACTGCTTCGTGATCACTTTCTGCAGGACGGGGTATGCCAGCAAAAAGGATTGACACACTGGCTCGATCATGCGGATAGCACCACGCGCATCAACATGACCGCCTGCTCCCGATACATCGAACATGATCTCGAGATATTTGAGTTCAAAGGCCTGTGAGCGTCCCTGCAGCATAAGAACGCTTTGCAAGCTTCCTGGGACGTTCTCACCTTGCATCAACTGGGGGATATTAAGTTTCGCTCCCACATTGACCCCCAAAATCACGTCGTCGCGCAGACCTTTCGGCAGCACTTCGAGCGGCTGGTTGAAAAGGTTCAATTGAATTGCCTTCCCGAGAACTTCATCATGGTTCATTTCGGATTTCTTCAGCCGTGCAATCTCTTTCACTAAATCGGGATCTTTACCCACATCTCCTAGGATCAGCGATACGATCAATGCCAGGATTCTGTCTCCGTCAACTAAGATTTTACGAGCCATGTTGCGAAAGTTGTCAAAGGTTCCTTGAGACAGCCTAACAGGCTTGGGTTGATACGCGGTAAAAGCCTCGTAGTTGCCCTCCAGAAGCCATTTCAAGGACAGGAAATTCACGACAGTTCGGTTGATCTCAGGGTAATCCTCTCCATATAGCAGGCGAGATGGTGTCAATCCCCCCTCAAAATTACCGTTCGGTGGATGCCCATCACCCTGCTCGATATTGGGGCGCACGCGGGTCAAGCGCTGAAATACCGACTCGAATTGTTTCTTCAACAGTTTCACGGCGGTTTCATCACTGAGATTATCAAAACCGCTGCGACGGATGATGGCTGCTAATTCATCGCTTCGATCGACATTCTTGACCTTTCGCAACCAGTTAATAATGCGGTCAAGCATCGGATGTGGGGAATGTTTTGGCATGGCGGTCCGATAATTGCGCAAGGCTTTTCGCATGGTTATGGGCGATCAGGGCGCTTCAAAAAATAAGGGAGAAAAAAGGCGCCGGGAAAAGGAGGGGGTTTTATACCTCCAGTAGCATGTCCTGGGGCTGCTCCGCCTCACTAGACCGACAAACTAGAAGGTCTGCGCACAGCCTAGCGTCTAATCTTATTTTGCTCCTTTGATTCTCGAAATCAGAGGAAGTCTTATCGACCGTATCTCCTAGGAACTATATTTGCATTTGTTTTCGCCAGTGCCAGATTAACTGAAAGGTTCTTTTGAAGCTATGCTGTCCTCCAAGGTTGACGTGTCATATCTTGGTTGGTCCGAATCATTAAGAATCCAGCTAAAGTCAACAGATGTCATAGTGCCAACAATCAAGGGTTCAATACCTCTCTCATTTTTCAACCCATTTAGCGGAGACACTAGATGCTGGCTTTTGAGTCTTTTAGTTAATCCCGTTGAACACCGTCTAAGCGACCGGCAGAAAATCGAACAGAAGAGCAAAGTCAGAGTCAAAAACAACAGAAAAAGAAGAGAAGAGAAAAAGCAAAGATAAGAAATTCAATCAAGAATAACAAACAGGGGTCTTCTCGAAACGAGCTACTTTCTTCCATCCAATAACACTTCTCCCCCTTTCATCTTCGCTGGACGACTTCTGTCCTCTTCGTCCTCATTCTCGTCCTCCCTATCCTGAAAAATCTTGCTGGCTGGCATCGGCATCCTTTCGCATTCTTCCTTGGCCTCATTCATCAGTTTATTCCGGCCCTCTCCTGCATCCCAAGCTCTAGGATTCTTATCTAGCGCTTCTTGTGCTTCCTGTAGCCATTGATTCCAGAAGCGCGTATTCGGCATTATATGAGACCTCGTCACCCATTCGGTCTGTCCGGTATACTGAATCGCCACCCATAGAGCGTCGGTCAGGGTATTACCGTGGAACTCATATTCTTCCCGTTGCACCCTGTATCGACTCATATCCCAGATATTGTGGGGTGGGACCAAGAGCGCTAACAGCCAGTAGAGAATATTAAGGATGAAATAAGCCGCACCGATCGCGATCTGCATGCGTTGGCTGCTGTTGCTGAACATGATGACGGAGATCATGAGGAACAGTGTACTGGCGGCCAACAGCCACTGGCGCTTTACATCCTTAATTATGTAGTCACAAGCATCCATGCCCGTGTAAAGTTCTCGGATTACGGACTCATCCCCCTTGACCACAATGAAACCACCTCCTCGAGTCTTAATCACGATACTTCCACCAGGCACCTTGCTTTTGACCTGGCGTTTTACCAGTTTGGGGCGCCACCACGCGGAAAAGCTGGCGGTGCAGGTGGACAGAGCCATGGTGCCCACCCCTACTAGCGCGACGCCGTCGTTAATCACACCGGCCATCACGAGGAGACCAACTGTCATCAGGATGGAGAGGATCGTGACGGTGTCCAACAACGAGAAAGGTTTAATAGGAATCATGCACGTTTTCTCATTCTTTTCGGCATCCACTTCATTTGTGTATTCGATGGTGTAAGCCCGGAACTCATAGGGCTGCACATTTTCTACGTGAGTCAGGATGTTTGCAAAATAGTTTAACTCATCCAGCACGATTCCAGAGTATATCCCGATGATAGTCACTCCCTTGACGGAAGGTAATCGATACGCACGATTTGTGTCGAGGAGGGTTTCGGGCGCTGGAAGAAGACGGGGGAAGAGACCAAACCTCGAAGCTGTGATGGCTGGGATATGTTTCTGCGTGGCCGAGCTGCCGATGACAGCAAGCAAAATGAGAATGTCAAAGCGCCACTTGGACTCTTCCGAATCCAAGTTTGTGGGGAACCAACCCATTCCTGGGGGGAGAAGATGATCTTTGAAGATCAGTTTGGCATCGTGTTCATGGCTCAACCGAACTCTATCTTATATACTGGTTGAATCCAAGTATGGTCAATGTCCGATAAGTCTCCAAGTTTAATGACACCCTCACTGCCCTGTTTTGTTTGCATCCCCGAGTCCCCGAATGGCAGCCAAATCTCTAATCGTAAGCGTGCCATGTCATCAATGAAGCAGCTGGAGTGGATCCATGTCAAATCAGCGCAGAGACAGTCGGCACCGTCTGTTCAGTGGGTCGCGGTCGGTCTCGGTATTGAACAGTCTCTTGCCGGATTAGGTCGTTCATGCAGTTGGACTACTCAGATGAACGGTCGAATAGAACATGGCGGGGACAGGTACTAATGCTTCATATTCCGAATCAATTCGACCTTCCCGGTCGGCAATAATGGTTCATGTGTGAACACCGGAGTACAAAATATTGAACTTTCTTCTCTCAATATGTCACTTACATAGTTGACCATGCAGATGTTCGTAACTATACCCACCACTTTGGAGTACTGCGAGATTTGATTTGTAATATCTATACACGATCGACCAGCGATCGCTAGGGTCGGGCCGATGTATCAACACGAAGCTGTGGACGTGTCACTCTGTAGAATGGGATCTCTGTTCGCCCTGCATCCCACTAGCCAGATAGTCGCCTGTCGTGTCAAGCATCGATCCTTGATTGGACTATCAAGAAACCATGTGGAGTATTAGCAAACATGCTCGATCATACTCCGTATTAACCACCTCCAACGCTGTGCTCAATCAAAAGCTTTGTCTACAGTTGGCTGCAAGTAATAATGCTGTCGAAGGGTCATGTATCTTCACGCATTAGAAAAGCTAATAATATTAAAACAACCCGCATAGTGCCGGAGGTCAAGGCAAGGTAGGCATTGCTGGCAGTCTCAGCCTTGCATTCATACGCACACCAATCAATGTCGAGAACAGACTCGAAGACTGGCTTATCAGAACAACTGTCCAGTGCGAACTAGCGCTATCTCCACTCGCCTGCTGGTTTTATCACCCCGCAGTCGATAATTCATCGAGACTAAGTGCTATTTGGAAGATTTTCCTAAGGGCAAGGGTATTCCAGTAAGCGGGCGTGGCATCTTCACGTCAAATTCAAATTTACTTAGTCACTATGTGCTTCTAAACTATGCGTTTTTCACTATTAGATTACTTTGTGAGAAGAGTTTAAGCGAACTAATAAATACCTTAATCACATACAATATTGTCCCAGTGACCCTGGAGACATTATGCATACAAAAGTGAAGACAGATATATACTCGAGGACTAGAATCAACCACTACATTTCTATCATAGTCAGTATTTCCAGTACTTGTGATTTCTTTTTCGTCGCTATGTTGAGCCTGAGTCTTCCGAGCCATAGGTTCTGTGATGTCGCAGCATTCTTTATGACATCAGGGTTGCCCTAGATTACGGCGTGCGCAAAACAGAGAATGATAAGCTTCCTGGCTATATGGTTGCTCCATACAAAGCTACAAATAGCATCCTATAGAAAAACTAGATAGACACAATAGAGTATACTGTGGGTTCAATGCAGCGATGCTCAAACTCAATTGTTACTTTTTGTGGATATACAGTTTCGCAAACGGAAAGGAAAGACAATCAAGCACGTCATAGATGATCATCCAACTGCTTTCCTCTGGAATGCCTTTGACACTACCATGTGGGTTAATGGCCTCATGGTCATCGATTGCCTTTGTCACAATGGATTATTGTAATAACTACCAGCCAATTGTACACTTTTACCCAGCTCGTTCCATGGATAGGGCATCATCTAAACAAGTCCCACGATCGCGACAGTGTGTTTTGTATTTGGGTCTGTGCCCACCATATGTCTATCTACTACAGTGCCCTAGGGAAAAGATGGCTCTTTGGATTTGTCACTAGCGAACATTAAACCGAACAATCTTCTAGGGTCTTAATGCCCAGGCTGATATGCATCGCCTCAGGATGGCAAATGTGCAAGACCCACGACTGACGAAAACTAAAGCTAATAATGACATCCCCAGTTCATAGTTCCTTAGAACATAGATGATACAATGTAGCCACTTAATCACATCAGTGGTCCTATCCTTCATCAGGGTCAATATAAATAGCCCTTCACCCTCTCTGGTACTAATGTATCAAACAATTTCCCTTTATTATTTGATCTAATATATACTCAAACATTTCTATCAGCCTCAAAATGCCCACCGTCCACTTCAGAGGTGCACCGGTGATCTTGCAATCAGACATAGTGCAAGATATCACAATTGGTTCCCAACATGTCCAGCTTGGAGGGCCACCGCAGAACGTGACTGCTGACGTCGAATCCGTGGATGCTGTTCCTTACCCTGGCCCGGGCCTGGCTGCTGAGGAGGATGTAGATTTCAACCCGGGCGAATTAGTTGCGGCGTTTGGCGGCGGTGGTGAGTAGTAATCGATACCATGTATCGAGAAGATACTAAGTCGCCTTCGTGTACAGGTTATGTGGCTTTCGTCCAAGGTGACACTCAAGCCATATTTCATGACTAGGATGGGCATTTGTTAGTACTATGAAATAGGTGGATTGGCATTTCTTTTTGTTTGGGTAATTGACTCCTTTCGCAAATCATTGTTCCCAGTACGATCTAACAACCCTCATTAATTAAACTGGTATTTATCTAAATGAGAACTGTCAACCTTTTACCTTCATAATCTATGCAAAACCTCTAAAAGCCGTTCAGCATAATCGTCGGTATGCCCAGTCACAACAGGATTTATTGATCCGATGGAGTCTAAAGGTTGTAGTCTGATTCTGAACCATCATGGGCATATTTGCTGCTAGTTGTAAAACTCGACAAAAGAATGAATGTGGCGTGCGTCAAGATTCAATTATGCTCTGGAAGTACACACCCAATGCGGCTTTCTATGACTCGATAGGTGATATCGTAGACGTCATAGATTTAATGAGATCAATAGCTCTCAACCCCACAACTATTAATATTTCTACGAATAACCACACAAAATGCATGATAAAGGAATCATTGGAAACAGTAGACTACCTTTATCAAGCTCACGTCTAATAATCACCTCCAACCGCGCTCGTACTTTGCCCACAACAACCTACCACCATGCCCACTGTTCACTTCGACGGCGCCCCTGTCACCGTACAGACTTACAACAGTCGCATCGTTCGCCTCGGATCTTACAGCGCGAAGCCGTACGGCCTTCCCCAACATATAACAGGGGACTTTGAGACTATCGACGCAATGCCGATGCCCGGTCGCAGGCTAAGCTGTGATAAAGATGTGTCCTTCAACGCACAAGACCCGATCATGGGGATCGAAGATGACAACGGTAAGTTCAATTTATAGAATGATTTGAGTAGCTCTGCTGATTTATAATGTGCGCGAGATGGTTTGACCTTTTATCAAGGGGCGCTGTCCGCCTATTTTCATATGTAGATGGATTCTAGGGTTTGTGCCGGAAGTAGTAATCTTAATCTTTTGTTTTGATGTGTCACGGGCTATGTACTTTTGTTTTTGGCATTTGGAAAGCATGTATGGTTACTATATCTTCATGGAGAGGGGATTGCAAGTATTTAAGGAATCTTTTGAATGGGGTCAATGCAACCTGGCTGCGGTTGGGACCCGTTTTTCAGATCCATGGTATCTCGATCTCACGACTGCAACATAGAATCAATGTTGTCATAGAAAAATTATTTAACGAGAAGACTGCCCTTAGCTGGGCAATCCTGAATTTCCATTCTCCCTCATCAAGCTATATATCCCTCTCAGCCTCACCTCACCTGCCATGCCCAAAATCGAAATGGAAGATGCCCCGGTGATGCTAAGTCCAGACGAGGACCACCACCTCGCGCCCGGTCACGACGATCCTGAAACCCTTTGCATCGAAGTAACGGGAATCTTCGATCCTTATTACTTCTGGCCGCTTCCGGGCCGGAATCTGCTGTATGACCATGACCTGTCAGATAGTTCCTCGAGCGACATTGCCGTAGAAGATGATCCACGTAAGTAGTGTGACTTCGCGTATGAACGATAGGGTTTGACTGTTTATCAGGTTCAGACACTGTCACCTTTACACAGGGAGATACTAGAGTGGAGTTTCATTCCGACAAGTGAATGCTTCGAGTGATGACGGGCTCTGCAGGATAAGACCTTACTCATTTTGTATTCTTTCGAGGAAAATCACTTAGTCACAATTTAGCTATAAACTGATCCACTTTGTTATCGCATCATATCTAAACTACATAAATCCTTCGTCAGGCGTCCTTGCCAAGTTTGAGGAATGCCAAGTTCAAGACAGGCCAAGACTACAGACCCATATCAGGATCGCAAAGCCATGCAACATACGTCAGCATCATCAACCAACGGCCAATCTTCGGGAAATATATCCAAAGATCAAAATCCTTGCCGAGTGGGTCATTGTTCTTGGATCGGATCTAATCTCCATCATCTACCGCAACAGGGAATCTAGTCGATGCAGATCCCAATCCCCTAGTGCCGTAGTCCCTGACTTAAATAAAGTCAATTCCCCTGACGAAGATCGACATCAGTCCCGAAGATTTCTCCCAATTGACTAAATACCATCGAAATGGCGACCAACCTCAGCATCCCAGGAAATACATCGCACATCCCGTCTGCCTTCCAGATCCACAACCCTAACTTCCTCGACATAATCGGCCAAGCCCCAACCCTAGAACTCCTCCTACAAGACAATGACGTCCCCTTCGCCCACGAAGCTAGCGTCTTCATCCCCTCCACGGACGAACTATACCTCACCAGCAACCGCTTCACCGACCCAAAGACCAACCAATCCACCATCCAGATCTCCAAAGTGAACCTCACCGCACACCCCCTAACCCACGAAGTAATCAACACCGCCATCCCAATGGCCAACGGCGCCGTCAACCACAACGACGGCATCCTCTTCTGCGCGCAAGGGAACACAACCCACCCAAGCGGACTGTACCAGATGTCCATCCAACCACCCCACGAATCCACCCTTCTTCTCAGCACCTTCTACAGCCGGGAACTCAACTCCCCCAACGACGTCGTCATCCACAGCGACAACTCCATCTGGTTCACCGATCCCATCTACGCCTACATGCAAGGGTTCCGCCCAAAGCCCCAGCTCCCGAACCAAGTATACCGATTCGACCCCGCAACGAAGAACATTCGCGTTGTCGCCGACGGACTCGGCCGGCCAAACGGCATCGCCTTCTCCCCGGACGAGAAGATAGTCTACATTACCGACACGTCATACGATACCGGCAAGGAAAAGGTCCCCACAAACCCGTCTACCATGTAAGTTCCTCTCTTCAGCCGCTTCCACCTTACAACCCTAACAAAGAAAAGCTACGCGTTCGACCTGGTTACGATCAATAACGAGCCATTCCTCGTTAACCGCCGCGTCTTCGCCATGGCGGATACCGGTGCCCCGGACGGTGTCAAGGTCGACATGGACGGAAACGTGTATGCCGGGTGCGGCGATGGCGTCAGTGTCTGGTCGGCCGGGGGTGTGCTACTAGGCAAGATTCTGGTCAAAGATGGCGTGGCGAATTTCTCCTTCGGACGGGATGGCCAGATGTTCATCATGAATGAGAATAAACTTTTGACTGCCCGGCTGAATCGGAAGGTTAAGGGAGGGTTGTTGGGAATTTAGACTTTTCCATACCTTGATATAGTTGATTATGATCTTGGTCGGTGTGATGGGTACTAATATGTTGAGAATACAAAAGGCTACGTTTAGACATAGTGTATAGAATAATTCAAATATCCTTCATTTGCACTGCAGGATCCTATTTAGTACTGTACATGTCATAATTCGTCGCAGATATATCGTCAAGCTTAAATGTGCGAGTTCCGGCAGCATTCCGACTGCACCACGCGGGACGCCGCGTTCTTGCTCGAGGGTACATCCAGCGCTGGGTTCTCGGTGAAGAAGTCTGATGGGCGGACCATCAATTGAAACATCTCGACGGGCCTGTATTTGGTTAGTATCCTTACATATGTGGGATATTGGAGATGGGAGGACTTACATCACGGGCCAGTCTTCTACACGAGGGTTGTGGGTAATACCGAAGGTGCTCCAGACCACAACGTCGGTGTTGTCGACAGAGTCGCCGCGCTTGACAGCATCTGATACGCCGTCCACTTCGACTTGGCTCTGTAGGGTGTAGCGACCACCGGCGTAGAGCTCGCCGTCGCGGTACTTGGTGACCCAGACGTGGTGCTGGGCGAACTGCGCACGTTTGGCTTGGATGGAGTTCGGGTCGGCGAGCAGAGTCTGCGTGGCGAGTGGAGTGAACTTGTAGGCCACGGGCTTCTGACTGATCGGGTTCTTCTTGCTGGGGTTGACCATCTTGACAACACGGTTGAGTTGTGGCGCCGCGTCGAGATACGTCGCCCGATCGACTGTCTTGTCTACGACACGGTAGAAGTTGCCGTTCGGGTTAGTGGCCTCGTTCATGGGGATGGGATGCGACTCTTCGATCACGACGGAGTTGTTCGCGCCGTCGACAGCCGGGTCCATGCGGACGCAGAAGATGTGCTGGTGGTTCTGTGCCAGGACGCCGCCGCTGACTACATTACCGTACTCGCTGGTCTTGCCGGGGTCGATATTGACCACGTTCAAGATACCAGTTGCCCGAGACTCGACGGTGATGCCACCGGCTTGGTCGAATTTGTACGCGAAGATGTATTCGTAGTTGGCCAGGGTGATGATGAACTGCACCACTAGTTCGCGGTGACGAGTCACAACAGCCCGGCCGGTGCGCCAGTTCGAGTGCTTCCAGCCGATACCGTTGTCCTGCTCATGCAGACAAATCACATTCGGGAGCTTTTGAGCGGTGCCGTCGGGTTGCGTGACCACGGCGTCGAAGTACTTGATGACACCGAGACAGTCGCAGCCGATGGACAGGTTGTTGGCCATGTTTCCGCCGCCACCGTCGCCGAAGTCGAAAGCTTGTTTCCGATGGTAGGGGGGTCGAGGGTCGGCGTAGGGCACCGTCTGCAACAGTCAGTTGCTGTAATCTAACTTGTCCGGATTGCTAACTTACCATCTCACTAACTGCCAACCGATACATCACACTGCGACCGTCGTACCAGACATCGTGAATAGTCGCACCTTCACGGGGGTTGAATGCCACGCGGAAACGCCACTTCTGCCACTCGACCAGCGACTCATTCGTGATTTTGAACGAGGGACCCTCCGGCTGGACAACGTTCAAGGGCTTGAGGTCCTTCCGTGTTCCCTCGGGAAGCAACTCAGGTACGTAGTCGGAGTCCTTGCAGTGGCCGATGATGTCACGGTTGAAGGTCTGGTCGCGCAGACCCTCACCCTTCCCGCCAGTCGCCGGACGGTCAATCCGGACAATCTCCTGGGTCAGGGCATCCATGACCGGGATGATAGGCAAGGGGTAGGAGTAGAAGTTGGCGTCGGGGTTGTTCTTCTTAGCATTGGTGGCGAAGCACAGGCCCTGGAAGAACCGTCTGTTAGGGTCAGTGTAGTCACGACCCCCGTACGGCCAGGGCTCGATCACGACGTCAAAGCCCTCGGGCAGGTCAAAGTCGGCCATGGCCTTCTTGAACAAGGGAGAGGCCAGACAACGCTCGACGAGCACATCGAACTCGGCCCTATTTCCATGTTAACCATGATACAATACACAAATGAGAATCATACTTACAAAGTCAAGGCTGCATGGTGTTGTTCACCCACCACGTGATGATTGACACGTTTCCGGGCTGACACATCCACCACCGCCTCTTGATACACTGGAGTCCGATCCGACCCGATCACATCGTACTGACACAGCGCCAGTCGCGGCGGACGAGGTGTCGTCGGACTAAGTCTGCCTGCATGTTCCAGAGCCAGGAATTCTTGAACTTGAGCTTTCGGCGGCTCGGAGAGATAGATTTCTCGAAACTGAATAACGGTGTCCGGATGCGTGGCGACAACGACATCACGCGCCGCGTTGGTCTCCTCCTCAGTGAGGATAGCAAAGGGGTGAGGAACCATGGTGAATATGTGATAGATGAGAATGAGAAAGGAAGAAGGGGAAAGAGTGAGAAAGAGAAGAAGCAATTAATATGAAGGCAACGGCGTAACCATTACCGGATTCAGAATGTGATGGCTCCGCTCGGAACCTCGGAAGTCCCTCCGACTTCCATGCAAGGATTTCTCGGCATGCGGAATCCTTCCTTGCCACTGGTCGGAATCACCGAAGGTTCCTTTTATGGGAGTCTCGAACAGCGTCTCTTGTTTTCCCCGCATTATTATGCTGATGATAAGATAGTTGGCTTCTATCTTGGATTTATTATCTGTATTATGCCATATTATGTTCTTGTTTATCTAGTATTGTGCAATAATCTGGAGATAAAAAGGGTTGGAATATATATCACGGGTATTATTGGCAAGGGTATCTATATTCTTCTCTCTCTCATATTTTATTTTGTTTTATTTTCTTATATTTTACGTCATGTACTCACAATTGGACGCTACATAGCGATAGTTTATCCAAATAGGGTATCTGGAGGATCTACTATGTGGGGTTTGTTTTATCATTAATGATATCAGTCCGTGGTGACTTGCATTTCTCAGTAATCCATGGGTACCTAATAGATCGCTACGATCAGTTCATTCTCCTAATCTACTGTATTAGTCATACATTAATCAGTCATTTCCACATATACGTAACCACTGGCACCAATCCAGAGGCCAGCAACCCGCTTCAGCCACGGCACGCCGCAGCAGCTCAGGGGTCTCAACCGTCGAGTCTTAGGCATCATGGCCTGTGAAGGAGAACGGGTGCAAATCACCCAATCGAAAAATCCCAGTTCCCCCAGCTTTGTTGTCGAAGAATCATCATTTTTCCAAAAATGGGGTCGACTACCTTCACCAAATGAAGTGCAGGCACGCGCAAAGACGCAACATCTCGCCGGAGCGTATCCAGACCAAAGGACTACCCGTTCGATGGTCGCCCCGTATGTGCGACCGCCACCTGTTATCTTCGAAGAGATGGGTCTATTTGTTAAGTGGGGAAGCTCTATCCAAGTCTCCGAAGCTCAGTGCCTATATGCCGTCCGCCAATTGCTCAAGGGCGATATTCCTGTGCCTGAAGTGTATGGTTGGCGCACTGAAGGCGACGAGAAATACATTTACATGGAGTATGTGAATGGAACATCCCTTGAGCAAGCTTGGCCAATCATGGGACAAGAGGATAAAGCTAGTATATGTCGTGAACTCAGGACAATTTATCAGTGTCTACGACAGGTCGAACAGGACCCAGAGGACCCATTTATAGGTGTGAATATCCAATATACTCTTTCGTTAACTGATTGCTGTTAGCTGACTGTTCCTCTGTAGGGAATGTTATGAAAGAACCACTTTACGATAGGGCATTTCATGTAAATCATATGCATGAAGCAGGCCCTTTCACCACAGTTCATGACTTTCATGATTGGTTTACATTTCTTCATCGAAGACCAATGTCAAATCCGTACTCAGTTCCAGTTGAACCATTCCGTCATGACCTCCCGGATAACTGTGCAATTAAATTCACTCATGGCGATCTCCACCGTAGTAACATCATTGACACAACTACATACCCATACCGTATTCTGGCGGTTGTCGACTGGGAACAATCTGGTTGGCTGCCGGAGTACTGGGAGTCTCGCAAAGCGCAATATACCGCCGATAGAGCTGAACCATGGTCCACCACCTCCCTACCTATGATTCTAGATCAATATACTAGTACTTGGGATGCATGGGATTACTACATATTCGCAATGGGATGTTGAGTCGTTACACAGATAGCCAGATCCCCGACCTACAGATGGATTGAAAAGATAAATTGGCGTTCCGGTCAAATGAAGTGTCAACACAGGATGGTCTTTGATGAATCCACAAGTCTATTCACTAGAGTAGGCGATGAAAATAAGTATACTGGCGCTTATTCTCAGGGCCTGACCTGATGATTGAATACAAGCAGGATGATCCCTCATTCTCGACTGCGCGCTGCAGCAGACCATGATCCATCTACCTCAGAACCCGTCATGGGTAGACCCACTTCCTCAGACGGTGGGTCTCATGGCCTGGGTTTGAGAACCCCCGTCCGGAACATGCAATCGAATAGATAAACCTATAGCCTATCGTTGACAAGAATGACCCTTCCAGAATCCAGCGTCTGCGGTGGGGGTCAATGGACCTGCTAAAAAAGGACAAAGCTGATGTAAACAGCAGAGAGAGACACTACCCAAACATCTGGTTGAAATTTCGATATAACTAGATTGTCCCCTGATTCCGATAGCTGCAGGATGTCTCTTATATCAAGCTGGGATGAAAGACCACTGACGAGTCCCACAGGGTGTGTTAATTTGGTTGTAGTATGTCTTGCTTATGGGACTTTTCAAGTTGTTTGCTAGGTCAATTTGCTTCGTTAAATACATATAGCTACATCAGGTCAAGCTGAGAATTAATATTACATAGACTCGGACGGTGAACCACGCCGCTCTTCCCAGGTTTTGCATGTCCGAGATATATACTACCTACCTACCTTCGCACAAGATACTAAATATACTAATACTTGTTCTTAGCGTTGTCTTTTGCTACGGCTGGCATCTGATACTGGTCTTATTGCGAGTACCATTTACAACGCTGTTAAGAATCCTGGTGTAGCGCACTACAAGATCTGTATGAGTCACAGGAGGTCTTAGGACGGAGTCATACGGGAAGACCATCGCGCCGTGGGGGAGAATGACAGATAAGGATATTGAGGGGATGAGATCTGTCTTCCGCGAGCATAGTGGGAAGCTAGAAAGCCTGGTTGACTAATGTAGGAAGGACTTGTGATTGACTGGATAGAACATATCGTCCACCCGGGTAAAAGCCCAAGTTGGAGTATATTAAGTAATGTGCAGAATAAGAACCTCGATCTACAATCTTTAAAAAACATCAACCGTCTATGGCCACAACATCCAAGCCGTCGTCCCCGCAACAATAATAATCATCACAGCCGTAACAACCCACGCACCAGCCCGGTCTCTCGTAGTAATGGCCTTCGGCGTATCAGGGCTCTCAGAATTGCTATGGTGGTCAATCTCTTCTTCCCCGGCATTAGGGTTCGTTTTCACCGTATTAGGTGTCTGATCTTCAAACAACATCAAGTTACTCGTGATACCACCGAGCGCGGCCATTTGGACTTCCAATCCCTCTGGGCCGACCGGTTCTGTCGAGTACCACCGTTCTCCGCAAAGATTAGAGCTTCCCCCGGAACATTGCTTCGAGATACCGGCAGCAGAACCTTGCAACTTTGGGGTGATACGCTCCCGTGTCGAGGGGACCAGGATGGCTGTAAAGGCTAGCCACATGGCGACGTAGCCTTTAAAGCCCAGCTGGTTCCGATCGCAGGAGAGGATGGGCTCACAGGCTACTTCGGAAATGATTGTGTTGTTGCCTTCCTTGGGAAAAAATGTCGTGAATGTAGAGTCTAGTAGACCATTTACACGCTTGAGCCATTTCTCTTCACCGTTGGTCTGTGGCGGTTAGGGCTCTACTGGAGGAAGGGTAGTGATAGACTCACATGGTTGTACATAAACGCAGCACCGGCAAGATATGCCCCGTAGTTATATGACCACTGTTGGTCGCCCGAATCGGTGCAGTTCGCCTCGTTGGATGTCGAATCCGCTACATACCACCGGTCTGTCTGCAACAGGGGTGTACTGGCCGACCAGTCCCAGATACGGTCAGCCCATTCGGAATACGTTTCATTCTGAGTGAACCGGGCCAGTCGGGCGGCTAATTCAAACAGCCCACCGTTTGAGATGGAATTCTTCATTGTGTACCCCGCTTGATAGGGCCAGAGCTGCCATCGCATGCCACCTGCGCAGGCGGATGTGTCCCATCGCTCCGCCTCCATATTGAAGACAACGCGTGCTAGCGATGTCCACGAGGGCTTACCGTCAATCTCAGGAAATCCGGCCTCGGAGGCGGTAATAGCTGCTAATCCCCAGAACATTTGGTCATCATTCCCCTGGCTAATATTAGAGATCCGCAGTCTCAGCTGTGAGAGACCCAAGACAACACACCAGCCAATTGCTAACGTTCTTCGAGTAGAAGTCATAATTCTCGCCCGACTGGAACATTAAATCATGCGATACGACGGCATTGTACGTGTCGTCCCCTGATGCCTGCCAATATTGGATCAAGGTCATGAACATGCTACCGGCAATGTACCAAGTGTCGGTCAGCTTTCCGGGAATCCCTTCGGTTTCATTCTTATGGTAGAAATCCATCATAGGAGCGGCCACCGCTTGGGCGGCCTTTTTCAAAGTGTCTACCACATGTTCATTATTTGCTTTCTGTTTTGCTAGCAGCAGGGTACATTTTGTACATACCGACATTGTTAACATCGATACCTAGATCGGCTAGGGCTATCTGACTAAAGATGACCAAGGTAATAACGCCAACTGGCGCGAGGCGTCGACACCACATTTCCACTACCGTCAAGGTCACAATCAGCATGGACTTAAGTAAGTAGTCTCCGGTACAAGAGAAACGTCCGGAAGAGGTGATATATGAAATGCAGTCGTCATCTGCAAAGCTTCATAGGCACAGGGGTAAATTTTCAAGGAGGATCATGCGGTAAATGGTGAGACGCAGAGCTAATGCAAAAGAAGACATTGGTCTAATTTCAGATGCAGCGAATGAGTGAGACATGTCAATTTCCCTTACTCCTAACCTTTCTGGCGAAAGCTCCCGCTTACGCCGTAGAACTCTTGAACACTGCCCCGATAGCCCTCATTAGCGCGTCGAAAATCTCTGAGACATGCATCACGATGCAACCAATGGGGCTGAAATTGCAGTGGAGCCGGCAAAATGAAGTTTAGTTAGTGGAACTTATTCATAGGCTTTTGCCCCCAGCTGGAATGTCAGATTCTCCACTACCAATTTTCCCTCATCAGAAACAAAGATGAGCTTGAACATTCTCTTCACATGGATGAGATTGTACTTGCACATGAATTGGTTTTTTCCTTTTTTGAGATCATCCTTTGATTGGCTAAATGAACTCTCCTTGCTCTAACAATAGTATCATTCTTGCATCTGCCGTACGGTAGAAAAAAAGGTTTCACCGAATTTCGCTCGCACACGTTCTTTACAGCTTGTTGACCGCCCCCAATCAACTGATCTAGAAGTTGCTTGAGTTCGTATATAGTTCTATGTGACCCAATGTGCCCTTAAACGACCGGAGTGGCGGTGGTGTGGGCTCTTTTCTTCCTGATATAACTCGGTAACCCCTTGCTTCGGACACAGCTTCTAACCTCCACCAGAATATTCATAGGCATCTACTATTAATCTGATCATAGTCGCAGACATGACGCCAGCGTCATGGCCATTTATCTTGGATTCATTGCTGAACTCCATCATCCATCTGTCAGATATCATCGAATAGGGCATCTTCGCTCCCGAGTTCAGTAGCGGGACTCCAGACCAGACTAGCTTGACGGACTCTACTACTTCTCTGTCTGCCCGATCGTCTTTTCCGCGGACTTGTTCGCGTGGATTTCCCAATATCCTGAAATGGACCGTTGAACCGGCTTATACGCGCTCAGTATGAATAGTCCGGCAGTAGGCTCATGGTTAGACGAGCATGTTTTTCGACAGCCCCGGGATACAATCAGTCGACTGTAGTCCTAATCATACCGAAGACCTAGCCATAGGAGTATAACCTGGGATAGTGGAAACGTCGTTGCAGATCCGGGGGCAATTTGGCCCCAGACTTCTGGTCGGCATTTTGTAGTCTCGCCGATGTTTTTTTTTTTTTTTTGGCCCCTGGATGTCGAGTCACTTATGGCTATATTAGTCGGGAAGACAGTCGCAAAAAGGAAAGCTCTATGACATACATCGATTTGGCCTTGAACATTACAACTTTCCAATGATATCGGCATGGTGAGGGTTTTTCGTGTTCCAAATGCGGTATCTCGTACCCTACTCCAAATAAAATAGTGAAACTAGACCGAAAACTCTCGGGTATACGGAGTTCTAGTTAGGCACCAGTTCAAAGAGGTGGGTCTTCAGGGGCGCCCTAACAGGCTGACGCTTTAATTTCCTGTATGTGTGCGCGTTATTAAGTTGCCTAGTTATGGCTCCAATGTTGTGAATATCATGCGTCGAGCGTGCATCATGACTTGCTTTAAGATATGCTACCAGATGAATTGGTACTGGACACATAGTCTTCACCAGGTAAAATCGCTATCAGATCTTGAACAGTAATCTACAAAGTACGGCGCGCATGATCTGTCGTAGCTCTCGTCTGCGGCTAGGTGCACCATATCTCCTTTTATACCAGTGGATACCTGGTTCGCTTCCATTAAGCATCGCCAAGACAGAATAAAGACCGCTTGGTTTCTTAGGCTTTCTTGGCTGCCAGGCTTAACAATGGCAGTAATGACAGCAATAGTAAGACTGTCGACTATTTAAAGTCCTTGTGGCCGTCAAGGATTTTTCTGTTTTTATAAAGGTGGAATTACCCTTCACCTCCCTATATAGTCGACATGGGTGATGTTGCCGTTTAAGGGCAACATCTGGCCGCTGTGAATGATGCTCTCCTGAGCGGCATTTACAGCACGGACTTAATTCGTGGCTCTATAAACTAGACACATGCTTCTCTGCGCCATCCGGGTATTAACATTTATCGCGGTACGGTTCCTGATGCTCGTAGGGATTCAGATTGGCATTTAGCCAGGACTTTGGGGATCATATCTAAGCGTATAATTATCAATTTTCTATATAGGTAGTTAGTGTTGTTGTTTTATCACATTATGTCCATCATCCTGGACTCCTTGGATGAGGTTTTTTATGCCGTGACCATTCTTTGTCATTTCCCAAGCCTCCGTTGCCTTTTCAAAAGGAACAATGGTGCTTATCAGAGACTTGACAGAAACCCTGCCAGAGCTGAGCAAGGAAAGGGCAACTTCGTAATCACCCGGTGCGTATCGCCACGCAGTCTTAAGAACCGTCTCTTTCTCGCACATGTCCAAGATAGAAAGAGTCAGACACGGCTTTCCAAGGCCAATTTGGACAACTACACCACCTGGCCCAGTTGCATAGACACCTGTTTGAACCGATGATTCAACGCCGGTGCACTCCAAAACAACATCCACTCCTTCCACGAGACCCATCTCTTCCTTCATCCTCGCTGCTTCTTGTTGGTGTGTGGCCTTGAGATCCGGCATAAAAGATCTGCAGCCAACAAAACCTCTGGCGAAGTCAAGTTTGGTCTGGTTGATGTCCGAAATAAAGACCTCTTTCGCACCGAATGCCTTGGCCGTGGCCGCGGCAAGAAGACCAATTGTCCCCGATCCCTGCACAAGTACAGTCTGCCCGGGAGCCACTCCAGCAAGTCGGGCACCGTGGACAGCAACACTCAACGGCTCCACAAGCACACTCTCTTCCAGAGACACAGTATCTGGGAGCTTATACACGAAGTCCTCGGGGGTGCGAAACATATGTGCCAGCGTACCGTGATTATCAGGAGGATCGGCCGCAAACTTCATATCTGGACAAAGGTTATACTTGCCCGCCTTGCACTGCTTACACCGGCGGCATGAAAAACCAGGCTCGATTGCAACACGGTCACCAGGGACGACCTTTGTCACTTCGGGTCCCACCGAGTGAACAATTCCCGATGCTTCGTGGCCCATGACGAGGGGTTGTTCCTCCGACACCATTCGCATTACGCCCCTGTGTGTCCAGAAATGAGCCTTTTCAATGGTATGATGAGTGCAGTTTCGGACTTTGACCAGGGTTAGACTCACATCGCTACCGCAAACACCCACATACGAGATGCGAACGAGGATATCATGAGGGTCCTCAATCGAAGGAACCTCACGATTTTCAAAGCGAGCTTTGCCCGGTCCATAGAGAAGGCAGGACAGATTTGTCTGCGCTGTGGTAAGCCAGGACACTCATGGGAGTTATCCAGAGGTTGCACATACTGTTTGGGTCATTTTGAGGACAATACCCTTGTCGAATGGTGAACCTCTCACGAGAAATATGTGAGAATGTGTGGAAGCTCCATGTCGAAGCTGTCAATGGAAGGTTTAAAAGAGCCAATCGTGTTCCTCTCCACAGTTCTCGGTCTGGAGCTGACCGAACATATCTCCCCCGCACGAAACCAGTGGCCCCCCTTCGGAGCACTGTCAACCTTGATCGATCATATTCATCTCAGCCCAAGTGGGTCACTCTTCGGACATGTCTACCCCGCGAACACAAACCGGCCTCCGCACTCGAGAGACGGAATATGCGACCATGGCGTGCTAGATTGATTGTATCGTCCATAGTCGACTTCTCAAGCAAAGTGCTGACTGCAGATCACGGCCTTGCTCCTCGAGATAGTGTCAACCGCAGCTCTGTGTGCTGAAGCTGTCTCCATATGATGCCCAAGCCCTTAGCATCTTGCAACACTCCTAGGAGGTAACGCATCCATTATACACCAGACCCCGGGATGAGAGCCCCGAGGCTTTGAATGGTACCCTATTAGAGGACAACCAGTGCTAGATGAATATCACGTCTACAATACTTAAGCATATAGTATTAGAGTCCAAGGATCCTCTATTGTATTTCATCATCTTCATATAACTGCTCAAGATAATTGCGCTATCCCTACTACTGTTACTCAGAAACATGACGCCTCCAAATTTTCGAAGGCATCTGGGCCGGCCACAAGTTAAACGCCTCTTCCCAATCCAAGTTCCAGTCGTGGGATGGAAGTGCAAAGTCGTACCGGTGGACTAATGTAGCAATGAGAATCTGCTGCTCCATCATCGTAATATTTCGTCCAATGCATGCTCGTGGTCCGGTTGTAAATGGTATAAAAGCGGCCCTCATATCCTTGGCTGTTTCGGAGTTGTCCAACCATCTTTCAGGTATGTATGAGTCTGGCTTGGGAAACAGTGTCGGGTCACGGTGGACAATATAGGCTGAGACTGACACGGTGATGTCGCCTGCTATGTGTTCTCCCATGATTTCCATGCCCTGGGGAGGTGTTTTTCGCTCGAGCCCTCGAGGGATGGGAGGTGAAAGGCGCAGCGATTCGTCCAGACACGCTCTTAGGTAAGGAAGGCTCTTCACCTTTCTATAGGGGGTGACGCTTTCTTCCGCCAGCACCGTGGCCACTTCTTCCCGAAGCTTGTCGAGAACATCCGGGTGCTTGATCAAAAAATAGAGCACATTCGTCAAAGCAATTGCCGTCGTATCCGATCCTGCATCCACTGCCGATGATATATTAGCCTAAGCCCTGATCACCAGACAGCGATTCCATACATAGAATGCTCGCCTCAGCGTCAATTTCTCCGCGGTCCAGACCCCGGTTCTTGCCTCCTTTGTCCTCGATCAGGCAACCCAAGAAGTCACTCAGCTTATCGGCACTGTGATATTTCTCCACTCGCTTGTTAGTCAACATGCTGACTATGTTCCCAAAGTCATCTGCACGGGCGCGAAAATGAGGCGAAAGCAGTTTAGTCAGACTTTTCAGGATGTGAAACCAGTCGGTCGCTCCAACAAACCGAAAGACTACCCGACCTCCATAATGTATGCTATCGATTAAGTGAAGACCGTGCACACTACCGCCCATTTTGCATTGAATTAAGGGTGAAAAGGTTGGACCACAATCGGAAGTTGACTGTCAAGTCACCAGGGCTGGTCTCGGAGCCAGATGGGAGCGGTTCAGTACAGCGCTGAACCAATTGAGCGATCATCTTCTTAACCTAATCGGTGATTTTGCACTCCCACCGCTCCAAGTTTCGAGTCGCGAATGCATTCGATAACATCCGGCGCTTGCGAGCATGTTCATCCTTGTCAACAACGTTGAGGAGGTGAGCATGATCACCAGTGATCAACTTGTACATATCGTCCTTGACACAAGGTGAACCGTGGCCGTAAATATCTTTGACTGCCTCCACGCTGCCAAAGGACAAGACGGTCGGACTAAGACGAAGGATGGGATGTTTGTCGTGCTGGAGACGGAGTTCTCGTGTTCGGAATGAATGACGACGCTCGTAAACATATGCCAGGCTTGTCAGTCCAGAAAAAAGGTTCTGGTTCGGATACCGTCGCAGGCGGTTAGGGTCGTAGAAGTAAATCACAAATGGTGTCACGCACTGCCAGACCAGTATGGCGACCAAAGCCAATAAGAGAGCCATTCTGATGTCATGTTTGGCTTATACTCGACAAAATGGCTTTGAGAAAGGTAAAGAAACAAGCCGATAGAAACCAGCGTTCTCTTGTGGTCTTATACGCCCTCTACAACCCATCCATTCGTCTGGAATATCCTTGCAACGTCACACACATACACATCCATCAAGTGATCTTTGGGTCGATCTATCGTTTCTCGCGTCTACTTCCCTATTAGGACGGCGAAGCGACAAGCTCACTATCTAGACCCACTTGCCCTATTTAGTATACGAAGCGCTTCAAGTTCATTGCTTACATTGACATGATATCCATGACGTGTCCGGAGTTTCCACAATTCTCGATGTGGTATTCCATATATTCTCGATAAAGAATATCCTATTCGACCAAAACTAGCATTGTCTGTACTGGCAGCAGTCTTTTGATGTCGGATGTGAGAATTTGCACTGTAGAGCCCGTTCAGTACGTGTCAGGTCGGGGGAGATCAGGCCGATGAAAGCTAAAAAGGATTGTTTGGATCCTTACAGGGTAAAGGATATGTCCGTGGCAATAATCAAGTGAGGATAGTTGAGATGGGTGAGTACTTCGGCAAACATCCAGCCGATAACTTTCTGGTGCCAAGTCAAGATATACTTTCCAGGACAAGTGACCTCTTGTCTCCATTTTTGCGGAGTATCATATCAAACCCCGCGTGCGAAGGCATTATAAAACGCACTGCGATTGATCCCATCTTGAGATAAGTCTAAAAGCAGGCCTAAATACCTAGAAGGATTCTCATCGGTCTTTAGTTACGATCGAATCTCCAAATCCAAGACCAATCGAGGTCAATTGTAGTCAGGCCAGTGATGAAAGGCGACTAGTCAATCCATGAAGACTGATCGATAGACCACAGAATGGAGTCCAAGGAGATGGAAGCCGTTCCTACCTCGGAACATTACGACGAGAGCCAACCTAAACTGGACATCTCCCACGCGGGAAATCGAACTGAGCTGTGAGTTTGCATGCCATGTACCAAATAAGGAGATACTAACCCTACAAGGATTCGGAATCCCCTTGTGGGATTGGCTAGAGATGAGCTTTTGCGCAACGTCACTGACTATGCCGAGACTCATAACCTGGGCGATATCGTTGATCTGCTCAAGAAAGGGGCCTTGGTCGCTCAGAGCCCGAATCACTTTGAGGATATCCCAGAACTGACCGAGGAAGAGAGGTGTGAGCTTCGCATGGAGAAGAGTCATCGCTGGCGCCAGCCTAAGCTTTTGTACTTTCTCATCGCTCTCAACTCCCTCGGAGCTGCGGTCCAAGGCTGGGACCAGACCGGTTCAAATGGCGCGAATCTCCCCTTCCCCGAAGCACTCGGCATCAGCGATGTGGGTATGGCTTGCAAGATAACAGGGACATGTGCAAGGAACGCTTGGATTATCGGCGTGATCAACTCTGCACCATATATCGCAATCTGCCTTTTGTAAACACCCTCTCTTCCCTCCCTCTCATCCGCCAACCATCTTCACGGGTATCGAGGCCCAAGGGCTAATTATTGTTCAATAAATCTTGCTGGCTATCAGATCCACTCAACCATTTTTTTGGTCGTCGAGGTGGCATCTTCATCGGTGCTGTGTTCAGTTTGCTTGCTCCCATTGGACAGGCATTTTCGCAAACCTGGCCTCAGCTATTAGTATGTCGTGTTCTTCTCGGTATCGGTATGGGACTCAAAGAAGTGACCGTCCCTATATTCTCTGCCAAGAACGCCCCTGCTAACATTCGCGGGGCACTCGTAATGTCATGGCAGATATCCGTGGCATTCGGGATCATGCTTGGCTTATCAGCCAATCTTGCTGTCGTCCACACCGGAGCAATTGCATGGAGACTGCAGTTCTGATCGGCTTTAATTCCTGCCCTGCCATTACTTTTGGGCGTCTACTTTGTTCCTGAGTCCGGACGCTGGCTGGTCAAAAAGGGTCGACATGCACAGGCTTACAGATCCGTCATGAACCTCCGGAACACCTCACTTCAGGCTGCTCGTGACTTGTACTATATTCATGTTCAACTCGAGGCGGAGAAGATGGCCGTAACGAGGCTTACTTCATCCAAAAGTAACATCCTCTCAAGGGCAGTTGAACTCTTCACGATTCCACGAGTGCGGCGGGCAACGCAGGCGAGTGGACTCATTATGATTGCCCAGCAGATGTGCGGAAGTAAGATCAAGATGAACCCACGACACCTCCTATCCCTTCATTAACCTCTATGGCAGTCAACATCATAGCCTTTTACTCCTCTACCATTTTCAGTCAGGCAGGATCTAGCAACGTTGTCGCATTACTAGTTTCCTGGGGCTTCGGCTTGACAATGGTCGTTTTCGCTTTCCCCGCTATATGGACTATCGATCGATACGGTCGACGGGCTTTGCTGTTACTCACATTCCCCCATATGTTCTGGACCTTACTTGCTGCAGGCATGTGCTTTGGGGTTCCTTCAGACACAGCGGCACCTCTGGGCCTCATTTCCCTGTTTATTTTCATGTTTGGGGCCTTTTATTCGCCTGGAGAGGGCCCTTGCGCATTCGTCTACTCAGCCGAAGCCTTTCCCTTGTCTCATCGAGAGATAGATATGTCTTGGGCGGTGGCTACCAATGCTTTCTGGGCTTCGGTCTTGGCTCTCACCTTCCCGAGAATGCTAGGAGCGTTTGGCCCTCAAGGCTCCTTTGCATTTTACGCGGGATTGAACGCCTTGGCCCTCGTTTTGATCTTCCTCGTTCTTCCTGAAACCAAAGGTCGCACTTTGGAAGAGTTGGATTCTGTTTTCGAGATTCCAACAGGGAAGCATGCTCGTTATTAAATAACTACGGTGCTTCCTTGGTGGTTCAGGAGATACTTACTCGTCCAGAAAGACGCTGTCTGCCCCGAGCTTTATCACGAAATTAACACTTAGGGCCGCCCAAAATCGGTTGAATACCAGGCAAATGTTCAAGGTCCGACCCTTTGTGCTGGCATGGTATTGGTGTTGGGGACTGGACTTGATTAGTTGATTTTCATGTCTTTTCTGTATTTGCAAGAGAGAGAATGACTCCCTAGTGTCCCATTGAGTGTCTGAAAATGGAGAACGAATTGTTTGAGGTATTGGTTTGTCTTTTGGTATTTTTGCAGGCAGTGTAGAGAACTGGTCTACCAGACCACTGTTTACATATATTTAAACGAGTTCTAGTCTCAATTAGTTTAAGTCTCAATTTGAACGAGGGGGAAGGCACTCGGTGACCCGCATCTCTGGCTTTATACACTATTAGCAATGCTTCCATTTGTGTGGCAAACTTTATGAATCGTCTTCAGGTCGGGAGCCAGTGGCACGGTGCCGTCGTCATGAGTTTGAAATTTATTTACTGGTTCTTATTATGGTAGATGGAATCTGGAACATGTCCTTCTGTGGCAGTCGGAGCACAACCGCCGTTTCCATAGAAAGGACAATCACGGCGAGATCCGTGGAAGTAGATACCTAGGTAGTGGAGGAGGGTCGACCGAACCCCACTTAAGGGCATATACATATATAGTATTTGGTTGCAACTTACACTCTCCTTTTCCTCTCGTCCTTTCCAACTCCGTCTCTTATGGGAATTCTTCGGGAAGCTTGATTTGGGAACAAACGCTTGATCTTGCCGGGTGGTGGCTGTATTTCGAAGCAACTTCAGTATCATCACCTTTGTCTGGAACCGAGCCATGCTAACTGGAAGAAGAGTCCGCAGAGCGCTCAAACGTCGCAGAATAGGTCAGCGTTCCCGTCGTTTTGAAGGTTAACACTAGCCTGGGATATATCATAGGCTGGTGAGACCCAGAAGCTAGTTCAATGTCTCCGATGTCCTCGTTCTTACTGACTAAGAAGTAAAAGCTGCCGCACTCGGCGTATCAAATGCGACGAACAAGCACCGTGCAGTCACTGTGTTCGAAGACATCTCGATTGCAATCCGACCGAATTCATCGTGCAGGAACGATGGTCACACCGTCCAGCCACGGCTGCAGCAGATGAAGAACCAGGCCGTCCAGTCACGGCTGCAGCAACGCAAGAACCGCAGGAACAAGCATCTCAGAGCTTCCGGGTTCCAGAATCAACATATGAGGTGTTTCAGCGGGCCTTTAGTGTCGACCAGCCCTCGACCTCGTCTAGTCTGCACTCGATAGTTGCCTCCGATGATATCTTGACGGAAGAGACAGGCGGGCTTCTCAAAGTCGATCAGAAGGGAATTGGGGTCTGGATGGACATTTTTGACCGTTCTCCTACTTACGAGAACGAGGTGGTGAGATATTCTCTGTCTTCGCCGCTTCTCATGCATGCAGTCTGCGCGCTCGCCGCCAAGCAAGTGAGTCTGATTCAAAACAAGTTTCTCTGGGAACCTGTCTCTTCTCGTTTCTACGGTCAGAGCCTAAATCTACTTATCAAAGAGCTTACCAAACAGAGTGCCGACCGCCAGGTTCTACTGGCTGTGACTATTCTACTGGGTAGCTACGAGCTGCTAGCGCAACCGGGAATTGACTATCAAAGACACTTGTATGGTGCACATACCCTGATCACATCTCACAATCTTGGAGAAGAAGGTAATTCCTTTGAGACAGCCAGCTTTTGGATCTACGCGCGGCAAGGTGTTGCCTTGGCGCTTGTAAATGAGCGCCCAACGTTGACACCCCCGGGCAAGTGGCCGGTGCCTCCAGCAAATGCAACCCCTGTGGAGGACGGTTTCGGCAACAAAATTGTCTGGCTATTGGCAAAGGTGATTGAAGCACGATTTGCTGCAACAAGCGAACAGTGGTCCGTAGAAGAGCGAGAAGTCTTCGAAAGTCTCGTGTTAGAGATTGATTCCTCCTGGGCTGATCTACCGCCTCATGTCCGCGGGATCCCCATGAAACATGTTATCTGTGAGGATGAAGGGTTGACAAGTATTTGGTTCTGTGTCCCTTCGGCGTGTAAGCCTCGTGAACCCTGTTAATCCCTTCTATCGGCTAATGAGAACAGCGGCTGCGAGTCTTTACTATCATATGGCTAAGATTTTAGCCTACGAATGCCTTCTGGAGAAGCCGCGTGTATCCTCGTCACCAGCAGCCCAGACTGATGAGTTAATGGGGTTGATACGTTTCCATTCCCACGCGATCGCTTCAATTTGTCTCTTCACCGGCCTGGCAGATAGTGCACTAGTTGTGGCCGTGAATCCTATATTCTATGGTGTGCGACAAATTCTCCCTGTCCGATTGATGCTCCGGCTGACACCTCGCAGCGGCGAAGTATATCCCTTCACTAGGACTAAAGACTCGGCTATGGGGTATTCTTGATCACATTCACACTCACCTGGGTTTCTACACAAGGGATAGACAGACTCAACTCCAACGTGAACTAAGGAAATAGGGATTTGGTTCGATCTCCGCCTGACCTTTGTGCCTGAAAAATGGTATTTGGTTTATTCTCTCATGCATGCCAGGATTCCCCATGACCGCTTTTGTTCATGAACTTCCTTGTATCTATATTACTCTACTTGTCATGATGCAATGCCAGGCTTCAAGGTAAAACGTAACCTCCGTCAATGAGTATGTCACTGCCAGTCATATAGGAGGATGAATCACTGGCAAGGTAGAGGTACAAACCCTTGATCTCCTTCACATGCCCCTGTCGTCCCATAGGCGACATACGGTATGCCTCCTGGATACAAAGCGGGCTGGCGCCCATCTTGGTGTCAAAGAAGCCGGGCGAAACAATGTTGACCCGCGCAAACTCACGCCATTCACGAGCAAGTGATTTGCCAAAGTGAGTAACGTAGGCCTTTGTTGCGTTGTAAACAGGCTGGTCGACAGGGACATTGACGACGTGGCCGCTCATGCTAGAGATGATAATGAGGTTGCCAAATCCCTGGCGCTTGAACACCTCGCCGGCATACTTGGCGGAATAAACAATACCATCGACTACGGAGTGTTAGCTGTTTTTTATCTCAAGAATGGAAGGGGAAAGCAAAGGAAAGCTCGTACCATTGACGGACATTTGCTTCCGATACTCGGGCAAAGTCTGCTCTAAGATGGGTTTGGAAATGGCCATGCCTTTGCCATTATCAGCCTGTCTCTATTGTAGTCCTAACCTCAATTAAACGTACCTGCATTGGCAACAAACGCATCTATTTTTCCAAACGCATCGACAACCTTCTTAATTGTCTCTGCAACCTGCTGGGACTCGGACATTATGTTTCATCTATCAATATGGTTTCCATCACCCTGGCCGTAAAAGCAATAAAGGCATACCATCGACTTGGTAGGCCGCGCTCTTCACATTGTGTGTCTTCGCTAGCTGTTGAGACTTTTCGATGGCAGCTTTGTTTCTGTTTTGAAAACAGTCAGATCGTGTTTCCTTGGCTCTGTCTTTGGTTGTCTCTCACTTACGAGTTGTACCAAAGAACAACGTTTCCACCAGCCTCCGCAATAGCCTCTGCAACAGATAAACCAATGCCGTCGGCACCACCCGTGATAACTACGACCCTGTCTGTCATGCGAAGCTGGTCCAAAACGTTGGTAGGGGTAGAAGGAAAGGGGCGGGGGAATCCATCCCGTGTTTGCGCAGCGTCTTGAATTGTCATAGACATCTTGAATATGTGAGTTGTCTCGAAGTGAGAGGATAGGGTCTGAGTTCAGTGCTAGAGGTGTTCGGGCATGAACAGTGTCCTCTTTATAGTGTGGGATTGGATCGGAAGATCCTCGATTGCCCTTCTTCTTCTCGGGGCTCTGTCAGCCGAGGATTCATCCTGTCACATATTGACGCTGGTCCTTTGAAGAAACCGTGAGTCGGAAGACAGAAGACCGACCCTTTTATTGCACTACGTCAGAGCTCGATGAAGCCGGCGTTGCCACACTTTAGCACTATAAGTTGACCTTGTCGCCCTAGACTCTGACCGTTACTGTGGTCCCAGGAGTATATCTGGCTTTCCCGTTCTCCCTGATGCCCAAATATTAAAACAGCAACATGGGATCTATAGATGAGCTTCCTGGGCGCGACGCCCTTACTTCCCGCGACGTGCCCTCCATAATCCTCAGCAACGGCAGCGCTTCTTCGATGACACCAGCCCCAGGCTCGATCATTGAATCCGATGCTACAATCGGAGCCCAGAAGCGATTCGCCGTCAAAGGAAATGCAGTTGTCACTGGAGGAGCCGGGACCCTTGGCCTCCACTCCTGCGACGCTCTACTCGAGCACGGTCTCCGTGGCCTCATGATCTTCGACATCAATCCGGACATGTCGAAAAAAGAGATCGCACAGATGCAAGCCAAATTTCCCACCGCCAAAATCCTCACTCAAACGGTTGATGTCACCGACGAGGTCGCCATCCAAAAGGCGATGGAGGAGACTGTTCGAGTTCTTGGATCTATAGACAACTTGATCTGTTTTGTGGGCGTTGTCGGCTGTGTGGAAACACTCGAGATGCCCGTCTCTCAGTGGCGCAAGATATTGGATATCAACACGACCGGATCCTTTATCTGCGCTCAAGCGGCAGCCAGGGAAATGGTGAAGAAAGGGAACGGAGGCTCCATCACGTTTGTCGCGTCAATTTCGGCGCACCGAGTCAACTATCCACAACCGCAAGTTGCATATAATGTCAGCAAGTCTGCCCTCCTTATGCTCAAGAGCTGCCTGGCTGCTGAATGGGCTCGCTACGGTATTCGGACCAACAGCGTGAGCCCCGGTTACATGGACACCGTCCTCAACGAAGGCGACGGCATCGCCACGCATCGCAAGATCTGGGCTGAGCGCAACCCTAGCGGTAGAATGGGTAGTCCATCGGAGCTGACGGGCGCGATTGTTCTCCTCTCGAGTACTGCGGGCACTTATATGAACGGGACCGATATTGTGGTCGACGGGGGTGCCATTGTTTTCTAAACCCTGACAATGATGAACTTGTCTTTTTACCATGTTTTTAACGAATCATGATTCATACTGAAGCCTAGTTGAATCTACTCATGATATATCCTAACGCTACACGGTATTCTTTCCTTTTGTTTTCTTTTCATCTAGGACTGAAGCAACGCAAATTGGAGAGTCTCTTGAAACATGGCCACCATAGAAGGGAAGGGCTCGAGAGATGAGAGAAAGGTCAAATAAATATCACAGACCAAGTGGATGGTGTCTAAAAAGGCAGAAGGGTGTAGATAATACAGGACTGACTAAGCAATGCATGAGCAATACCGTAAATACCACGATCGGACGCCTGCCGCCCGACGAAGTGACCGAAAGATTGCCCGCTCGTAGAACAACCCTAAGTTTGACGACGTAGCATTCGATCGGGCTGCATTCAGTTTTCTGAGAAGACGGTCTTTCTCTACCACCCGGGTTCCATTGTGTGCCGGGCTCATCTGCAATGCCCAAAGCAGGTCGGGCGACACCAGGTCCCCACGAGTTACGCGCGGTAATGCTCCGATCCCCGTGGTAGTTCATGTCCCTTTACTGATATCTGCTAGTGCACGGAATGTAGGGTATGTAAGGTGCTTCATAGTATACATCATTAGTTACTGATGGCTTGTGGTCTCTCAGAAACGGAAAAGCAAGGTAAGATGAGCCGTTCGATCAATATTACACCCCAGAGTCAATGACGTCCGACGAAGTGCTCCGGGTCTTCTCCGTGCACTTACTGTGCCCGGAGTAGAAAGACTTGTGTTTTCGGTCCTGCTCTGTCACGGACACCCTTGACGAGGAAGTAAGCCTTTATATGATCCCTTTATATATAAATGGAACCCATATTGATACCCTCCAGGAAACCTTGATGCGACGGAGGCCCGCTGTGCAGCCCTGGAATCCATCATTCACAGAATCAACCCTGACCTGGACATTGAAGCTCCACTGAATCGCACCGATGACAACTTGGAAGGGGACTCGACAGGGCCGTTTAAGAGCTCCAATGGCATAGACTCGGAGATCGAGAGCGCAACCTTGCCGGGAGATAGATTCGAGTGGCGAGAAGCATCGTTGACCTCGCCATCTGGACCGCAGAGAAGCCCGTTGGATGGAATGGCCTCCCTACCGTCGGAAAGAACGGAATCGGGCTACCTGGGTTAGTACGCGGAATCAACGATGAAGTGCCTCGACTGACATATTCCAGAGATAGCTCCGGTACTGCCATTCTTCGGACCATCTCGGATCTGATCCCGGCAAACAACGGTTCCCGGGCTGATCAACAAGAGGATATCTCACCGACAAATGCCAATCAAACAGGAAGCCCTGCCCTACTGATAAACTTTGCTAATGCGGCCGCCCTGGATGGTCTGATTGATGCATACTTCATGTGGTACACCCTGGGTCTAGTTGGCATCCAATGTTCTTTCTTGTTCTTGCAATCGGTCATTGGATCACAACAGAAGGTTCAGAGGTCGAGCAGTCGGTATACTACACTGCCGCCCGATCGCGTATGTCAATGCGCATGTTGGAGTCCGGCACACTTTTAAGCGTCCAAGTTTTCCTACTGATGGTATCATTCCCTCGTCTGAGCAGTTCCGGTCACAGAATGCTAATCTGGCTCTAGGGGAATTACCTCCAGAAACGAGATCGGCCTAATACTGGATACAACTTTAGTGGAATAGCATACAGGATGGCACTGGGCCTGGGTCTTTATCGAGAACCGCCCGGGGGCGCAACAAGCGATACTCTGCACAACGGGCGACGAAGGGTCGTGTGGTGGATCATATATTGCTTTGATAGCGGCCTGAGCCTGACGACAGGGAGGCCATTGACCGTCTCTGACTCATTTATTGAAACACGTTTACCGCGGAACATTGACGATGCTGTATGTTGCATGATTTACACCATGTTCACCGGTTTGCTAACATAGTCATATAGGATTGCATGTTGGAGTCCCATCTCCCCCCTCCTGTAGAACACCCTACCGTCTACTCAGCCATCATCGCGCAGGCGCGACTGGCCTCAATAGGGAATGCCGTTTTCAGTCAACTGATATCCGCTTCCAATAAAACACCTTGGGACCTCAGGATTTCCCGCTCTATTGACTACCAGTTCAAAGCATGGAGGCTATCACTACCCGCCTATTTCACGGCTCAGGACGTTCCCAATTGGTTCCGAGGACCGCGAACGATTATCATTTGGAAAGAGCAGAACCTACGAATGATGCTATGGTGGGGGAGTCAGCAGAGGTGCAATCTGCCTTCAGATAAACAAGAGGCACAAAGTCTGTGCCACTTCACAGCAATCGAAACAATCCAAGAGATCACCAACTTCAGCCACGACAACCCCGATGCCCTCCATACCGGTCTCAGCTGGTACGCCACCTACTTTCTGTTCCAGGCAACCATTGTTCTTAGCATCCACCATCTTCAATCACCCCAGCCTCTGGGTACCGATTCAATCGAAGTAGCCCAGGAACTATGGCATTCATCCATCTCCAGATCTCGAGAATGTCTAGCATCCTTGAGCAATCATAACAAAGCTGCAACGCGGTGCTTAGCGGTGCTAGACCGAATACGAAATCAATCTCAGCTCGAGCGAGCGGCTTCAACTGAACTGGCAAATTTGCAAACTGATTTCTCTCACCTGCACACTATACCAGAGGAGCGTCCTGCGCCGTTGGCCGTCGACCCTACTCTGCAGATGTTTTTCGAGGATTCAACGTGGGACAACGATATCTTCGAAGGGCTGAATGGGTTTCCCGGCACTGGCGAGCTTGACACGTTTTGATTATCTTCCGGTCAATAGTAGCACTACTGATCCGAGGTTACAGCTTACCTGAATTTGAACGCACTGTATGGATTTCTTAGAGACGCACAGCACTTGCTTATGCTCATTAGGCTATTCCGAGAACTAGGGTAAATAGCTGCAAGGACATTGTTATCAATGCCTGGATTTGCTATTCTGATGATATGCACCATTAAAAGTCCGCAAGAGAATCGAAAAAGGACATGGTATCGTCATTATGATTCATATTACTCGATCCAGTGATACCAGTGAGCAGAGTGACCCCGTCCAAACCAAGTTATCGATAGCGACGAGAGATCTGTAGTCAAGTTGAAGGTGTCGGAGCTGAGGGAACCGAAGAACCGGCCACACGAAGGATTGCTCCATCTCCATTCCACCTGAATGCCTTCGGCGGAGCAGTACACGGGATGGACCGAATTAAGCAGTTGGATCGACCGTTCTACTGATCGCTTCGGGCGATATGAGGGGTGTTGTGAATAGAACTTCACCCAGGGTATTATGTGCTATACAGAAAAAGGAATTCATCAAAGCTGCTATCTTTGAATGGAATCAGCCCGTCGTCGACTACCTGCAAATGGCAAGAATGGTGCTACTGTGGACATGAGGGACTACATTGATGCCCAGAGTTCGATCCCTAGTTATTTTAGTAAAGACCCTTCACTTGTCAATCCTATAGTATGCCATAGCCTATGATAGTCCCTTTTTGCGCTTCTCATCTCGCGCACTATCGACAGGAAATTCGAGAACTTGAAGTCCATCAAAATATACATTCAAATCAAAGACGCTTACAATACATACATATCTCTACATCGTAATCTCGCTAGAGGTATCACATATTCAACGTCATCAAAAATCTAAATCCACAATCCAGACGCCCTAAACCCCAACCCACAAACAAAGCCCTAGAAGATCCGAGTCAGACTAGGCTTCACCCATATCGGCTTCTCGCACTGATGGGATGCCCGCCAGTTTCGGATCTTCTCCACGTCCCACCCCGCCGAGAGATGCACTTCCGGCGTGGCGGGTTTCTTGTGTCCCAGCCGCATGGTCGGCACGAAGACACAATGGCCCGCGTGGTCGTATGTGAATGAAAGACAGTTGCCGTGGTCGTGGCATGCGGCACGACATGCTTCCGGGGATGCGTGGGCGGGGGATTCTGGAGGTTCTTGGAAACCGCCCCAGTCGCCGTTGTCCCATTCGGATTTGCTTTCGAAGGTGCCTAGTTGGGTGTACTCGAATAGGTCTGCGTATAAGAGGGGTTTCTATGGTAGTGGTTAGCTAGGTGGGTTGGAGCAATGTAAGGGGAGAATAAACTGACATTTCGGTTGCGCTGGTTCTCCCACCGGAACAGTGAATGCATATCTGACAAGGAAGTCTTGTGCATGCTGATTACAGGCTGACACCAGTACGCGTCGTCGAATGGGATGCCGTGCAGCGGATGAGGGTTGAACATCGGCCATAACCCGGACAACTTGATGCCCTTCTGATATAGCGCCCATCCCAGCACCGAGTCACCGCAGCAATCCCCCTTTACCAAGTCCTCATGTTGCAGACTCAGCGGCGGCTCGCTGTATTCACCGTGGGATCCCGCATGTCGCGACACTAGTTTCTTCACGGCAGCCCCCGACATGATAAACCCGGCTCCTCCGTACGCGAAGAACGACCTCTTGGTATCGCTAATGGGGCGACCGGGCGACGGCGATCCAAAGTACAGCGGTTCAGAGGGGTTGAATTGATCCAGCAACCGGAAGAGGTTATCCCAGACAAAGTACGTATCGGACTCCAAGAAGACGAACCATTCGGCAGTAGGGTTCACCTCATGCGCGCGTTCTACCATGGGCAGGAACTTGAAGCGATCCAGATTCCAGCCCTTGGCGCCCTCTACCGTCTTTCCATCCCGTTGTAGCGCATCGTACGCTTCGAAGTCTGTGACGTTTTCACGGAACGACTCGGGCAAGGTAGCGAGGATATCGTGCACGCGGTGTCCCTTCAGTTCCGACTCGCGATCCGAGACAATCAATAGATTCGAGATGCAGCGGGTGACGGTCGCGATCTGGGCGTCGACGCGATCGGCTGGCTCGGAGCCACCGATTTTCAACACCACTTGTACACGAGACAGAAGGTACGTGGGGAAGGAGTCGCAGAGATGGTCATCTTCAGTGTCGGCAAAGGGTAAGACGTGCGAACTACTAGGTTTGGATTTCATGGGAACGAATCGCGACGTGGTCTCCCATTCCCAGTAGTCCGGGTCGTGGTCCTGTCCAGTAACATGATGATATAGCGTCGCAGGGTCGATTTCAGGGTCCGGCAAGGCGATCTTGAGCACCGATGCGACAATTGCCACCAGCAGGAGAAATACGAGGATATTCGTTGTTTTCCGCGATAGCATCTTCCGCGTCATGACGCAATTGCGAGGATCGACCGATCGATTAGATATTACCTAGAAGTACAGAATAGTCGACAGGGTATCAGAGTCGCAAGCATAGCCACGATCTATGCTGCTGGATCTATCGGTTCAACCGGAGAGGCGAGAAAAAAATGCGCAAAGTCTCTTCGCACATCGGAATCGCAATGAAGTCAAAAAGAAAAGAAAATATCCAATATGTACAATGCGGTCCACCACAACAAGAAACCCCCAAAACGGCGCTCAGAAGGAAACAGAAATAGAAAAGAGAGGAACAAATCGTGGAGATTGCAAGACGTGGATCGCATTTAATAAGAACAGGGAAAAAAGGGCCCCAAGGCCCAGACGTCAGACTAACAGACAAATCGAATGAGATAGCGTAAAAGGAAACGGTCAACTCAGTCCCTTCAATAAAATTTTAATCAACGGTTCCCCCACCACCATTGGTTCTTTGGGAGCTCCATCTGGGAATGAGGTGACTTGTGGCAACCCACCGATCATCGTGGAACTGTTTTTTTTTAGCAGCAAAACCATGGATGAAGAAACTTTAGCAGTTACAAACCTGTAACCTCGACCCGTCTCAGCCCTTCACTATGGGATTATATCCCAGGATTTCTTTTTATTCTTTTTACCCAAAGAACAAAGAAGTCAGTGAAAGGTACCTGTTCCCCTTTCCATTCACTCCCTTTCGGTCCCCACTCTCTATTTGATTATCCGTATCACCAGGAAAGACCGGATCGGCTCCTGGAAGTCTTGACGGTTGATGATAGGCCCGCGATAGTCCCACTCCTATCTCCACAGAGCCTCCTAGTCCAATCAAAGGCGGATATCTGGGCCATGCAAATGACGACAAAAGGGTCTGTCAGTCTTGCCAAGGGTTTTTAAAGTGGGAACGCGCAAACTCGGTCACTCGACCAGCTTCCCTGAATCGTCTCGAGTCAGGGACTATATCTCTGCCTCAGGCAGGATATCCCAGACGATGTCCATGTCCTGCTTGACGTACAAAGTCTATCAAGATGCAATAGTGGTTACCACTGCATATATAGTTGTACAGGGTTAACTTTAACAGTCACAGCGGCAGAGAACTGTGGCTGATGCCAAGGCAAGCTTTCTGCATACTTTTTTCCGACGTCGGACATTTGCCATGAACGAATAGGCGATTTTGCGACCGGGGGGACACGTTCTGTCGGAATAACCAGTGCACGAGCTATCCAGCCACACGTGGTATCATATCTACTATATTATATTCTCCGTATAGAAGCAAATGTTGCACATAATGATCATTTAGATCTTGTTCACTCCGCTGGTTCCGAGCACGTGGGAGACGATGCCCCATGAATGGTCGAAAAATGGAAAGTGGGGGGGAAATGTTCACAGCCAACTGCTTCTAATTCCTGTTATATCCTTTTGCATATATAAGTCAGTCATAGGTAACATGACCACATAATGATCACCTTTTATGAAAGCCTTTTTGACATGATCGCCTTACTTGTCACTCTGCTATCGGGAACGCCCTCCCTGGCGTCCCGGGACAGCTTCTACCCTCCCCTCAACCATACCACCTTCATCACGAATTCGTCGCTCGGCACATATGGTGGCATTTACAGCGCACCGGGCGACCAGCCTAGTACTATCGGCGATGTATACAACTACTGTGCTATGCCCCATCCCCACGTAGACACGTACGCTCTGCCGCCCCCCGTCGCAAACAACTCTGTTTCCGCCAAGATACTGTACCTGGAGTACCTACAACGTCATCAACGTCGCACGCCATACAATCTCCTCCCGGGCGGCGAAGTAAGCTTGCATCCAATCCCACTCGCCAAGGTATATGCCTAACAACAACAGAATCAAGAATACAACTGCGACAGCATCCACCCGCACCTCTTCGCAGCTCCGGCAAACCCAGGAACCCCACCGGCAGCAGTCTACGGACAAGCGTATTCCGACTCGTCTAACCCCTTCCTGACCACATACGTGAAGGGAACATGTCAGTACCCTCAACTGACCATCGGCGGCCTCCTCGACGGCTACCAGCACGGTCGCGACCTCCGCGCCGTCTACGGCGACGAGCTAGGCCTCATCCCCGACTCTCCGACCGACCAGGTCTGGTTCCGCTCCAGCTCCGCAGCCCTAACTCAAGGGTCTGCGGGTGGCGTCCTGCGCGGTATCTTCCCCGACCACGAGGGACCCATCCCGCTCCACCAGCAGGCATCCGGGATCGACACCGTGAACCGAGGATTCCCCTGTTCGGCCAGAGACCGAGTCCTCTCCGCCATCCAATCAACCGCAGAATGGAACGAGCATCTCTCCGTCACCGAGCAACTGCGCACGCGTTTATCGACCATGTTCAACGCGACCTCTAGCTGGACGTCGACCTTCGACCACTTCGCCGATAACTTCCAGGCGCGACTGTGCAACGGGTACGCGCTTCCCTGTCGCGTAGAGGACAGGTCAGACTGCGTGAGCACAGAGCAAGCGAACGAGGTCTTCCGCGCCGGCGACTGGGAATGGAACTACTGGTGGCGGAGGAACGCGAACGCAACGCAGTACATCCAGCTCGTCGAGGGGCTGTTCCTCGGAGAGATTGTGCGCAAGCTGGAAGCCGTAGAACAGGGCACGTCGGACCTGGTATATAGCCATAACTTCGTGCATGACGGCGACATCGGTCCTATTCTGGGTGCGTTGGGAATCAAGGCGCTACGATGGCCGGGTATGGCGTCGAATATCGCTATTGAAATCTGGCATGTACTTCTCTTTCGTTCAAAAACAGGATACTGACTGAACAAGGCAAACTGCGACTACGGAATACTACGCCAGAGTCTTATATAGCGGATCCGCGATCGAAACCGTCCACGGCACGCTCGACTGGATCCCACTAACCCGGCTAATAGACATTCTGAAACCGTTCCTTCCTGATGATATAATCGCCATGTGTAACTAACACTACTTAATTAATGCAATGATGAGGGACTCAATCCGAGCAGCAATAACAGTAAACCCCATCCGAGCAACACTGCGGATGCCGTCCATGACAACAGACGGCATCAGAACAGGGCGACGAGCATCGATAACAGCCTATCTTCGTTAGTACCATACCACTACCGTATGATATTAAAAAATAAGACTTACGACTCTCATCGGCACCCAGAGTCAGCTGGTCTGTGCCGAGGGCGGGGGACTTGGCGCCTTGTTTAGAGGTAGTTCGCATCGCTGAGTTTATTAGCTTATATTGTTTAATCGTGGGAAAGAAAAGTACCGGTGTGCTGGTGGTACACTGCGTTTACTGTAGAGAGCGAAAGTAGAATGGTGGCTAGGGGTGCTAGTTTCATCGTGAGGTTAACTTCGCACTGGGCAGTAATGGATGGAATAAGGTAGATGGTTACACATTGCAATCTACAGGATATCATCGTCCGTTTATTAAGTATTAACCAAGTCAGATGCGATTGTCAGCTGGGATATAGGGTCATACGCGCTGGTTTGTCAGATGATTGGATGCCGAGACTCGACTCTTGGGGTTGCGGTGATCATGTGGGTTTGGGGATGTTATCAGTTTTCCTGGATTTGTAGAAAGTGTAGATCTCAATTTTAGTATCTATTCTAGTCTACTCTACTTCATACATACCCAGCGCCAATTCACAAAACAGTCAAAAGTTCTTATCAAATGAAGACATTCCAGTAAACAAAGCAGTCACTAACCCATGCCGGATCCCGATCGTCGTCGCACTCTCGGTGGTCTCGGTCGCAGTATATCGGCATACTTTTTAAGCGGTCGATGTTTCAAGAGAGACCGGATGGAGCGGAACTCGAGAAACCTCTGATCGCTCAGAACAGTTTGTCCTTGAGAGTTTTTCATGGAGAGATGCAGGTCACGCTTGGAAGGATGCTGATCCATGTCATGTTCCAATAACACCTTACAAGCATCGCGAGCGTTCGCGATTCGCTTCCTCTCCGCAACGTTGAAGCGGCGATAACGCACATTTTGAATGCCAGTCTTGCCAACTCGGAATAAATGGGGATTCCTATACTCAAGTTGGACCCACAGGGTATTCAGGAGGGCGTGGATTGGGGAGCCGGGGGTGGAATTGTTGCCTGCTTCTTTGGGGACTCCTCTCTCTAATAAAAGTTTCAGAAGCTCCAGGTCGATGGGCGGGTGCATAACCAGGTAGTGGAGGTAGTTGCATCCATCCCAGTCTCTGTAACTTAGAAGGTCCGTCCCGAGTTCGATGAGTTTGAATGCCATATTGGGTGAGTCATGGCGCAAAGCGTGGGCCAGAGGCGTTGCGCCGACGACGTCACGAACGTTGATTCTGTCAATGCACACGTTGGCCAGAAGATCCAGGATTCGCTCCCACTCCGGATTCTGCAACGCCGCGTGCCACGCTGTATCCTCGGTCACATACCGACAGGCATATCGGGCATTGACACCGTAGCTGACAGCGCGGTTGATAGTAGCGAATGGGAAGCGGGCGAAGAGGACGTAAACCGCGTGCGCGTGTATGGGAGGCAAGGGGAATACCTTAGTACGTGCGCCTTGGTTCAAGTCTTTGTACACATCCAGCAAACACTCGAACGCATAGACATTAAACTCGTCCACCGCATGCGCTAGCATATTGATGCCCTCTGGGCGAATATAGGGCCGGAGACGCAAAATATCCCCACTGCGCGGCAAAGACTCTCGAAGGGCGTCGAAACATTTATTTGCTTTGTAACTGATGGCCTGGGCAATACAGTGAAGTCCATTTTTCAAAAACGAATTGACCGGGAAAGAGATGGTGTAAGAATGTGACTCGATGACTTCATTCTTGACTGTTCTTGCAGGTGGCAATGATTCGTTCATGGCCCCGAACGTCCACCCTTCCAGTAGGATACGTAGCCGCCCGATATCATCGCGCTCTAGGATGACATTTGGCTCGCTTGTGTCGTCTACGGGATATTCATTGCTGATTCTCCAGCGATTCCATGCACATTCATCTGTGAAGATATACCAGTCATTGGACGCGAATATGCGGATAATTTGCCGTGTGGCACAACGCTGGAACGTTTTATTAGCGCACTCAGCTATGATAAACAACTTCTCGCGATCTTCGTCTTCTGTCAGATATTCGAATGCCATATGTATTAAGTCATAGGGGAGCTCTTTCCAGAAGGTTCGGTACTCTAATCGGAATGGGTCGACATCTGGGAAGGGACCCTGACGCGGATCATCAGACTTGGGTTTAGGCGATGATGACATATCGATGCGCTATTAGCAGAAGCATCTTACTGTATAGACTTGGAAAGTCCATCTTGGTCATCTTCTTCATTATATATCGCTATCGCTCATCGTTGCAGCGGTTGAGTCTTTCATTCAAGCATTTGCTCTTCCACGTTTGATACTGAACATGCGTTGCCTTTTGTGTGCGCAGTATACAAAGGGGAAGTCGACCGTTTAAAGATGTAATAACGGCGAACAAAGCTGTTTGTTCATGCTAGATATTGGCAAAGAAGAGCTCGTTGCCAGGCTCTAAGACAAAGACAATTAAGCTTACAACGCTATTTGTAGTTATGGAATGTGAACGGGGTAAAGGAGGCCTTTGTTCATAAGTCATCACATTGGTCATTGTCTCGTAAATGAGGTACAGAAGGGAATAAATACTAATTAAACTAACACCACACAAGTTGAAAGAAGCACAATGAGAACTCAAGGAAAAATGAAAAGATGAAAGACAACTGAGTGATCAGCCATTGCCTTATGACCTCCAAGCACACCGACAAGTAGGACAGTTTGCTGGGCGTGGATAGTCTTCGTTTTGCTGACACTGTGAAATCCATTCATCCATGCACGCTTTATGATAATTGTGTCCGCATTGAGCCTTACACCACACCAACTCCTCACTAGTAGACCTGCCATTGGTGTCTCTTTCTGTTGATTGTTCTCTTTGTCCCTCACGTTGCGTTTGATGATTGTCGTCATTCTGGCTTCTAGATTCTTCGTCACGAGCAGTTGACTGGTCTGGTCCCTGCAGCGGCATCGTACAGATACTACACTCTCCTTCAATGCGGCGTCGGACAGCCGAAGGCTGAATATGTGGAGTGGGGGTACTTGGGCTCGATGCCCGGTCGGTTGGCCGACTTCTTTCAGCACTTGGTGTGGAAGGTGTCGAGCCATTGGTAAGAGGATCATTTCGAGCCTGCTCATGGGTCGTCGTTGCAGACGCGCTCCGTCCCTGTCCAGTCGTGGGACTTCGGAAAACCATCCTCGGCGGACTTGCAGGGACTGCAGTCGCCTCAACCAGGGTAGGGTTGGTAGTGATTTCACGCGAGATAACGCGACGTCCGGGTGGTGTTGGAGTCGCATCGCGCTCGCGCTCGGCTCTCCGAAGGTCTGCAGCCAGCTCGTCTATCTTCTGGTGCAATCCAGCGATGTACACTTCACGAACGAAATCATCTTCTTCGGCCCTTTGGGCCGGTCTCGGGGATGGCTGAGAGCTACGTAAACGCCTGCGCCAGATTGTCGTCAGGTCGTCGGCTTGATATCGGTGAAATCGTCTGCACAGCACGAGTGGTGCCAAGGCGTCCAGGAGATCATCTACGTCAATTCCTGCACGGAACCGATCATTCGCTTGACCAAGGAGGTTGCAGGCAGTACGACGATCGGCGGCATTTGTTCGACACTTGCATCGACGTCCTTGCGACGGAGCATAGCCGGCACAAAAAGCCTCTTCTTCGGGATAGAGCCCTATGACATCACATAAATGGGATTGACGGGGGGTAAAGGATGGTGATCGCAGATATGCGATGTTTGAATGTAGAGTGGACATGATCGATTGAGGTAAGTAAATCGAGAATCAAGAAATAGTCGATATTGTTCGGCAGATGAGTGTTGTTGGAATTCAACAACCACTTTCGAGCGAATATCTATCAGCTTATAACTTCTTCCCAAAGCCAGTATAATTGATCGACAATGGCACTATCTACAAGCTCCGCCACGAAGACGGTTCGGAAGCATCGTGGCTGAGTATGGGTTAAAGGGAAGCGATACTACGCTACAAGGGTCTGTTCGCTCAGATCGGCATAATTGGTAGATGATCGCATATTGAGGGGAAATCGCGTCCACGTCCCGACGGCACGATCCTAAAGCTAAAACTAGGTTTTGCATTATGATAGGCTCTCTGCATCCACCGTCCATGGGTATGTATGAAGGCGGCAGCGTGTTGATTCTCATTGGCTTTGCGGCATATACTAATGCACTTGCGGCAATCGAGGTGTGCCTTAAATAGCAATCCCCTCTGTTATCACAAGGAACATGTGGCTGATTTTCTCCCTAGCGACTTTCTGAGGCACTTTCTGTCGCACTAGACATGTTCTACGTCATTATCTAGGCTACCTCGATTTGAAGGCAGTGTCTGGATCGTGTAAGTAAGATAGCCTTGTGGGACGATGTCAACTGCGCCCACATTCATTATCAATCTCTCCATATGATAAGATTTACAGATGGCATTTAAGCGAGTTAATCGATCGAACCGTGATATAATTGATAAATATGGACTGTCCGACTTTGAATGCGTTTGCTTACCTTTCCCAACAATAGATACAACCCTAATGGGAATGACACCCTGACAGATATCCACGTCAAAACTGATCAAAAGCATCCTGTAGGTCATCCTACCCTGAGATGCAAATGTAACATGGTCAATCTCACCAGTTTAGGAAGGTCAATTCAACAAAAGTAACCCAGGTTCAGAGGCCATGCCGCAATGTCCTCGCAGATTGCATTAGGCTGAAACTCGCTATACTGACCAGATGATAAGAAAAAACCAGAACATTTACGTATAGCCAATCGTTCACACGCCAAGCACAAGGCTCTGGTAGACCACATTTCTATCTCTCCAACCAACTTTCGGGACAACGTTAAGACATACTCTGGATTTGACTACTCGAGCACAGACCCATACTCCAGTGTACGATATCATGGCGCTGGAGGCAATTGTCAGTCTCCAATAGCATGAAGTGCCCCGAGACAACCATCTGACTTCAGCCGTATCCTTCAGGTGATTGTCTTGAAATGATACTTTGCAAGGCTGGGGAGAACTAATACAGTTCATGACCGCATGAGCACCTCGGAGCATGAACCAGAGTTACTTCCTATTACTGAGCACCTGCTGCTTTTTTTTAATGTGAAACAACCTAAATTGATAATAGGTGAGTACACCATAAACTGGAAGTATGTGCATTCATGATACGACTGCCAGTTTCCAATCAATGGTCATGTTCGATGGCACATCATGCAAAGGGGTTTTAGATAGACAACATACCGGTAAAGGCCATATCTCATCGTTTTTTACATCTCTTAGAGATAATTACTGATACTGAAGCTACATAGTTACAAAGAATACTGTGAAGATTATTGAGCATAAAATGATTTTATTCCAGCTATACAAAATCAGAGAGTGAGTCCAGTCCAGCATCATCCAGCACATAAATTAATAACATGTAAAGTCCCCTTAGGAGAAGAGATTGAGTGGAAGCCCTTTGAGAAAGGCCCTCCTATATCTGGTGACCAGTTTACTGAGCACCGGCACCGGCACCGGCACCAGCGTTGGCTCCGAGACCAGCGTTGGCTCCAAGGTCAGCATTGGCTCCGAGGCCAGCGTTGGCGCCGAGGCCAGCGTTCGCACCAAGGCCAGCGTTAGCACCAAGGCCAGCATTGGCACCCAGTCCGGCATTGGCTCCAAGACCAGCGTTAGCACCGAGACCAGCGTTGGCTCCGAGACCAGCATTCGCTCCGAGACCAGCATTGGCTCCAAGTCCAGCGTTAGCCCCAAGGCCGGCATCAGCGCCGAGGCCAGCATTTCCACCAGCGTTGGCTCCGAGACCTGCGTCCGCTCCGAGTCCAGCATTGGCACCCAGACCGGCGTTGGCACCAAGGCCAGCATCCGCTCCAAGGCCAGCGCTGCCATTTCCACCAACACCGGCATCAAGACCGGCATCAGCACCGAGACCAGCGTTTGCACCCAGACCAGCGTTGGCTCCGAGTCCAGCGTTTCCACCAACATCGGCACCGAGGTCAGCATTTCCACCAGCGTTGGCTCCAAGTCCTGCGTCTGCTCCGAGGCCAGCGCTAGCATTGCCACCAGCACCCAGACCAGCGTCGGCTCCAAGGCCAGCATCAGCGCCAAGTCCAGCGTCGGCACCCAGGCCAGCATTTCCACCAACATCAGCACCGAGGTCAGCGTTGCCGCCAGCACCCAAACCGGCATCAGCACCAAGACCAGCGTCGGCACCGAGACCAGCATTTCCGCCAACATCAGCGCCAAGGTCGGCGTTGCCACCAGCGTTGGCTCCAAGGCCAGCGTCGGCTCCCAGACCAGCGCTTCCACCAACATCAGCGCCAGCGTCACCACCGGCGCTACCAGAGGCACCGATACCAGCATCACCGCTGGCTCCGGCATCACCGCCAACATCAGCTCCTCCGCTCACATCACCGCTGGCTCCGGCATCGCCGCCAGCGCTACCAGAGGCACCAATACCAGCATCACCGCTGGCACCACCGCTGACGTCTCCGCTAGCTCCAGCATCACCGCCAACATCGGCTCCTCCACTGGCGCCACCGGCAGCTCCGGCGTCACCGCTGGCTCCAGCATCTCCGCCAGCACTACCAGAGGCACCGACACCAGCATCACCGCTGGCGCCGCCGCTGACATCTCCACTAGCTCCGGCGTCTCCACCAACATCAGCTCCTCCGCTGGCACCGCCGGCGGCTCCAGCATCACCACCAGCACTGAGGCCTCCGCTAGCATCGCCACTGGCGCCGGCATCACCGCTGCCACTGGCACCTAGGCCAGCGTTACCGCCAGCGCCCAAGTTTCCACTGCCACCGAAGTTACCGTTGAGGCTGGCACTTCCACTAGCACTTCCGCTGGCGCTTCCGCTCACACTGCCGCTAACACCGCCGTTGACGGTGGAACTGGGGCCGGATCCGTAGCTGACGCTGACGCTGCTGCCGCTGGAGGTGCACTTCTCGCAGAAGCTAGTCGAAAAGCTGGCAACAGCGCTGCTGGTAGGAGTGCCGGTGCTGCAAAGCTCGCAGTGCTTTCCGCCCAACTGGCCGGAGTTGCCGTTGTGTTCGATCCATTCGAGGACGGGGCCGAGAGTACGGGCCTCTAACTGGCCGCGATCTTGTTCCTTGGGAGGGTGGGAGTCGGGAGTGAGGACCCTTCCGGGGACATTCTGCAAAGTATGATTCTTAGGTGTCACAGACACCGGGACCGCCAGGGTCGTAGTAGCGCCGACAAGGGCGAGGGTATAAAGAGCGTAACGCATATTGGAAAAGAAAATGGAAAATGAAGACAAAAAACAACACAAAGAACGAGAGAAAAACTGGATTTTGGTTTTTCAAAGAATGATTTTTTGCTGGATTGCTGGCTGGATGGAGAGATCAAGAAGGGGAGGTTGTTAGCACCCTTATATAGATGTGAGTTGACCCTTTCCCGTGCGATCAAGGTTCTATGTCGTGCTGCATGGGTCCATGGTCTCCCCCGTCCCTGGCTACCCATGAAACGATCCTTTCCATGGGATGGTCTTGATCAAGTGTAGATCTCCGTTTCACGGGACGACAGCCTCACCCAGTGAACCCCATTGTTGAAACGACCGGGCCGAAAGGGACTAGTCGAGTCGGATTTTTGGGACGTGCTACAGCTCGGTTTCTAGAAGCACAAGGCAATGTGCACCTTGAAGATCTCTATTTACCAACAGCCTATATCGCATTCTATATGCTGATCATCTATTATCTATGGCATTGTTTATTCCTCACCCAAGCATATCGCGCATGCTTTCACCAAACATTCAGGAAATCCTAGATAATACATGGGCATCACCCCACAGAGTCCCTACAGCCCATTAGTCCAGGGTCACTATTCAGGGACAAGGGTCCCCTGGAATTGGGACATCAATCATGACCCTTAATCTCTATCCGTCAACCCCATCTGCACACAGCAACGAGTAAATTTAGAAACCAATGGATACCATATTCGAGCCCGGTCACGGATACAAGGTTCTCAGTGTGGAGCAATATAGGGCTAACAAGGAACCACCAGTGATCTGAGACGGTCTAGCAGAATCTTCGTTCTGCGGTGGGCTGCTTCTCAGCCGGGGATTTTTCCCTAAGTAGTCATCGGGGCCCGGGATAGCCGGATCTTTACGGGCTAGATCAGGGGAGTTTGACATTGATTTTCCGGAGAATACACTGTTCAGAAATAGCCCGAGCGTGAACTCAATTATGGGATCTGTCCCTGGTTCCGAAGATGTGGGCGGTCAAAATACTTTTCAGAGTCTGTACTCATCAACGGTCCTTGCACGCAATCTAGACTTTCTGTTTCCTTAGGATCGACACATCCGATGATTTACCTGGGCCAGACTAGCTGCGGATCTATTGGTCATTCCTTTGGTTCATATTGAACGTACCATGCAGTACTGGCAATCATCAGCACAAAGCCCAAGGAGTAAGAATTGGGGATCACTTACATGGCAAACACAAACCACGCATAATATTCTAATGACCACGAATCATGCACAACAACTGGAGGGAAAACAAGCCGCACCGTCGAAACGAACTAAGTCCACGTTGAGACCAAAAGCCAGAACCATGATCGTCGCCCCTGGTCTCCTTTTCCCAAAGCGTCAGGGAACCGAAGACTCAAAAGTTGAAACCACACTATAAAATCCACTAAGAGGCACTAGAGCTGATCCGGAGCGAAAACGAACCTATCATTTGGTCACAAGGGCGTTCATCGTCCGCCGAACCTCGGGAAGTGGATCAGTCCCAGATATCCGAACTTTTGAGCTGAATAGTGAGCAATCAACCGATTACTAGTAACGATGCCGAGCCCTACTTACCTCGAGATTGTCGTGTTCGAGTCAAACAGAAGCCTTTCTGTAAGACGAGAAAACATATCATCTACAAGAGACAGCGATGGCTTAGTCGTGCGACGATTGTGGAGGACAACTAGGGCAAAGGGGTTCAACTACGGGCCCACTGAATAGGGTTTGAGACTAGGTGGATGAACCATGAGGAAAACCGAAGTTGACCCGGCTCCCAGCGTTTGAGTTGACTTCTATTTTCGTATCATTCAACGTGAGGGTTTTTCTTCCGAGAAGAGACTGAATCGCATTGAGTTGTCAAGATACTCTTTTTGAGTCCTAATCTAAATGAAATGAGGAGCGTCCTCTCATTAAACTATGTTCAGGTCACTTGATAGACCATAGTACGGACGACTCCTTTTCTCTCCAGGCTAATGCAATAATGAGATCTCAAAAACTGTCCGTCTATACCAGATGTGATTCATAACTCACGGGCCAATGCATGATTCACTATGAGGTGACTGACTCACCAATCACCTTCGATAGACTGGCTCACTATTGTTAACGGAGCAATAGTCTTTGCTGATATTTTCCCGTCGCGAGCCGATTTGTCGATCAGCTATACTGAATCCTCAGTCAATGTGGGATTGGAAAAGTCCAGTCTCGAACCCATCGCAAGCATTTCCTTTCCAAGATAAGTGTCAACTTGCTCTACTGTACCTTACAATCCCAATTATTCGAGCCGTACCAGGTACCTCTTCAAGCCCTAAGCCAAACCCAATACGATACAACATTTTCAAGCAAAGAGTATATAAGAGACCAAGTCACCCCTAAATCTCACAGCAATTAAACGCAAATCCCAACAGAAAAGTAAATTACGATCATGATCCTCGCAGTCTAACAACCCTAAACGCACATCAGCCGACTCCTCCACTCCATACCGCTCAGACTCTCGCCTGAACCCTGCTTCCCTCTGTTGCCCAAAGCGGGCCATACTGTCCCGTGTACAATGACAAAGTCATATGTTCCAGACCCCGTGGATCATCGTTCTTGGCCAGGATTCGTCGATCCTATATCTGCATGAAACTAGCCCGCTTGTCTGTTGTGGGACCTTGAAACAGTTACTGTCTGCGAACGGCCGAGTTCAATGGGGTGAGTGGATTGTTTTCTTCCAATTGACTGCCTTATTATAGTCTTCGGTGGAGTGCAAGTGGTGGGCTTCTGGCCGTGCGTAGAAGGGTTTATGCTAAAGGCTTTTATGGCGTGATGTTGTTTTATGCGGGATTATTCTTGGATGTGCTGTGTATACTTGGTGTATGTTCGCTCTTAGTTGTAGATTTTATGCGTATGATGAGATGGATGTTGTTTGATAGCACTTATCTTTTCTATAGGTACTTATTACATATGTTTGAGACCACAAGCTGAGTATATGTTTAGTAAACTATAGTCTATGTCTCTTAAAACTCTATTCTAGACTGCTGCAAATATATACATTTCGTAGATGCGTGTGAGTGCGTTATAGCACATACATACGTACATTCCAGGATCTTCAAGTACTCATTTCCATTTCAAGTTTCTATGTTCCCAATACTTCTTGTACATATGGCAATCCTGTAGACAGGCTAGGTATACATCACTCGGAATCAGAGGTATACACAAGCCAATGTCGATATTGAGCATGAATATATATATCTACCGTGCATCCAGGTGATCCGCACTTATCTTCAATCCCTCAACACATAAAACGATACTACGTTTCCAGACAAATCATTGTATCCAAGAACCTGGTTTCAGGTCAAGCTTGAATACACAATCAACACTTTTAATTTCCAGCTTATCCAATTTAAGAAAGAACAGGAAGCCCAGCCCGTGCACGAGCACACCCTACCCTCTTCTTCCACTGCGCAAACGGCGGCAACCACCTCGTCTGCCGCCATGAATCCCCATGCACATCTCCCAGGCTCGTGTAGTTCAAGTCTTTCAATCGGCGATCGAGATGATACTCCTTCAACACCTCCCCGTCAATGCAGACCCTAATACTCCCCACATACTCGTACAGCATGGCGCCGTACAAGGCCATGTCACTATCCATCCCTAGAAGGTAGCCAATATACTCGTTAATCAGCCGCGCCAACCAGTCCGGTCGCATAAGCAGGAACAAGACGCCTTCGTATCGCCCCGCGGGCTCGGTATCGCTATTACTCCCCTCCATCCAGGTCCAAATCGACATGTCTGGCGGCGCGACCTTGTACTTCTGCGGGCACGAGACACAGTTCAGGGTGAGTCGGTTAATGGTGAATGGCATGCGCTTGAGTCGGGGCCGGGGCTCAGGCTGTCGATGTTCGGCGAGAGGGCCGACTTCCAGGAACCGCTCGAGAAGGTAATAGAAGCTCCAGAGAATAAGAGGCGGAGAGCCTTCCTCGCCAGGATAGAACCGATGCTGTCGGCCATTCAACGTAAGACTGTTTCCCACGATTCTAATTGTCGCCGTGAGATCTTCGATCTGCCGACATGGCGCCGGAAGGGATATCCACGTAGGCAATAGGTACGTCTCGCCGAGCAGCATGACATCGAGCGCGCAAGACCGGGGTAAGCGATCGAGTCGCCATCTCGTCATCTGCGATATGCGGCGATTGACGAGGAGAAGCGCCAAGGGATTGGAAAACCATCGCTTATGGCGGCGTTCCTGTCCCTTCCAGTACTTGACGTGCTTCGGGCCGAATGCATTCTGCGTCAGACAGTCGTGACTGTCGCGGTACCAGGAAACGTGGTACTCGTAGGGAGGCTCAGGACATGGTCGCGGGGTGTCCTCGTAGATCAGTACCAGGTGGATTATGTGGTTGATAAGCTCGCTGGGCAGATCCAGAAGCGAAGCCGGCATCCTGCGCGACGTCGACCGTTTCAGTGTCTGGGTAGAGCTGACGATCGATGCAATGGCGCATTTTTTGAAGATGGTGTGGGTCACGGAATCAAGAAGTGATGTGTGTTGTACTCGGCGCTAAAATCTGTCAGCTTCGTTTGATTCGTGCGCAAGGCTGAGCATCTCACGACGTTGCTTATCCTTTCCGCATATGGCATTTACGAGGCTTGTCTGCATGTTGTTAAAAGATGAGTTTGTACTTTACTATCTTGTGTCCACGGGATTTTGAAGAAATGTGAAAGTTGGCGAGACAAATTTATACACTTATGTGTTTTTCTTTTTCTCGTCTCTAATTCGAATCGTTTTTCTCTAGCACTATGTGAAAATTCTTATATTCTATCCAGCAGTTCTGTGCTACAGAAATCAGCAATCTTCTAAATTAATCTAAATGACTATAACAATGGACATAAGCATACCATTGCCCATCACATCAGACAGTCTTCACTGCTGATAGGCCTTCATCCTGTTATTTGGTGATTTTAGGCCCCCAGGTCTATATACGACATTCTCCGCCTGAAACTGGATCTAGGTCTCGCTTTCGATGAAATCGTCCAAGGACAAAAGTAGAGCTTTCAACCTCAGTCCTTCCATATTCTGTCTTGCCTCAGGATACTGATATACGTTCCTGGATATATGCAACTGCCCTCGTTGCGATCCATGCCGTTGAAGCATAGGTTTCCAGTCCAGGGGCGTAAACTCTTCTGCGAATAGCTCGCGGTTTTCTGTGGTGGTATTCTGGACAGTGCCATTTTCGAGATACGTGCATCAAGAACTTTAGGACGGTGATAAAAATCTGGTCGCGTAGGGTTACTGAATATACGAGAGTAGGCGATATATACCGTTATAACGATGAGTGACAGTTTATAGACAAAATTCCCGCTTGCCCCCGTTATCGAGGTATGTCTGTATTCTGTTAATGACTTTCTCCTCAAAGCATCAACTAAATTATGTGGAAAAATTGAACTGAAGCAGAACTCTCATCCTTGAATGCTGGAGAATCAAATGCCAGCTAATCACTCCACAACTGACGGTCGCATCTGCAAATCCTTGAGTGAAAACACCATTCAAAAGACCATTGACCAAATTCAACCTGTGCCTAAACATGAATGCCTCAATTAATCCGCATCTTCAATCTGGTTCTTTCGTACTTCGGCTACAGATTCCCTCTGCCAGCAACTACGCTAGTGACGAGGCTGTGATCCACTTTCTCAACCAGCCCAAATCTCACCGTAGCTTTTGCCCTGCAAACTTGTCGAGGACATTCTTGGAGAAATTTCCATAATCAAAGAACAATGGCTCACCGATGACTATAATCGAAAACCCTCTCACAAAACCATTCAAAGAAATGATAAAATGTTCCTGATCCAAAGGTATACAGTCACCGGGGATGAATAACCCTAAACGGTTGTCCGATGCCCTCAACCAATAACAAACCAAACCAGCTGCATATACGATCGAACAAAAGTGGAGTATTAACTTCAATCACCAAATAGCAATGTAAAATAAGGTCGACTGGGATCTTAGCTTGAATATATTTGCATAAAGAAAAGAAAATAATAAACCCCCCGCACCCAAGATTCAATGCTGAAGCTGAATGGAAAGAAACCCCTCACACATCTTCCCCCTCACGTCTCTATCAAGGAATCGGGAAAAATGCCAATTCTTATCCACTTTCCCTTTTGCTTCTCCGCATCCAGATTATTTCATCGTTTCCGAGCACGATGAGCTCATTTTCTTCCATCGATTCTCTGTTTAACTCCTTGATTGCACATTTGTCCGCCCTTCCTAGCTCATCCTGTTGTGATCCGGTAGATTTGAGTATGGCGAGCACTGTTGGACAGGTAATCTCGCCCCTCGGTTTCTTGTTTGCAATATTCAGCTAACATGCCATAGACTATTACTTGCAAGGTACGATATCCCATCTACTAACAAGAAAGGCTCTGACCGATTTCCAGGCCGCGATTGCCTGGGCCGCAGCCGAGCCTCTCTCGGTAGAAGATGTGCAGGTTGCACCTCCGAAGGCTCACGAAGTCCGCATTAAAATCCTCCACACAGGCGTCTGCCATACTGGTAAATTCTCAAACCATCGGCTATACTAGATCCCATACCTAACCTCAACAGATGCATACACACTCTCCGGAAAAGACCCCGAGGGCGCATTCCCCGTCATCCTCGGGCACGAAGGCGCAGGCGTAGTCGAGTCGATCGGAGAAGGAGTCACAAACGTCAAACCGGGCGACTACGTCGTCGCTCTCTAGTACGCACCGTCTCTCTCCAAACATATCCACATATCTAACAAACAACCAGCACACCGGAATGCGGCGAGTGCAAGTTCTGCCGATCGGGCAAGACCAACCTCTGCGGTAAAATCCGCGCCACGCAAGGTCGCGGCGTCATGCCCGACGGCACCACACGGTTCAAAGCCCGCGGCAAAGATCTCTTGCATTTCATGGGCACTTCTACCTTTTCCGAGTACACTGTCGTCGCGGATATCTCCGTGGTAACCGTCACACCGAACTGTCCTACCGACCGGTCCTGTCTTCTGGGCTGCGGCATCACAACCGGATACGGTGCTGCTACGGTCAGTGCCGATATCAGAGAAGGAGCGAACGTGGCCGTCTTCGGCGCCGGGTGCGTCGGCTTGTCGATTGTTCAAGGCGCGGTTAAGCAGAAAGCCGGGAAGATTATCGTGGTGGACATCAACGATCGGAAGAAAGACTGGGCGTTTAAATTCGGAGCTACACACTTCCTCAACCCGGCGAACCTCCGGAAGCCCGTCCAGGATGAGCTCATCGAGATGACGGATGGCGGCTGCGATTATACCTTCGACTGCACGGGCAATGTCAGCGTCATGCGGGCTGCGCTCGAAGCGTGCCATAAGGGATGGGGGGAGAGTATCGTGATCGGGGTTGCGGCTGCCGGTCAAGAGATTACTACCAGACGTAAGTTGGCTTATCAAGCGATGGTACTGTATGTTCAATACTAATGGAAACAGCTTTCCAATTGGTGACCGGTCGCGTCTGGAGAGGATGCGCATTCGGAGGCGTCAAGGGCCGCTCCCAGCTCCCCGGCTTGGTGAATGATTATCTGCGCGGGGACTTGAAGATTGACGAGTTCATCACTCATCGCGAGACCCTGGCGAATATCAATGATGCATTCGAGTTGATGAAACAGGGCGATTGTATTCGGTGCGTTGTGGATACTGTTGTTTCGTAGATGTCAAAAGCGTGGAGTTGGGGAGTGTGTATATAGCGACTGTTACGTGGTAGTTTCATAAAACTAGCAACTTGAAGTTTGTGCTTAAATAGTCTAAGAATACACATTTAGCTACTTGAATTGATCGAACGGGAATATATTGATTGCTACAATAGGCCTTTGGTCAATTAATCATATCTACTTCCAAGAACAGTTATACAGAGATAGCGAGACTGTTCAAGAACCCCAGTATGATCAATTATCAACAGAATGCCAATTGACAACCTCACAATTCAAAGCACTAAATACTTCGGAGTACACAACCGACAAGAAAAAAAAAATCTAGAATTCCAAGCCCCAATAGTGGAGAAACAGTGGAGTAAAGAATCTGGCCAGCACGCAATTTCTCCGCCAATGCTCGGGAAAGCATCACCATTTTAAGTATACGAACCCCACCAGCATCTTATCACTTTTCCGCGGGGGAAGAAACAAAGAGAAACCCCTCAAAATGACTAAATGGTTCCCATTGGAGCTGGGTCTCCTCATGAGGGGTTATACTGCAAGTCAGTGAAATTAATACTACGCAGCTTAGTTATAAGAGAGATCCCTCCTACTGGAAATAATAAGTACCTTGTGAGAATCAAACCTACTCAGACCAAATTTAACGAATCAACCATTTCCATCCTTATTATTTAAATCAATCCGAATAATAAAATGTCTTTCTCTCTCCACCCCGCCGTCGACAACGGCCTCACAAAAGGCGACGCCAACTTCCCCGGCGGAAACCTCTACTGTCTCTGCCCCCAGAACAAAGTCACCGTCACGCTAAGCAGCAACGTCGCCCACAACCACGCCTGCGGCTGCTCCAAGTGCTGGAAGCCCTCGGGCGCGCTCTTCTCCGTCGTCGGCGTCATCCCCAAAGACAACCTCTCCGTCACCGCCAACGCCGACAAGCTGCACATCATCGACCCGGAGGCCGCCATCCAGCGCCACGCCTGCAAGCAGTGCGGCACACACTTGTTCGGACGCATCGAGAAGGACCACCCCTTCAAGGGCCTCGACTTCGTGCACGTCGAGCTATCCGACAAGAAGGGCTGGCAGGAACCCCAGTTCGCGGGCTTCGTCTCGTCGATTATCGAGCAGGGCTTCAGCCCTAACCAGATGGATGCCGTCCGGGGCAAGTTCAAGTCCGTCGGTTTGGAGACCTACGATGCGCTCTCGCCTCCTCTTATGGACTTGATTGCTACTTTCACGGCGAAGAAGAGCGGAAAGTTGTCGGCTAACCTTTAAGTTGGTTGAGTGGGTTTTTGAGTTGATTTTGGATTGATTGTTTTTGAGAGACCCTGGGCATGCTGTTTGCTTTTTCTAATGAGATGTCGTGTATACATGTGGGAGACGGTTTGAGTATGGTTTGGTCGAGCGTGGTGTTGGTTGCATGTATGTATATTGAGTGACGGTAGCTGAATCAATGACTGGTTCATTGTCAACTTTCTGATGGTAGTCCAGCACCGGATTGAAAGCGAGAGACCTGTAGGATGTAATATCACGTGTATTTGCAGCCCCCAATATCAGTAAATTATTCATTCACATCTACTACCGTTATTACCTGTACACTTATCCTGCAGAATAGGACTAGATTAGAGCCGGTTCTGGCTCAGTGATTGATCACAGAACGTGGAGCAAGGCAGAAATGAATGTTACCAATGTACACTGTAGGTCTGGACAGAAACGAGTTTAAAATTGGCCTAATCCCATCTGTTAATGTTCTTCTGACGTGTCTTAACCCTTTTTCACTATCGGATGGCTACGCAGCGCAGGTTTTAGTGAAGATAGGTCAGATTCAGAGAACGAAAAAGGCCTGTTTTCCTATTCCGGTGGGCTCTGACTCCCCTGAGGCCATATTCGTCGATTTTGAATAACAAAGAAATTTGATTTAAAGAAACAGCGCTAGGTCTAAGACATGTCGGCCAATACTAGCGAATACTAGGATTTTCGGAGTAGAATTTTCGTCAAAGTCAATTCAATTGAGGAACAGTAAAAGCGAGCCTCGTCCAGTCTCGTTCCAATTAGTCTTACTTTCAATCAACTGTGTTAGCATCTACATCTAGGACATTTGGAACTGGAAGACTGTATTCCCGAAACTAGGTAACCAAGCTAAAATACTCTCTCAGCTAGATTTTTCACAAAGTTCCACATGCTGTCTACTACCAACTTCAAGTTGAAGGCATATATATCTTTTCCTTCTGGATTAGTCATCATAAGCGCTGCAACAGCTCAGCCCCTTGATAAGTTACTCCCACCTCCTCATTTTGTATAGTACACAGAGCTATGTTCTTCCACAGCCATATAGCCAGCAGATCTCTCCAAACACCCTAACAATCATGTTCCGAAGAACACCGACACTCATGGCTCAGGCTGGCAACGACCATGTTGGCGCCACTGGGTCTGTTTATCAGTTCAAAGGTAATATCCAGGAAAGGCCATACACGGGTCGCGTGTGGTTGGCAATGTCCGATACCATAGATATTCACCTTGCCGCACAAGCCATCCTGCTAACGGTCTCTAGGTCCGGGCAAGAGAAATTCATCCGCAAGGACATTCCTCGCAGCATCTTCGACAATTTCAACGAGAATATAAAACCGCGTTTGCACCACAGTCCGCATATTCGAATGCCATGCGACACCGTACCGGGCCAGCGGATTTTCGTGTACAGGTACATGACGGACGACTTTTTAAGTCTTGTCAAGAGAGGCATCTCGATCCGAGCCCGGAAGCAGATTCTTAAATCAAGTTTGCTGGGTATTGCTGAACTGCACGAGCAGCAAATTGTCCATCTCGGTAATATCCAACCAACCTGTGATCCCCCGAGTCCACTGAGCTGCAGGCACTAACCCAGACTCAGATATCAAGCCAGACAACATCCTGGTCAACTGTCAATATGGAGAAAAGGAAACAATCGTCAAAAATGCTCAGATCACCGATCTTGAGAATGCCGCCTATCTCCCCACCGGTAGGTGTATCAAGGGTATGCTTGCTGGCAATGACAACTGGCGCAGTCCGGAAGCATACTTTAGGGGCGAGCTCAATAAGCCTACGGATATATTCACCTTTGGGAATAGTAGTGAGTATTTCCTATCTGATTTGTAAATTAGTTTCTAACAATGCGTCAGTGCTTGTATGCTTTTCTCGGTCGTGTCATTTTCGGCCCAGATGATGATTTCCGATTACATCAAGCACAGGGTGCATTGCCCGCTTTGATACGCCTACAGCATCAAGTCTCGTACTTTGGTGATCGTGATGGGGTCGACGGTCTGTTGAAACATATCAGCGATGATGATACCAGCTGCCAGGTCCTGGAAATACTATGGGACAAAAGGACAGAGGAGCACATACCGTACAAGCCTTTTACCGAGTGGCCAGAGGCTATCGATTCCGTCTTCACGGATCTCATCCAAAGGCTCATGAGCCTGGACCCTGCGAAACGACCTACTGCCAGCGAAGTATTAGACCACCCGTGGTTTGCGGGCGTTTGAAGCCATGTGGAATATAAGACAAAATTTCCTGGAAACGTGATCACCATCTAACAAATATTCCCTGGCAAAAGCTCTGCTGTGAATTCTCAGCGATCTATAGCGGCTAAGCATTTTGGTGCGTGTCCTAGGGCTTCATTTGATGTGCCCGGAGCACTCCGAAAGCATTCCCTGAATGCGCCCTCGTAAAAGCGGCATGTCAGTTATACACTACTAAACAAAGAATGTATCAAACAGAGGAATTCCCACTGTCCTACAGCCGTAAAACCCATTCACTCGTCCCATAATGTGTAACCCATTGCGTAAGCCCAACTAGAAGCTTCCATGTCACAATCACCCCCTAAAGGGGCGGAACTTGTAAGAAATGCACAATGACTCCACAGTATCAGAAGTCCAGTTCAGGTCTAGAGCTCTATCTACTGGATGATCTGCCTACGTAGTCACCACAACCTAGCATATACGGTGTCACAGCACAGCCTCTTTCAGATTCCCCTGTTCACCATGTAAACCTCTTTTCGTTTGTCTATTGAATCAATGTAGTACAACGGCACAGTTCATCCAGTGAGGAATGCAGGGGGAAGTCTAGCTGGACATGTATGTGCTACGGGCGCTACACAAGCAATCCATCTGCCCAATACAAGCGTTGACCATTCCTCCTTTATAGTAGCATATATCACAGAGTTCAAACACCCTATAACACCTCATTCTCCAATCCAGTTCCTTAACCAAGCCTGTACCACCTCTAAATGTATCCCACTGAAACATCTCAGACAACCCCGTTTGCAGCCCTAATTACCTATAGCGTACAGTCATGGTGATATTACCTCAAATCTTTCACCTTTCGTCCCACGTAACACGGGACAATGAATCAAGCACACCTTCCCAGGCATCCTCTCAATGGACTGCCGAAAGTTCCAGCTGTCGTTGATGACCATCGTGAGTAGCAGTTGCCGGTCATGGCTCAAGGAGGTCATCGTAGGGCCCTACGTCCCTCAGCCAGGCAAAGGGTGTTCTTCCGCCGCTGGACGGCGCGAATGTGCTACATACTCCCTTCCCTTGCAGTGCTGTGGTTCCTATTCAGCTTGTTCTGTTTATTCGGTAAGCACAAGACAGGCCTACCCAGCGTCGCTCTATCAGGTGCATCCAAGGTCCTCCGGCCCGGCGAGTACATCGACCAAACCCGGAAGTTGAACTCGCTGGTTCACCTTGACTCTGATATCTTTGATCCTGACGGACTCGGTACGGTGAACGATGTGCGGTATGTCCCTTGGATGAGTATGCATCTAGAGGATGGCTGACACCGGCGAAGTAACGAACAGTTCTACCGCGGCGGCACACGATCGTTGACTGCGCCCAGCATCTCTTCTGCCTCGCAGCCTGAATCCGTCATTTACGATCCTTATCCCGCTTACAACAGTCGAGAATGGCGCAAACAGTGGAAAGGGAACTTCCAACCCTGCACAGGGCCCCGAGGAACAGACCTGGATCGGACAAGCCGCGACGACATGATATCCGTCTATCGAGGGACTCAACGAGGTAAATAATACCTTTCACAGTGACATTCTCATGCTGAGAAATACAGGCTTTCCGCACCCGATGTTCGGATCTTATGAAGCTATGGGCCTCGATGGCAACGTGTGCGTTGACCGCTACACCCGTCTCAGCGCATACGGCCATAACATCCCAGCAGTCCGAGGCCGGGGGAAAATCTCCTGGAATCGAGTAGACTGGGGCAACCTACAGGCACAGTGCCTGGAGCGAAATGCCGATCGGTACAAATCTCGTTTTGATAAACGGTGGCTGGCTCAGCATCCTCTGTGGTTGTCTCCGAATCAAGCCCCTATCACCGCTGACCGAGGGAATAAGCATGCCTCGCCGGGAATGTATAAGCCTCGCTCTGCGGTGCTCCTCCGGTGCTGGCATAGCATGCCCTGGACGCCCAACCACCATCACTACCTGCGGTCGCTGATCATGGAGTTGTCATTGCATTCAGGAGCAGAATACGAGATCTTTCTCCTGGTTCATGTGCAAGATGAGACTCTCCCGATATTTTCAGATCCAGAGACTGTCCAGCTCCTAAAAGAGACGTTCATTCCAAGTGAGTTCCACAATATTTCGGTCTTGTTCAATGACAGGCTGCTAGAAGCTTGGTATCCCAAGGTTCCGGAACATAGGTACTGCGCTCCCCTTTCGTGAAGCAAGCCCAAACTAATCCAGTAGCCCCATCTATCAGCATCTCCAACCAGTTCAAGCCTTCTCTCAGCTCTACCCCGACTTCGACTACTATTGGCAACTGGAAACGGATGCCCGACAAACCGGACACATGTACCACTTCCTCGAGCGCGCCGTTGAATTTGCCAGACAGCAACCGCGAAAGCATCTCTGGGAGCGGAATGCCTACTTCTACACGCCTGGTGCGCACGGGTCATGGGAGGAATTTGTTTCCATGGTGAACGAGTCCATGAGGGGACGAGAAAGTATTTGGGGCCCGGTCTTGGAAGACGAAAGCGAGCCGCGGGGACCGAAACCGCCTGTTAAAAGCCCCCAGCTCGATGACCACGAATGGGGCGTCGGTGAAGAAGCAGACCTAATCACCTTTCTTCCGATCTTTGACCCCGCCCAAACGAGCTGGACATTCCCCAATGTTCTGTTCAATATACCCAAGGACGTCCCACGTCGAGCATCCCCTATCACAATGTGGCGGGTCTCCAAGACGCTTCTCGATATCATGCACGCAGATCAAGCCGTGAACGGAGTCGGTCTTGGGTCGGAAATGTCTGCCCCGACATGGGCGCTCTGGCATGGCCTGAAAGCTGTACATGTTCCACACCCCATCTACGTTGATGGCCAGTGGACGCCGCAGGAGCTGGGTCGTATGTATAATCCAGGACAGCCGGATAATATCAACGGAGGGCCAGACAGTATCTGGAACTGGGACCATGTGCATGACCACATCATGTATCGGACGACGTACATGTTCACGACGCAGACAGCTGAGGACCTGTATCGACGGTGGTTGGGCTTTCCTGCTGAGAGTGCGGAGGACATAGACCCTGCGCCGGTTTGTGACTGCTTTCTCCCATTCTTTGTAACTGGCTAATATGGGTAAAATAGCATACGGATGAAAGAGGGAGATTCTGGTTTGATGGCGGTGACTTGGTAAGTTGCCCTTTGTCTCCTAGGATGATGCATGCTCACGGCGGATTTGTAGCGAGAAGATCTCTACGGCCGTCTGTGCTTCCCCCCTATCTTCCTTCATACGATCAAGAACAGTGATCGAGAAAAGGGGCCAGCAGCTCCTGTTCCAATTTAGATCATCAAGTCCTAGGTTTGGTTTTTGGTTGGTATCGTCTGTAGTCGTTGTTCTGGAAGGGAGATTTAGACGGCGAGATATAGTGACGGCTTGATATCAGTGGACATATTGGCAATACCTATTGATTAGACTCTTGCCTAAAGGCATTATAGCCCAACGCTAACATAGTAGCATCCACTATTATACTACAATTAGTTTACTGATTCTGTATTCGCAGCGCAGAGTTGAAAGCTGCCACAACGTCCGCCTGTCGGAATCCAGGCATCCGACCGAGAATGACAACTCCGCTGAGGAGTCCTGTATTCTGTTAGGAGGTTATCTATCATTTTTAGCTGTGATCACTCACTATTGAAGAAGTGCTGAACATCGAGCACAGTGCGATACGAGCCGTGAGGGGCTACAGGAGCATGGGTCCCTAAGAAGATTAGCATATTGCAGGTTGGCCAGAAGCCTAGTCGGCCGTACCTTCTGCATCTTCCGAATACATATGCGTGTCGTTTCCAAAAGACTGTTGGTCAAATTTTCCTAGCCCATCATAGCCGAGTGGCTGCGTGATATGCGGACTATGAACATATGGAAGTAGCGAACTCCCATCCAGGTCCACCCCCTGTTCCCCTAGATATCCTTCTACATCTCGGCAATCAAACCACTGGCCGCCGTAACCATACAGATCGAGATATTCATGGCCATTGGCGGTCTTTCCAGCTTCACCAGGCATTTGAAACACTCCAAGAATCCGCCGAGGGAGTCGCATCCTAGCAGGGTATATCGGATTTCCCGCTTCGTCCTTTCTCGGATAATGGGTTCCAGCACCTCCGATACAGTAGAACGGCAGTGATCTTATTTCCAGGGGATCATTTATTCCTCCGGTAACAAGCCTTTGGAAATAAGGAAGCATTTTGGTTTTATCTTGCATGCATGGGACCAAACGGAAGACTCGATAAACTTCAAGTGGCTCTGAGCGAGGGTCGACAAACAAGCGAAAGGCATACTCCAGACAGTATCTCTGTAATTTGCGGGAGAAGTCAACTTCTTGAAAGCAGTATGTATAGGGGGCGTTTTTGCGGTGCAATTGCGCAATATCTTGTGTGGGCATTGGATGCTTGATCGGGACAGCGCCTTGCGCTCCGTTAACGGATGATCTTCGCTCTCGTTCGTATTGCCGACATCCTGGAAGTTCCGTATGCTTTTCGCTCCTATTAGATTCCAAGCAGTCGCAGTCCAGCTTCGTAGTAGTCAGGGAAGGTTTCTCTTGAGGGATGACAGTGTTGAGTGACGAGGTGTGCTTCCCCGAATCAGAATCCAATGAAGAGCTACGGGACGTTTTGGACCTTTCAGGAGCCCCTGGTGTGGATTCCAGGAGATCGCTAATGCAATCAAGATGTTTAAAGAGTGCAGGGTGACTAGCTTGTACCTCTGATGGGAAACCCAGCTTGTAGTCAGCGAGAGCAGCAGCAACACTATTTAGTTTTCGTTCTAGGTCTGCAATCCGTGCGCTGACTCGTTCTAAATCCGCCTCCTTTTTCAGCCTGTAGGTTCGCTGTGCACGTCGGATCTGAGCGCGTCGATCCTAGATACCCAAATTAAGCTTGAACACTATTTAAGATGGCCGAAGGGTTCGTATACCTCTGACAGCACAGCCCCACTGCTCGCATCTAGCCTGGGCCTACCAGAACTCCGACGCACATGTAATCGTGAGCTTCGATTCCGGCCATTTTCCGGGGGGGTGGCTTTGCCGACAGTCTCAGCCTCAACACTTTGATCCGAGGATATATTAATCCTCTCTTGACCGTCAACGGGAGATACCCTATCACCTGGAAGGGACTCCGGGTCCACTGAATCATCATGATTACCTGAGAGGTACTGACGTGCCGACAGGACGTCTTGCAGGTCTGAACTGATTGGATGTTGATTGACCATGTCAGCATAGGTCTAAATCTTCGGCTAGTAACTCAAAATTTAGTATAATCACTCGAGTCACTAAATTGGCCTTGGACCCAGTCACAAGGTGGAGTATATGTTCTGTTCGGTAGAACGAGTACATGGGAGTGAGAAAGAAAAGATGAGGGAACCGATGCAGTGGATGAGAAATCCAAGCCCTGATAATGTAATCGTCCATCGACCTCGGCTTTAACACAACCGTTGGGATCATCTCCACTTGACCCAACCATTGCCACTATATTAACTTTCTACTATGATGATCATTATTCCTACAATACGATAATGCTGCATGCACTAAATATCCCAGTCATTTTTGCTCATTTGTACAAGTACTCGGACTGGGACTCTATCCTTTGAACCGTCTATCACTGTTCAAATACTTCCATAAACTATAGCATAGCATAAACACTAAACCAATCTATCGCCACAGTAGATCTGTATACCGGCCCAAAATCTTCGTAGTATCCCCATCAAATGTGCTGTGCACAGCATCCCATCCCAGCTTCAACTGTGCAGCTTCCAGGTCCTTTTTTCTCCGTGCCTCAATATTATTCCACATCGCCACTCCCTCATCCCCGGCCATGCTCTCTTCAGACGGCAAAAGACCACACTCAATCAGCATCTGCTCCGGTGAGAAAGTCTTTCGTCCCTGCTTAAACACATATCTCGAAACAGCCGATGCAAAAACATGTTTCTCAGGCGACTCATCCCTCTTCAATGATCTCTGCTTCGTCTGACCCTGCGATGAACTCGACTGAAGCAAAGTTTTACCCGGCTGGAATGCCCCTCTCTTCACAAAATGAGAGACAATATAGATCCATTTCTCATCCCAGCTGAGAACCCGCGACCAAACCTCATAGCCCTGGTAAGGTTTAATCTCTCTCCGGAATACAATCTGGATTCCACTGAGAATCATCACAGCTGTTTTCGGGGTAGGCTGGAACGACAGCCGCTGGCTGAACAGGAGGAGGCTGAGGTTGCCTCGAGAGATGTCCAGATCAGTGAAATAGGTCGAATTCGATTTGTGGATGTTGTAGTCGCATTCTGTGAGCGGGGATCTGGTGCGATGTATTGCCGGCGCAAAGAGACACTCCGGACTGAGCTCCTTCTTGGTGATTGGGGAGATGAAGAGGCGAGTGGTTAACGCTCGGAGGAAGCGTATCTGTTCAACTATTAGACGATTCCATGTTAGCACTGTCATGGTGAGACTTACAAACCACACGAATGGTAGATTTTTGTAGGCTGCGATGAGAACGCAGATTATAACGGGGATCCAACTGTCTCCGAAGGTTGCCATCCTGGTTAATAACGGATAGTGATCCCTGTTAAGAGGTCTATACAAGGAGAAATGTGAGATCTTCCTTGAGATGCATGCAGATGGCCACATATAATTGCCCGCTATTTATTCCAAACCAGGGCTATCCATTGACGGTTTTGTTGGGACCTGCTCGCCAACAAGATCCTGCTGCGGGTCCATTGATCAGCCCTGACTCCAGTGGGATTGCAAGAACGGTTCGACTATAGACTTGGAGCTCGTATACTTTCACATTCAGGGTCCTCTGCATTAAGTCGACCTTACTAGCGCACCATTATGACAGTTCACTTTATCATCATTCTTGCTTAGCTCTAATTCTAACACATTCGGTCCTAGATACGTAGCTCTTCTTACGTTCTCCTTTACGCATGAAAAGGACACCCAGTAGCATAGCTCGCCCCCTTCAAGCTCTGGAAGATAGCCTCCATCTCCTCCTGGCCCCTTGTCTCTTGTGCGGCAGGCCCGATAGTACGTAGGTCATAGCCTGCCTCCTTGTACGGGCCATTTGCTGAGGGTATAGCCCCGTTTCCGAATAGCCGTACCATGATGGCCTTCAAACCCCATTGATTACTAAATGTCGGCTTAATGTACCAAGGATGTTCAATCCAGAGATTCCAAGTGTATAGCCCGGTTTTTGGATCGGGGTTTTCATTCAAGACCCGTACAGCCTTGGAATCCGGTCTTGGTAGGCTGAGATAACGCAGTATGACTTTGCGTACATTCAAAATACCCCTGGCAAATGCATAGACCAAAATACCTGGTTTCTCAAACCTTGTCGCAGTATTAGCATCCAACAGCCCAAATGATGGCTTTACAAGACCTAACTCACCCCATGCTGATCCGGCTATGGTCGTCCAACTTGGTGATGACAACCTTCTCAATTAGCGGTTTCAACGGTGCAGGAACATTAACCTTGGCCAGCTCTACCAGTCTCCGACCAATATATTTTGTTGAATCTGTCGGCTTAGCTGCGACCTTTTCGTATACCAATGTCCAGTCGTATAGCTCTTCGGCAAAGTGCATTCCGTCCCTCCAGCCAGTTTCATGGCTCGGTAAGAATGTGAATGGAATCTCCATAGCATCTCCCAGGGCTTTGTGAAACACGCCGATCGCGCATCTCTCTACGTCTGTCAACTGGCGCCATTCTTGTCTGTCAACACCGCGGAGGATATCCACGACTGCCGATCCGAGGGTATGCAGCATGTCTTCATCTAGAATCTTGCCCGCTTTGCGAAACCGAGCATGCAGGTAATTCATCCGAGCGATGCCCATGAGATGAGAATCAGATCCCGGCTCTCTATCATGGACTTCGTTAAGAACCACTTCCGTATCCGCCGCTCGTTTCGACGCATTTTTCTCATTCAGTTGACGAGTTGCGACAAACAGCTTGGTCATGGTGGGGATCGAACCCGTCTGGTGAACGGTCAGGTTCGAAACACTCATATCTAGCGAGTCAACATACCTTCAAGAGTGACAGCTTCATCGCACTGTGAAGAGTATATGGGAACTCCAGCTCTCGCAGTTCCCGGAAGATCTCGTGCGCCTCCTTCACGGTCATGCTGGACAGCGGACGCTCACTGAAGCGCGCCTGGATCGTGTGCGCACGTTGGTAGCGACAATGCCTCACTAAGAGAAGATACGGCGCCACTATCGCCATAGCGATGAAAAGGTGCTCAGGCCCTATGTTGATCTCGGCCATATTGATCGTGAGCTGCATGATTCTGCCTTGGATGTGTTAGAAACAGAAGCTTTGTTGGAGGAGAGCAGGCATCGTCGTCTCTTGATATGAGGCTGCATTTATTCTTGTAAGTTCTAGATTTTACATGTGGGAATAAGGTGTTGGGCCGAGAATATCGTTGAGATTATAATCGTGGATCGTGCTCATCGCGATCTACCGAGATAATGTAATCGGCATAGTTCCATGGTTTACTGGCCGGGTTTACTCATCCTTTATTTTTGAAAGGAAAAAGAAGAAAACAAAATAGAACTACTACCAATTATGATTCAAATAATCTTGTTTACTTCCTAGACCTGTGATGACGTATGATCAGGTTTCCAACTGGTGAGGTGAAAGTTTGCGTGCTTTGGTAACCATAAGGATAGGGTTAATGCCCTCACCAGGTGCATACATTCCCTGCAAGTATATATTAGGCACAAGCGGTCAGAGGTCTGCAGCCTATCGGCCAGTTAAGGTATGCTAAGATCCTATAATGAGCGACCTTCCAGTGGCCACAAATTCCCTTCAACACATCACTCTCCGGGAAAAGAGCCATGGCAACATCCACAGAATCGCATCCTTACTCGCCAGCAAAAGCGAGCAGTCAACAGAAAATTCATCTGGGACAAAATTTATGCTTTTTATGCAGGCAACGCCCTGTCGCCGGACGCATTCTAAGTGCGTCCTTGCATTCAATGGTCGATGCCCTTCTAATTTGGTAACCAGGCTTGAGTCAGGCTCAAATTGAAGCAGCAGAGTGTGATATCCCATGCGCCGGCTGTTCTTATGCACCGCGTCCCAACTTTTGGTGCCATCATATTTGCTATGATATCCTACAAGCAAGCTACGAACCCCAGGATCAACCTACCATGCAAGATTTAGAGAGGCTGGCCAATGCTACAAAGCCCTCTTGTAAACCTAAATTCATTGAGGGAGATGGAGATGTTGATTCGGCTTGGGAAGGGCTTTCTAGTGACAATGTGAGAAAGGTTATCCTTCACAGTTTCGGACATGATTTGCTTTACCGACTGCCGGATGAACTTCGAATCTTGATCTGCAAGTTTGTTGCTCCGTGTTGGTACCTGATTGTGCTTGGGGAGACTCGTCGCTTAATTCAAACCCTACGTTATAACCGTGAAACACAATGGCCAACCCTGAGGCTCACTCGAGAGATCTGGCTTTCTAGGATCAACTACCGCGGCACTCGTTACGTGGCGAGACTTAACAATAGACCGCTTGAAGCTTCCAGCATCACTGACCAAGAATGTATAACATTGCCCGACAGCCTCAGTCAGATAGTCTTATTAATCGATTATCTCGGCCTACGCGGAATACAATTTGTGGGCCACGACTCCGTTCCATTACCAGATGGGTCACCGTGGTATGAGATCCTTGAAATTAAAGACTCTCAATGTTTAAAGATCAACGTGGACTATAATGTACAGTACTTATCCATCGGCGTGTGTCCAACTGCTAACTCAACTAGAGTATTTATGTGAGAAATGTCAACCTTATCTCCGACGAACCTTCTTCTGCATATAGAGTCTGGAGTTCTCCTGCCATCCCCAGCTTTCGTATGAGAAACTATCACCGCATTCGAGACAATCCCCGGCTGCACTATATGAAGATCGACAATTCAACCCGAGGCCTTATTGCTTATTGTTCCAACGATGTGCTTATCGGTCTTCATACATTCACGGGCTTGTCAAAAACATTTCGGGAGTTTGTCCATCTTATGTACAAACGGGCAAATGGAAGCTTCAAGTACTGGATATATTTTCCACTCAACAAAAATGAGCACCTTACCTCAGCATGGGTACGGAGGTTCGCATTTAGGTCTGCTAAAGCTTCGAGGCCCGCACCAGTTGTAAGTCTAGGTCTTCTTGTTCATTGTCTATGACTGACCTGCAAGATCCAAACATCACTCGGACGATCAGTTACATTCGGGCCTTGGCATCTGAATACTGATGTTGAGCTCTACGAATACCACGCTTTAGTTGACGGTCCCGACGGTGCTATTTCAGGCATCTTCCATGATGGACTTGATCCAGACTCCAACTACATTACAGAATTTGGGGTGACCTGCTCTGACGTGTATCTGGAAACGAAGATGAGAACACCCCCTATGAACACTGATATCCAACCTCTAACACTGTCATCCAAAGAAAGAGGAATACAGTCTTGGTACGTGACAAGAGCCTCCCTCCATGGCCTCGTCATGGTACGGATATGTACGGACCGGGATCAGCCACATTCTCCATGCTTGGGCATGCTCTTGTTCTACCGTGATGAGCATATTGAGTCACTCGGACAGGTACGCTGGGATAAGGATTTGACGCAGGAAGTTGTACACCCGACATTTTTGGAAAATGCTACTGTTGATGGAAAACCTTACATCAAGGGTGTCTATGGCGATATCGATCGAAATGGATTTCATAGCGAACTCGGTCAAGTACAGGAACTGCCACGGTCTGGTACTATTGCTTGGTGGTTTGGCCAGCGCGGTGACAAGATTGTGATTTATTAGTTAAAAAACCAACTTAGCTCTGGTTGAAGTCTAGGTTACTATCAAAGTATATATATTTTTTCCTGTTTAGTGAATGATATTGTGACATGAGTGTCGCCGTGGGATGGGGCATTCAAATGCGACCGAAGGCTTCCTTACCTTACCGCCCGATAGCTTAAGGAAGAATTAACACATACCTGGCAAGGGTTTGTCTGTTCTACTTACGGATGCAGTGATAGTGAAGTAAATATGAGATTTGTTATATTTGGGGTTGATTGATATAATTAAATAAGCAAACATTCTATATCAATTGGCCGGATGGTGTAGTTGGTTATCACGTATGCTTAACACGCATAAGGTCCTGGGATCGAGCCCCAGTCTGGTCATTCTTTTTGTTTTTGTTTCCCTTCCATCTGTCCTTCTACAGTGTGTTCATGTTTTCCTTTCTTTTGGCTTTCTTTAACCCTTTTAGAATTGTTTCCTTCTCTTCTAATTCGTTGTAATGCTCTCCTTACTTGTTCCACGTCGCACGGTCTCTGTTCCACGTCAAGCCAAGACATGTCTCCCGGTTTCTGTGGCTGCTTAGCCAAGTCATCTAGGGCAGAAGCTAGCCCTCTATGCCAACTCGAGCATTCAACCATGATTGGACTTGCATTTAGCTGATTATCTTATCGCATGCCCTGATTATAAATGGTCATCCGGCTGCTTCCATTGATCGATCCTTCGATGGATGCCAATTCGCAAAAGCACGCGTAAACATTCTTATTGCACGCCATTCCACCTTGCATCAAATGTACCGAAGGAGGGGTCTGCCGTCCGTATCCCTTCCCACGCCCTGAACCCATCATCATGCTAGTCGAGCGACAGACAGATGAATTGCCCTCCGAGGCGACGCCTCTCCTGGACGCTCCGTCTGAGGTGGAAGAGCGCAATGTTTCCGTTTCAGCGGCCAGAGGGTTCACCATTATCGCGTCGATGGGGTTGTTGCTTTTTACCCAAGGTACTCGGAATTAAGGTCCATCCGTAATGCACTGCGACTGAGTACTTTAGCTACGAATATGTCGATGATGACGACAGCACAATCGGATATTGCTGCGGATTTGGATGCGTTCTCGGAGACGACTTGGTTTAACTCGGCCTACCTCGTATACTACCCTACCTTGATCGTTGGTGCAAAGCTCTTGAGCTGACCTCTACTTGAAAAGATCGCCGCGTCGAGCGTCACGCCGCTTGCAGGAAGACTATCTCAGATATTCACGCCCCGCGTATACGTCCTCTTCTCCTGCGTTGTCCTATCCATCGGCCTGTTTATCACGGCAGCATCACGGAACTTGACTGTCTTCCTTCTCGGACGGGCACTGACAGGCTGCGGCGGCGGCGGGATCATGGTCACGACAATCATCCTGACACTCGATCTCACGAGTAAGAAGCGAAGAGGGCTATTCATCGGGTTAATCAATGTCGGAATGACCACCGGAGTTTCGTCGGGTGCGGTCTTGGCCGGGTTACTGACACCCGCATTTGGATGGGTGTGTTGTTTCCATCCTTTGTCCAATGCTTTTACTAAACATCGTATCAGCGTATCATCTTCTGGTTCCAAGCACCGTTATGTTTGGTTATAGGCCCGATTCAATATCTGGCCATTCCCACAAAACAAGGCGACGAAGAGCCTCTCTGGGGCCGTCCATTGGCGCGAAAGCTGGCCCAAGTAGACTACGCAGGAGCCCTGGCTTTGGTAAGGGTGCATGGCCGGATTCGTGTATGCTTTCTGACTGGTCACAGAGTCTTTCCGTTTTCTTGCTGCTGTTCAGCTTTTCCTCGCCAGAGATTAAGCTCATACCGTTGTTTGTCAGCCTGGTTACCTTTGCCGGGTTCTTGGTGATCGAGTCCAGGTTTACCGCCGAGCCGATCATCCCGGTCGAGGTGCTGCAGATGAGAAGTGTTTTATTGACCTGTCTGTCAGGCCTGATTTCCATGATGGCCCGGTGGGCAGTGTTGTTTTTCACGCCTGTTTATGCGATGGTTGTGCGGGATTGGTCGCCGGCGTCTGCTGGGCTGATTCTTGTGCCGACCAATGCTGGCTTCGGACTTGGAGGGTTGTTAGTAGGTTGGCTTCATATTCGCAAATCTGGCAGTTATTATATGTAAGTCCCCCCCAAACGTTCACTCGGAGAGGAGTAGTTGCTGAGTATGCTCCAGTTCGAATATCATCGTGTTCCTGTCGTTCGCGCTCGCCAATCTCATCCTCTCTACCCTCTCTACGCCCTCCTCGTCCACGCCCGTCTACTTCGCCGTCACCTTCTTCAACGGCCTCTCCGTCGGCGCGCTGATGAACTACAGCTTGTCCCATTTGCTGCATCTCACCAAGCCAGACGTACACTACGTGGTTAGTGCCCTGGCCTCTATGTCTCGGGGCTTCGCAGGGAGTTTCGGTTCCGCCATGGGCGGCGGATTCTTCCAACGGCAGTTGAAGACAAGCTTGGAAACGGGATTCGCGGCTCACGGACTACCTCGACAAGACGAGCTCATCCGTAAGCTACTGGGCAGTCCGGCCCTCGCGAAGAGTTTATCCGGTGTAGAGAGGGTGGTTGCGGTTCAGAGTTACGAACATGCCGTGAAGACACTTTTGTTGGGCGGCTGTGTCTTGGCCCTGGCGGCTACGGTCGCTCAAGCTGGTACGGGGTGGGTTCCTGATCGGGACAGGAAAGAAAGAGAAGATGTAGAAGATTGTTTAGTGGAGACTTAAGCTTCTGTATAGCGATAAGAATCAAGACCTAAATTGATAAGCGATAAGAGTTATGCCTGAATGCCTGACGGTCTTGGCAAATTTGTATTGTTTCACCCGATTTCCTCAATGAATCGGTTTTCAAGGAGTTTAAACCATCCGACCGCACACTACCGCAACTCCCTATTCCTCATCATTCAGCATGCCGCGTGCCGTGCGAGGTACTTTTTACTTCCTGTTTTCACGTGACAGAAGTGACTGACGCTTCCGACCAGGAGTCCTGATCGAATGCGACCCCTCCGTGAAGGCCATTATCTTGAAATATGACGAAGAAAGACACGATTACATTGTGGAAGACCTAGACGATGACCGTCACCTGGTCATCAAGGAAAGTCAACTGGCGAATCTAAAGGCTCGTCTAGGAAGAGTAAGTGTCGGGACAGCTCTTATCGCGATAGCCGCGGTGCTAACCTCAGGTAGGAACTCGATGACAAGGTCATGCAACCCGACGAGTCGGAATCCGAGTAATCAGCTCTAAAAGAATTGGTTTTTTATCCCCCTCGCACTGTATCACGTCTGCGCTCGTATCGATGTCCTTGCGGAGAGAGAAGGTTCGAGATGTCGCACAAGTGGCATGTTAATCCAGTTGTGGAGGCAAGTGTCTTGGTATGGGGAATTGCGCCTGCAGTGTACATCTTGTGTGCCTGTATGGCGTAATTCACTGGTGAACTATCCACCCCCGCGACAATAACAGACGGGTCTGGACCGGTGACACCGTGACAGTGGCGAATAGCTCGGCTTCTAGTTGTCTAACAGAATATCACCGTCTAGGATGGATGCTCAGCGATGATTCTAGAGACGAAGGGCTGCATACAATGCTTCTGCATACGATGCTCCTGCAGCTGCGCTTGAGGATTCCCCACTTGCATGGGATATCACCGGTTTGGAGGTTCCTGCGCCCTGTTGTTGTTTGGTCTGATGTTCCTTGTTTCGTCGGTTTAGAAGCGTCCAGAACCATGTGTGACGGAAAACAATAGAAAGGATATGGATGCCTGTATCTTCTGTCATTTACACCCGTTGTATGTCAACCAATAGAAATCCATGTTCTATTGCAGAGGTCGTATGATTCCGTCCAATCCTATGCTGAACGGGGATATCATCACGTGACCATCGAAGCACCCAGAAGCGTCGCGCACCAACCAGAGCCATCGACTACCATCCAGTATGCCCGGGAAACCTCAGGATCTCTCAGGCACCGTCTGGAGTAACACATTACAGGGCCGTCAGATGACATGAGCTTGCAAGTATTTATGGGGCCTCGATCCCCCTTCAACTCGACTCTTCTTCAACAACCATCATCAGTATCCGAAACACTACAGCAACCAAACCATCATCTCAACTCTTGAACTGCCTTTCTACTTCTACCATCTGAATCATCTACTTGACAATCCCTTCGAAATGTCTCTCTTCAGAACTTCCTTCCCTACCACCGGCGACTTCGCCCCTCTCTTCCGTCTTCTGGACGACTATGACAGCCACCGCCAGACCCGCGGCCAGGCGTCCAGCGTGCGCTCGTTTGCGCCTCGCTTCGATGTCCGCGAGTCCGAGAATGCCTTCCACTTTGACGGTGACCTCCCCGGCATCGACCAGAAGGACATCGACATCGAGTTCTCCGACCCCCAGACTCTCGTGATCAAGGGCCGCTCTGAGCGCGAGTACCACACCCCCGAGGCCGAGGCCCAGAACGAAGGCCGGGAAGTCACCAAGGCCGAGGACAAGGCCCGCTTCTGGGTCAGCGAGCGCTCCGTCGGCGAGTTCCACCGCAGCTTCACCTTCCCTTCCCGCGTCGACCAGGACAACGTCAAGGCCAGCCTGAAGAACGGCGTCCTCTCCGTGGTTGTGCCCAAGGCCACTGCCCAGGGATCCAAGAAGATCACCATCGAGAATGTTGAGTAAGCACCTATGCACGAGACGAGTTACGATAGCGCAGTTTATCAATTCTACTTGATTCAATTGCTTCGACTTTCGTTTTACGAATTTGTCCTTCGACGCAACAAAAATAACAAAACACAAAAAAAAAAAAAAAAAAAAAAAAAGTCTCGCTCCGGTTGATCGTTGATGCCGATTCACTTCATGCTTTCGACTGCAAGTGGATGATGGATTTGCTGGCATTTCTTAATTCTACGCTGTACTTTAGTTAATCAATTAATCTTTGTTATCTTTTTTTTACCAGTACGGTATACTTTGATAAGGTCTAGTAGGAGTATCAATAGTGTTAACAAGACAGACCCACTGAAATAACCTTAATCTACATGTAAAATAAATAATCGGTTAATTAAATAAAGAAATAACTAATATAATAGATTCTACTATAGTCTAATTTATAAAGCAACTGATTTTAGTAGAATGATTACTGTAATAAAAGGAATTCCTTAAAGCTGATAGAATTATAGAATTATAGAATTATATACTAGGATATTGTACAGATCACAAGGGGTGTGCTTTTTTTCTCAATTCCCCTCTACATAAATCTCCGTTTGAGCAATAGAGCTCTATGAGTACCTTTTGTGGACTAAAAACCAGCTAGTCCTACGTATTGATTAGTTCACAAATCCTGAAGGATGCCAACCAGATTATCTTTGAACTCGCCGTTACCCCACCTCAAGACAGCCGAGAGGTGGCGCAAGAGATCCAGCGACCCGTCTTTCGACGTTGTCCTCCAGAGCCCTATGCATACCATCTGCAAGTCCTCGTTGGGCTTTCGAAAATGAAGCCACAACTCATGGACTGGCCCTTCGGTAGTGACGGAAAAGGCCAGGTTTAACTTGATAGCTGGATCGGACTTATTACTGGCTTCCACGGAATCTTGACTATCCCGTAGATCTGAAAGGCTTTTGAGTATCAGAAGGGCCGTGGAGCCACCTACTGCAGCTTGGTTCTGGGCCTGGTAGAGGTTCCCTCCGGTTGCACCGGCCTTTGCCTCAACTATCAGAAAGGGGAAACGAAGGCCCAAGGGGGTGACATGCGGATTGCTAATTAGTGTAGAGGTGTCTTGCATATTAAGCAAAAGGCTTTGTGCGATGTCCCGGCCCTTTGTGTGTTCAAGAGAATCTGCTAAGCTATTGTCCGAGAGGCCAACGCAGATATCTGGCCGGGGGTCCTTCAGCCTGAACACAGGGATAGTTGGCTCGATTGCATAGGAGGGATCCGGGAAAGGGTACAGGCTGTCCGTGGCGGTATTAAGCTGATGGAGCTGGCCTCGTTTGCGTGGAATGGTAGGGCGAGGGTTGTGTACTGGAGGTTTTAGATCTGTACGCCAATCTAATAGCCACGGAGTTAGGATGCAAAAATGCCCCGACCTCAACTAGCGACTGGGGGGAGGGAGGTGCTAGCTTGCCTCGGTTATGAACAGCCTCAAATCCCACGGGTTTTACATCGTTGATGGCGGCGTATAAAGCTTCTGTCCACTCAGCTTCCCCGGATGGTTTTTTCTCGAGTTCCTTGGACTTCCTCCAGAGTCTTTCGGAAACTTGGTGAAGGTGATCATTGTCGGAGCTGATTAAATTATAAAAAAATACTGGTATCGATATAATAACTGATATTTTCGGGTATCTTGTCGCCTATGAAAATCTTTGTGTGCTGAAGATGGCCGCCGCGATATTGTGCATCACTGGGTTTAGCCGGACTGCTGGATCGCGACCTTTGCGAAGAGTGTGTAGAAGGAGGGGGGATTATTGGAATGTCTGATAAATTGTGCGCTCTCTGCTCTGAAGCCACCTGTAAAAGGGTATAAGGGGGAAGAGACAGAGTATGGTGATTGTGCTCCTCGAGAGCATCATGTGTTAGACAAGTGATTGAGGAAGCTAGCTTATGTTGTTTTGTGGCGGAGCATGTGGGTGAACAAGAGCGTGACCGCTTCATTTATGTCTGAGTGAGAATTCTTTACGGTCTGAATGCAGGAGAAATATGTAGCGCTTTGGCCTGGTAGCAACGAGAGTTGACGTGGCAGGTAAAGACCAGAAGACAAATCAATCAAGCTTCTAGTCCGGGGAAGTGCGGAACCAAATTCTTGGCATTTCGACCTTGTCTGCTTCGTCAGCACATCGCCAGAGATATATATATTAGGTACTTTCACTGGGCTTCAATATACTTATCTGGTTGATTTATGTTGTTGAATACTTGGTTGGAAAAGTAAACTAGTTTGTAGTTTATATAGTCAATCTATAAGTTAAGTAGGATAGTAACTAAGATAGTAACTAAGATAGTAAGATAGTAGATAAGTTAACTAAATATCGGTATAAACTAATCTGTAATATAAACTATATTCAACCGAACCGAGGCACGTGAAGTACCGTCAAGTACCGACGGCTACCTTGCAAACACCTTTACTTCTAGACTGTACATTACCGAATATATTCCTGTATACACCACATACACCATACAATATATACATATAATTATATATACATACACACACCACTACATACATCATATATATACACAAAATGTCAACATACACCCCCAAACACTTCACCGTCACCTTCCCCCAAGAATACATCGCCCACGTAGAAATCAACCGCCCTCAAAAGCTCAATGCCTTTTTCGAAGAGTACCAACACCCTATTCAACCTACCTAGTATATATATATATAAAAAAAAAACTAACAAAACACAGAATGTGGCTGGAACTGCGCACCCTCTTCGAGACACTCTCCCCCGACCCATCCGTCCGAGTAATCATCCTCTCCGGAACCGGCAAAGCCTTTACAGCAGGTCTAGACGTCCAAGCCGCCAGCACGGGTCTCCTGGCCCCGAACGAGACCGGCGACCCGGCGCGCAAAGCAGCCCACCTCCGCCGTCACATCAGCTCCTTCCAGGCCTGCATCAGCGCGATCGAGCACTGCGAGAAGCCCGTCATCGCCGCCATGCACGGGTTCGCGCTCGGCCTGGCCGTGGACATCGCCACGGCAGCAGATATTCGAATCTGCGCGGCGGATACCCGCTTCGCCGTGAAGGAGGTGGATATCGGGTTAGCGGCGGATATAGGCACGCTGAGTCGGCTGCCCAAGGTCGTGGGCAGTTTCGGGTGGGTGAAGGATGTGGCGCTGAGTGCGCGGTTGTTTGGAGCGGACGAGGCGCTGCGGGTGGGGTTTGTCAGTTCCGTGTTTGAGGACAAGGAGGTCATGGTCCAGGGGGCGCTGGAGATGGCCGGGTTGATTGCGAGTAAGAGTCCGGTGGCTGTGCAGGGGACCAAGGAGATATTGAACTGGTCGAGAGATCGGCCTGTTGAAGATGGTATATTCTTTTTCCTTTCCTTTCCTTTCCTTTCCATTCCTTTTCTTTCCCTTTTCTTTTTCCTATTCATTCTATTCTAGTCCATTATTATGATGTTTTTCTTAGTGGATACTAACGATCTAGGCCTGCGATACACCAGCGTCTGGAACAGTGCCGCTTTGCAGACCCAAGACGTCCAGACAGCATTACTATCCGGGATCCAGAAGCGAAAGGCGACATTTGAAAAACTATAAGTTTCATCTATATCTTTTACTCGGACTCCGGAGTATTCTCTCATTTTTGTTAGTAAATAGATAAAAACAAATAAATAAATAAATAAAAGTGCAAGGGCCTCCACCCCTCAACACAAACCCTAACCCATAAACCTAATCCATCAATGACAGATTCTCCCACCCCTCCATCACCATCCCCAAATCCTTCAGACCCTTTTACAGGCGGAATAAAATCTGACACAAGACAGCCAAGTCTGATCATCACAAAGGAATAGCAACACCGCCGATCTACCACAATAACCCCGACAGAAACCCCCTCTCCACCGGTGAATAAATCTCCTTCTCACCGAGTCCATACCATACTCCCGTCAACTAGTTTGCAGATAATCACCTGCAGAACCGGAAATAGAACTACTCCTAGTAGAAAAAAAAAATTAATAACTATAACTAATTGTGCCGAAAGTGGAGCCCCGAATGTGGGGGACAAGAAACATCTGCCGCGTGAAGTGTTTGGGATGGACTCCTTCCTTCTTTCCGGGATTGTCATGGATTTTCCATGATTCTTTTAGTCTTTGTGTTAGTATTCGTGAGGGGTGGAGGTATATCTACTATATAAGGATGAGGTGGTTTCGTTGTACTTCTAAATTCTATCTATATCTACTAAGTTTACTATACTATACTATACTCTAACTACATCTGTTCAAAATATTACCAATGAAGTTCATCTTACCTCTCCTTTTCCCCGGTGTGCTGGGCGCCACGCTCTATCTAGCGGGTGATTCGACCATGGCTGCCAACGGGGGCGGATCGGGCACTGATGGTACGTACCCTCTCCCTTTCCTTCACTAAAGTAGGAAGCTGATCATCGCCAGGCTGGGGCGAGTACATCACCGACATCTCAATCTCAGTAACCAACAAAGCCATCGGAGGCCGCAGCGCACGCTCCTACACGCGCGAAGGCCGCTTCGACGAGATCGCCTCCGTCCTGCAAGAAGGCGACTACGTCGTCATCGAGTTCGGACACAACGACGGCGGCTCCCTGAGCACCGACAACGGACGCACCGATTGTCCCGGCACGGGCTCGGAAACCTGCGAGACGGAATACGACGGCGTGAGCGAGACCGTCCTCACCTTTCCCGCGTACATCGAGAACGCGGCGCAGTCGTTCATCGACAAGGGCGCGAAGGTGCTGGTGTCTAGTCAGACACCGAATAATGTCTGGGAAACGGGGGAGTATGCGTACTCGGCGTCCAGGTTTGTGGAGTATGCGCAGATAGCGGCTGAGACGGCCGGCGTGGATTATGTCGACCATGGGGCGTATGTTGCCGCGCGGTATGAAGCCCTCGGCGCGGATGCTGTGAATGCGTTCTATCCCAATGATCACACGCATACGAGTCCGGAGGGGGCGGCGGTTGTTGCGGAGGCTTTCTTGAAGGCTGTTGTTTGTGCGGATGTGGCGCTGAAGGATGTCTTGACTAGTACGGATTTCGAGGGGGAGTGTTTGTAGTTCTTTGCTTTCTTTGTTCTTATTCTCCTTGGGTTGGACGGTGACTACACATTATTGTATATTGTATATAGTACCCTGAATTGCTGGGTATACAGTTATAAACAAGTTGACCGGTTAATTCAATTCCTCCAATGCCCGCTTGACATTCGCCCGGTTGCCCACGCGTTGGTAGTATTGCGCCAAGTTGTGGTAGGTCTTGGCGGAAAACGCCCCCCGGTGAGAAACAATGTCCCTCAAAACCGGCCAGAGGGAGCAATCGTCGAGTCCGAAGGTCGTGCCGTTCAAATATGGTCGTCCGATCAGGGCCTTCTCCCAGGTGTCCAAAAATCGCAGGCTGCCGTCTTCACCCTCTTTCTGGTACGCGCGCCAGTGGGCTCGGAGCTCGTCGATCGCCGGGAGCTGGTCGCCGCCACGCAAAGGCTCCACCCCCGAACGCGCCGATTTCGCCGACGCCTGTGCTAGATGGGTGAGGATATCAACATCGCCGGCGATCTGAGTGCCGTCAGCATCAATATACAGTGGTTCGGCGTTCGGACTGTCGGTGGGGGCTTCTAGCTCGTGGCGGATGCCTTGCTCGCTGACGCCAAGCAACACCCGCAGGTTGGCCATGCGATCGGAGGAGAGCTTGAGCGTCCTCGTCGACGTCGTCACGAAATTGACCACGTCAAACCCTCCACCGTAAACGGCATCCCAGTCGAAATCAGTCGCGTGGTTTTCCTGTCCAAAGGCACGGACCAGTCGCTCTGTCTCTGCTGCGTCGCCGTGGATGACCGGGTTCGCTTGGTCCTGGCTCTTGGAGACGGCGCCCTGGCCCCAGATCGTGTCCCCTGAGGGGTTCAAGAACGTGCCGATGTGGCGGAAGGTGAGCGAGATGCGCTCGCCGCTGTACGCTCGTTCTTCCATAGACTTCTCCGACTCCGCCCGTTTGTCGGCGCGAATGCCATGCAGCCAGCGCATGTTGGTCTTCTCACCGAGGATGAACAAGGACTCGTGCGGCATCGGGACCCGTTGCGTCGCGCGTGCCGACTCCCCTTCGCCAGCGTCGTGCGTTTTGCTACGCAAGACCATCACTCGCTGGGCCCCCAGACTGACGTTGCAGATCGAGGACCCGCGGACAATGTCCAGGGTTTTGTCTGAGTGCTCCGAGATGCGGTCCTGACCGTCCCGGTAGAGCTGAATGAGAACGTGGTTGAGGGGGTGCCGCAGGATGCGTTCCACGATCGACCGGACACGATCCACGGTCGGCGTGAATGGGCGAAGAGGCGGGGACTCATCCGCAGGATGGCGGTAAATAGGAATCGAGCCGTCTGACGGCGACTGTCCTTGCACCGCAACCAACCGTGGAACCTCTCCCGACATGTGGTACATCTTCTGCCAGGCAACCTCTTGGCGGATCTGTTCAAAGGCATCGTTAGGGAGATCCAGATCATGGATGATCCGGGAGTCACCCTCTCCGATCGCATCGCCCGGTTTGCGAACATCGCGCGATGATTTAGCTTTGGCGGCCCGTCGGCTATCGGTGCGAGATGTCGAGTCCGGCTTGCCCTCCGCTCTGTGCGAGCGACGAACCTTCACCCGTTGCTTTTGTGCCTGTTGTGCGGCTCGGGTGTGACGTGTGCGCGCCACTTGAGCCAGGATATCCTCGTGTTCGTCCACGGGGTCGTCCAAGACGGCGTCCAAGGCGTGACGCATGCTATCTCGCTCGCTCGGTTCGAGTTCTGCTCGTCGAGACGGCCTACGGGTGCGCTTAAAGTCGAGTTCATCCATGACATTCTCAATGCCCGAGGGGGCGGTATTCCGAACGGGTCTGGGGCCTTTCCGTGCGATCGCATCGGTTTCTTGCCAGTCGAGTTCTTCATAGAGCTCGTCCGTCGTAATGCCATTCGCGCCGAAAATATCAGCCATGCGCCGCATTGCCTCCTCGTGGCGAGCGAAATCGCGGAATCCCAAACAGTCCTCAATGAGGGTCACGGAGAACCCGTGGCTGACCGCATCCAGCGCGGTCGCATACACGGAGGTATTACACAGTGACCCACAGAGATAGAGTTCAGTTACAAAACGGGTGCGGAGTGAGAGAACGAGGCCCTGACTTTGAAGGGCGGAGTAATCGGCCTTGTCGATCAATGTGTCCGACTCGGCGTCAATAGCGGCTAAGATGGGCGCGGGGAACTGAACACCTGGAGTTTGAGGCCGACAGCATTTCGAATCATCGTTTGATAGAAAAGCCTCCTCGTCCACAGAAGATTCTACAGCGGTAGCATCCGTGCCATCCTCCGGTAAGGTCGGTTTGTGGCCCGCACCTAAGATCACATACTCCTGAGCGTCCGGACCGACATGCGGCCGACACGACTCATAGTGCGTACGCACCCAGATCACCTCCCCATTGCGACGGAATGCACTCGCCAGCTGGGGGAGCGACTCCAGAAATTCGGCAGTGTTGGGGACATGTAAAGCTCCGGATGGGCGCACAAAGTCATTCTGAAAATCGAGAAGGAGTAACGCTTTTCGAGTTTGAATAATCGGTATATTACCAATTCGGGGCATGAAAGTCATTGTCAACACATAGTTATATTTATCATAATAGAAGAATCATCAGATGAATAGATAGTATGGTTAAACAAATCAAAATGGATCAAGTGGGAACTACCAAGACCAATTAATTTGGTACCGTCAAGAGAGAATCAAGGTTAAGGGGAAAGGGGATGAAACGGGGATAAAGCAGGATTGCACATCAAAAGAATGATATGACATGAGAAGAGAAAGAAAGCGAATTGTTTTGATTGTGGAGAGAGAAAAAGAAAAGGACATGACCGACACCTCAGGCAGGAGGGCCATTGTTTTGGGTTTAGCGGATTCAGTCCAGTGACTCCATGTGACGTGGGGTAAACATTAAAAAAATAAAATAGAATATAATAAAATAATACAAAATAACAAAAAATAATATAATATAATTCAAGATATTCGGTGACTCACCATGTCCGATATTTAATTCAGCACCGAATGTGAAGAATTGAGTAAGAATTAAACTCAATGTTTCACGACCGCCATGACACAGCAAAACCGAAGTCTTGTGTATTCCCGTATCACTATCCATGGACTTAATGTACGTGCAGCCAATCACCGTCCGTTTAATCCGACATCGGCCGGGGAGACTTCGAGCAACTCCGAATCACGTGCAGAACCACTGATGGCCAACAACCCCAGCAACCAACTTATAACCTCGACCATTCCGCTCCCCAACTCCAGCTTTTTTCTTCCCCATTACTCTTTCAATTCTGTCCAATTTCATTCAATCTCCTCTCCTCTCCCTTTATACCCCCTCAATTCCTCCACATCTTTTCACAATGGCTTCTCGTGGTCTTCCCCGGGCTCTCCGCCTGGCCCGCGTCGCTGCTCCTCGCTCCGTCGTCTCCGCTGCTCTGCCTCGTCCGGCTCTGGCCAAGGCTGCTGCCAATGCCATCCCCCGTGTGACCCTCTCTTCCTCCCCCGTCCGCGGTGTCAAGACCATGACCTTCGCCGACTCTCAGGAGACCGTCTACGAGCGTGCCGACTGGCCCCGTGAGAAGCTCCAGGAGTACTTCAAGAACGACACTCTGGCCCTCATCGGTTACGGTTCCCAGGGTCACGGTCAGGGTCTGAACCTCCGTGACAACGGTCTCAATGTCATCGTCGGTGTCCGGAAGGACGGTGCTTCCTGGAAGGAGGCCGTCCAGGACGGCTGGATCCCCGGCAAGAACCTGTTCGACGTCAACACCGCCGTCGAGAAGGGTACCATTGTCATGAACCTCCTCTCCGATGCCGCTCAGTCCGAGACCTGGCCCGCGCTCAAGCCCCTGATCACCAAGGGCAAGACTCTCTACTTCTCCCACGGTTTCTCCCCCGTCTTCAAGGACCTCACCAAGGTCGATGTCCCCAAGGACGTTGACGTCATCCTCGTCGCCCCCAAGGGTTCCGGTCGTACCGTCCGTACCCTCTTCCGTGAGGGCCGTGGTATCAACTCCTCCATCGCCGTCTTCCAGGACGTCACCGGCCAGGCCAAGGAGCGCGCCATCGCCATGGGTGTCGCCGTCGGCTCCGGCTACCTCTACGAGACCACCTTCGAGAAGGAGGTCTACTCCGACCTCTACGGTGAGCGTGGTTGCCTGATGGGTGGTATCCACGGTATGTTCCTCGCCCAGTACGAGGTTCTCCGTGAGCGCGGCCACAGCCCCTCCGAGGCCTTCAACGAGACCGTCGAGGAGGCCACTCAGTCTCTCTACCCCCTCATCGGTGGCAACGGTATGGACTGGATGTACGCCGCCTGCTCCACCACCGCCCGTCGCGGCGCCATCGACTGGTCCAGCCGCTTCAAGGACAACCTCAAGCCCCTCTTCAACGAGCTCTACGACTCGGTCCGTGACGGCTCCGAGACCAAGCGTTCTCTCGAGTACAACTCCCAGAAGGACTACCGTGAGAAGTACGAGAAGGAGATGCAGGAGATCCGTGACCTCGAGATCTGGCGCGCCGGTAAGGCCGTCCGTTCTCTCCGTCCCGAGAACCAGAAATAAGCGGATTTGTTTAAAAAGTTATGATGTACTATGAACTATACTAATTGATTCCCTTGACGTTTACAACCTTATTCTTTCACACTCTATATACAATCGTAGATCATCTAAACTATAATCCGAAACTAGCGTGACGGAGTTAACCCGATATCATCACTCCCCACATCGTATATAATCCCCGTCCCATTTACAACCCCTCCAAACCACAACACCTAAAAACAACAATTCCAAAAAACAAAAGAGAAAAGAAACAAAATGAACAAACTCTCCCCCTCATCAATAACACAAGCACACACCCTCATAAAACCCCACATCCACCGCACACCAGTGCTAACCAACCAAACGCTCAACCGCCTCGCATCAACCCCGCAACCCGCCTCCGCAGACCAAGAACCGGAAGTTGAACCGGCGCACCCGCGCTTCCGGTTCTTCTTCAAATGCGAGAATCTGCAGCGCATCGGCGCGTTCAAAGCCCGGGGCGCATTTCATGCTTTACTCCGTCTTATTGAGGAGAGGGGGGAAGATGAAGTTCGGAAGAGGGGGGTTGTTACGCATAGTTCTGGTATTTCTTCTTTCTTCTATTATTGTATTTCTTTTCTTGGGTTATTGGAGTTGTTGATGTTGATGTTCTGCTCATGCTCATGCTATTGAAGTTATGATATGGATGAAATGCTAATGTTGATGAAGGAAACCATGCGCAAGCCCTCGCCCTCGCGGCACACACGCTGAATATCCCGGCCTACATCGTAATGCCGAGCATCAGCACCGTGTCCAAGATCGAAGGGACGCGCGCATACGGGGCGAAGATCCTCTTCAGCGGGTCGACAAGCACGGAGCGCGAAGCCGTTGTGGCCGACGTGCAGAACGAAACCGGTGCGATATTGATCCCGCCGTATGACGATGCCAATATCATCCTGGGACAGGGGACGACCGGGCTCGAGCTGGAAGAGCAGTATATTGAGCTTGTGCGGCAGGAGCCCGGGCTGAGTGCGCATGCGTCTCCCTCGCTGGACGCGGTGATTACGCCGGTAGGAGGCGGGGGGTTGAATTCCGGGGTGGCGACGTTTTTCTCGGATAAGCGGACGACGGTGTTTGGTGCTGAGCCGAGTTATCAGGGGGCGGATGATTGTCGGCGGGGACTTGAGAGGGGGGAGAGGGTGGAGGCTGTGAAGAGTTTGACTGTTGCGGATGGGCTGAGGACGCCGGTGGGGGTGCTGAACTGGGGGGTTATTTCTGATAAGTCAAAGGTTGGGGGCGTGTTTGCTGTGACGGAGGAGCAGATTGCGGCGGCCATGAGGCTGGTCCTGGAAAGGATGAAGGTGGTTGTGGAGCCGAGTGCTGTCGTTGGGTTGGCGGTTTGTTTGTTTAACGAGGAGTTTCGGAGGTTGGTCGAGAGGGAGGGGGGTGAGGAGGGGTGGGATGTTGGGATTGTGTTTAGTGGAGGGAATACGACTGTTGAGGCGATTGGGAAGTTGTTTAGTTGATTTATTTGGTAGTGTGTGAGTGTATGTATGTACATATTTCATCCTAGGGAATGTGGTGATGTGGAAAGTCGACGTCGTTGGCGGTGATGTAGAAACTGAACATTCCCCCGTTGCTCTCCTCTAGTTTCTCGATTACTCGTTGCGGCCAGTTCTCCTGTTCCCATCCGTTCACCCAGCCGACGAATCGACCCTTCAAGACGGCTTCCTGCCGCATGGGTGCCTGTCGTCGCGCCTCGGAAGCCGTCATCGCAGGCGGGAAGGGGTTCACTTTATCCCGCTGCACTACAAGGCGTAGACTCGGAAACGGACCCCAAGGACCAGGGAGCGAAGAGCGGAAGGACGGCGTCTTCGAGGCCGGGGCATTGGGGTTGAACAGGGGAAAGGGACCGGAAGGCGTGTTCGAGGGTTGAGGCGGGACAGACCGGCCGCTCCAGGCGACGGTGGTGTAGATGACTGCGCAGTTGAGTCGGCGTTGAAGCCTTTTCAACTCGGCCACCAGATCGGCATACATGTCTGGTAGATGGAAGCTTTCTCTTTGCTTTCGCTCGCGCTCGAGCTCCTCGTATGGACGTCCGATGTCCTCTGTGCGGGCGACTTCGTCGTGCAGCTTGTCTTGCCAGAAGAAGGCGCTCGCGCTGTCAATGAGGATAGAGTGGAGAGGTCTGGTCGCGGACAAGTGTCGAGATGTGTCGAGGAGGTACGTGTCCAGAGACTGCAGCGTGGCTAGCAAAGCCTGTGATGACTGTGGACGGAATACATGTACGTGTTGTAGAGAGGTCGTTAGCAGAGCACCAAGGTCTTTGGTGTATCCAGGCCGAGACCTGGTCTTCTTCTGAACTATACTTCGAGCCACTGCAAGAAGACGATGAGCGTCAAAGCGGCCGTCTGCGTCAATGTATACGACTGCAGACTCTTTTCCGAGATTGACACCGTGAAACACAGTCGGTAAGATCGCAGTGGCTGTGAGATAATATAGCATCTGGGTTTTACCGGCGCCAGAGGACGTGCTTGAGATCTCTACTACCGGGTCGACATTCTTCAGACGAGGAATTGGTTCGCCATGGCCGACACCTGGTAACTGATTCTCGAGCACTTGCTCATGCTCTTGATCTGGAATGGATACCTCCTGAGGTTGAACCCATTGAGAAGCCGGCATAAAGACATGGAGAAGGTCGTCCAGCGCTCCGATCCCCAGTCGCTCTCTGGCGACGTTGCTCGCATAGAGGCAATGCAAATCGTGCAGAAGCTGCCATTCTCAGTAAACATCTTTATAATGAATTAATGTTCCAAGAAAATAAGCAAAACAAACCTCGTGGAAGCCCTCCTCGTGCACCTCGGCGAGCAATTTCTCCCCAAAGCTGGCAGCCATGGTGACGGCGCGCAATCAAGTCTCCAACATTATAACAGCCAGTCCAACCCGTAACGCTTCAGTCACTGAAGAGTATTCAACAAATAAAAGCGGGTGGTATGTTGTGTAATATAAGAAGAAGATAAGTGGTAAAAGATAAAACAAATGATTCGGCTTCGGCTCGCATCCATTTCCGCTCCAGTCGATTCATCATTTTCCCACATTTCCCCCATTCACCATTAACAGGACCCATTAACCACAAACATCACCACAATCTGACAAAAATCTCTTAACAATTCGTTCACTTACTAAGTATCATTTTACTCGGTCGTCTCAACTTTGTCACACGCAATGGCTCCTCTAGTTCCCATCTTCTCCGCCGAAGCCCTCCCCGGTCATGTCAGCATTGTGCGCAAAAACTTCCAAGAGCGTCGTCGCAAGGGCGGTCCTGTCGACCTGGAGAAATGCAAATTGCTAGAAATGCTCCAGTATTCTTGTAACCCGCCGCAGGAGGGGATCCCCAAGCCGGGAGTCGTGGTTTGCAAGCCCGTCGTGCGGCTGTTCAGACGGTGAGTGTGGCTTTCAGCATCGGGGATCATGGGCTGACTGGTCGCAGGTGTGCGAATGGATTGACGGTGGAGACAACGGCGTGGGAACCTCTTCGACTCGCGAAAGAGGAAGAAGCGAATCGCAAGGCTGCGGAGGCCGATCTGAAAGGGGACAAATAATCTCTATCTTACGGACATAGCTACGGGGGCCACTGCGGAGGATCGGTGATTAATCATTGTTCATATTGGGATTCTACTCAATGGGTATCTTGTCGAATACGGCTCTAAAGCAAAAGTCAAAACGCCCCTGACGCCAATTCCGGTCCTTGTCCGATCATGTGCTCACCCAGCTATCCACGCGCGACACGCCTGGAGCTTGATTCGTGCCCGAGGATCTGTCTTCTGGTCGCCGGCTGCCAGTTGTCGTCCGACGCCAAAGTTCCCTCTCGCAGTTGATAATCGGTGGCAGTTCGATGCTCAGCGACACCTTGTTCCGCAAGGGCTTCGCCTCCGGGTCGACAGCGCCGAAATCAATCTCCATGGGCGCGGTTGGGCCCGGAACAGTCGTCTCCTTCTGCATTTTCTTCGCAAGACCTTTGAGAGTCTTCTCAAACATACTGTCCATAGTCTCTCGCTTCCCGACCCAGGTCCGCTTGTCCCGGCCCGACGAACCAGATTGATTGTCTTTGAACGCCGCACGAGCAAGCTTCCGCAACGCTTCCTCTCCATGTCGGCCGTCCTCCGTTGCGCGTTCCCGGATCTTCCGCGGGTCTTGTTCCCGCTCGGTGAATACCGGGGTATGTCGGTAGGTGTGTTTACTGGGGAACTCGGGGAAGTGTTTCGGAATATATGCGCTTCTGGCACGGTCATCCTCGCCACTCAACTGCGGACCCAAGGACGGGAGGATCTTGAATGAATCCTCTTCATCCGCAGGGCTAGGCAACAGGGTCGAAAAAGATTCGGTTTTCGGTAGAGTTTTCGCATGGGGCAGGAGATCGTCCACGCGCACGCCATGTTTCTTCAAGGCATGCTCGAAATCGTGAGGGACCGGCTGGATACGACGGGACGAGAGCATCGATTGGCGCACATACGAAGCGAACTTCAACAGATCTGATAAAACACAGTTCTAGTCAATACCTTGTTTTTTTATTTTCCCCTCTTCAATTTTCATCAGAGCTTCAGCTCCATCTTGGAACGCATACACTCTTCCGTCGCAACGCGGAAACTCTCCAGCGCCGCAGGATCGGCCACCTCAAATCCAGATTCCCGTAAAGCAAAACCGATAGACCGGTTCATTAAGTGGCCGACGTAAGCGTCATCGTTGATGGCGGGCTCCGGCAGCGCAGGGTTGACCGGGACTTGCAGACGATGATGATGGTGATAAGGGCGCTTTATGCGTTTGACATCGGCAATGGCAGGCTGCTCGGGCAGCGACGACGAGGAACGTTTGATGTTCGGCTCCGCGGCGAGCATGGCGTAGGTTGATGTCGTGGAGAAAAGGCCGAAGTTGACGGCGTAACGAACAAACACTCGACTCCGCAGTCACGTGGTCATGCCTCAGGCAGATGTTCATTCCCCAGAATTAAATCAAAGAAAGAGAGCAATTAAAGGGAAAATGTAAGAGTAGAATGAAGGATTAAACAATAAAAAAATAATATAATACTCAAATTCATCCCAAAACCACTCTCCCCGGAGGAACCATCCTCAGGCAGTCAACCAACCAGTCAGGCCACTCAAAGCGGTCGCTTACGGAACGGAAAGCTTCACGACTTTCAACCCATCACATCACCACCACTTTCTCTTCTCTCCCCTCCTTTCCTTCTCCACCACAACTCACAGCAGCCCGGAAACCCTGCTGAAACGCTCAATTTCCACCGTCTCATCTACCCGCTTTCATTACATTCTTACAATGGCCGCTATCGCCCCCATCACCGGCGTACGTTATCCATCCTCTCCACCAGGACATTCACCTCTTCTCCACGCCTACAGACCGTACCATAGCTTGAAATAAAAAGAAAAACAAGACCAAACTAACAAGCAATATAATAGATGCTCCGCCGGAACCTGGTCCTCGACCTGAGCACCGCCTTCGGTAAGTCCATCGCATCCGGACCCGTTCATCCGATTCACAATTCCCAATCGCAAGTCCCTTGCTAACACGGTCAATGTAGGTTTCGGAACCACCTTCGGTTACCTCTGGTGGTACGGTACGTATCAATATATATTCACCAAGAGCCCATGAAGCGAAAGCGAACGACGAAACTAATCGGGAAAAAAAGGCTACCACCTCCCCCGTGTCCACGCTCGTGACAACTACTACGTTCGTCTGGAGCAGGAGCGCGCCGCTCAGCAGGCTTAAATTTCTCTCTCGGCTTTGAACGCATACCCGTGACTCGAGGTCTGGTGCTTTTGGGGGAGCGTTGGGGATGTGATTGTATATTCGAGTTGTATGGGAGAGATCAATTGAGCTTTTTGTTTGACTAGGTGAATATATGGCTGTAGGGTTTATTCTATTTTGAGTCGGTGTTGCGATTGTAAGGGTATGAAGTAGGTGGATCTGATATTGGATATCTGATATTTAGTATCCTTGATAGAGATGGATGTTAAATAATCATTTCTTTCGTAACTCTATCCAGTCGCTAATTAACCATAAGTATAATGCAACGTTCCAGCAAGAAGAAAACAAGACATGTCCGGAGTCTCCACTCCGATGACGGAAATAAATGAAGCAGAAAAGAAAAGAAACAGATGAAACGATATGTTTATTTCATCACCCGCTCATATTCAGTTCCCCTCACTGAGCCACCGACCATAGATGTCCGCACATTCTTCTTGAACGCCTCCCGATTCAGACGCAAATCCTCCGCCGCTTCTTTGTTCAGGGGATCCGAAGCATTCGGCTCCAGGAAGAGAAACTAGTCTTATCAGCATACCACCCATATATAAACAATTCAAATAACACAGCAAAGAGACAGTGTGTGTGTGAGAAAGACATGGAAAAAGAGAACGAACCTGCATCCCCACAATAACCGCATTCAAATTCAACACAGGCTTCCAGTCCTCTCGAAGAATATTCAAGCACACATTCCCCTCCAGATCAATATTCGGATGGTAGATCTTCTGCGTACACTTGACTTTCGGGGGATCGTGCGGGAAGTTCTGGTTCACGGAAAAACTGAAATGGAACGCGCCGCCCTTGTACATGCCCTCGTCGGGTTCGATGGTGAGCGTGAAGTTGAGGATATCGTCCGGGTTCGGGAAGGACATTTTCATCGTGCTTCCGAGGGTGAGTTCTTGCAGATCTATACATTGCCGCCGGTCAGTAATGGACTGTTTAACTATAATAGAGGAATGGGGCAGGGAGGGGAAATACCCCGCTGGACACGTAGTTGAGCGGCTGTGACCTTCTTCTTCTTTTTACCGGCTGCGCCTTCAGCATTTTCAGCTTGCTGCTGCTGCTGTTTCTGTTTGAGGCCTTTCGGTTAGTTTCTTGGATGTGGTTGTTGGGTACATAAGTGGTTTGAAACGGACCATCGACCATATCTTCAACATGGTGGAACTTTGCCACGGGGTTCGAGAAGGGGGTAAGTTTGACGGTGATAAGATGGTAGAGAAAGGGACAAGGGTAGACGTGACTCCAGCTGCTTTCTTTATAACAGCACAGCTTGACAGACAAAGGAATTAGGTAGATTGAACCGTTTGAATCGGGCGATCAATGAGGCGCAAAGCAAATGAAGGCGGAGCGACGAATGAACTGACGCCATGCGCCAAGCCTCGTGGTGCGCTTAACCCGTTTGGGTGAGATAGGGCACGACCTTCTATGTCTTTGTTTTATTTATAGTATGTTAGTAATTTTCTTATATTATTATTATTTGGTTTACGGTGAGCTTGGTACGGGTTTGTCGCGGAATCTTCAATGTGGTTCTGGCTGAGGTAGGTTTCTCACATGTCTTGCCCTAAGTCTTTGTAACGTGTGTTCTATAGACCTCTATAAACATGCTTCTTATATAATCAAATAAGAAGATGAAAAGATAACTGTTAAAACCACTTGATGATTACAATGAACATGCTCATATTATTTGTTTGTTATATCACATTGTAATGTGCATACAAACCGCGGTCATGCAGATTCACTTGCATTTAGAACTACTAACAGTCCATTATAAAATTACTAAAACCTGTTTTATATTCAAAACATTAAAATAGGAATGAATAAAATAAATAACCTTCTATACACAGTACTTAGCAGTAGTGAATCATAACTCAGACAGGTTATAGTTAGGTATGTGACCGATCTCACAAATATTATGCACAATACAGCCAAAAAGGGCTAGTGCTGGTATTTTACTTTCCTTGTTTCATGAACAACAGACCTTCTTTTATTCTTTCAAACAATATGAAAGGCATTCGAAGACGCTTCCTAAGAACTCTAAGGCTCACGTATTCCCGCTGTAACTCCCACGGTCTATCCATACAAGCTCGCTTTTCTTCCTATAATTCCAAACTCGAGAACAAGAATATAGTAGACACAAAGCATGACCTCGCACTCAATCGATTCACCTCAGGTCGCTGGCTCTGGAACGAGCAACAGCAACTGGCCTGTCGTTATGTCAAGTTCGACCTCTCAGCGCTTCTACAACTAGCTACTTCTGTGATTGGATCGCGATCATGCACTCAAGTGCTTAAAATCTCAGAAGGCCAATATAACAAAGTTTTCCAGCTTACGATGGACGATGGACGCGAGCTTATTGCCAAACTACCAAATCCAAATGCAGGCAGACCCCATTTCACAACAGCTAGTGAGGTTGCAACCATGGACTTTGTACAGCTTCCTTTTCTTAACTTGTTTGTACGCCAGTACTAACTAAACTAGTTAAGGAATGAGTTGGACCTCCCTGTTCCGAGAGTGTATGCATGGAGCTCTCGAGCATCCGAGAACCCTCTCGGGGCAGAGTATATTCTCATGGAGAAACAGACCGGCGTTATACTAACCGATGTATGGGACAGTCTCAGAGGGAAGCAGAAGGTTCAACTCCTGGACCAGATCGTTGATATTGAAAGACGTCTAGCAGCTATCCAATTCTCCAAGTACGGGTCCCTGTACTATACAGCCGATCATCCTGATGAATCAGATTCTAGCTCGCACTTGTACCTTGATTCAAATGGGAACGAAGTGCGTAGCAAAACATTCAGCATTGGACCGACTAATCATCCTTCGTTCTTTGACTTTGGAAGAGGCGAGTTGGATATTGATCGTGGCCCATGTAAGTCCATCTCCAACCGTAATACTAATACCCGCTTATCCACAACTAGGGCCAACAATCACAGAATATGTGGCAGCAATTGCGCGACGGGAAATTGCAACCGCAAAAGCAGGTTTCCGGTACCCATTGATGCCCGAAGGTCTCTTCCATGGACCCCGACAATACCAGCCTAATTTCTTCAAGAAACTATCCGCATTGGAAAACTATCTTAAAGTGGCACCCTATATCCTCCCGGAAAACAAAGCCACCCATGCCTCAGTTCTATGGCACGGTGATCTCCATTCACAGAACATCTTCGTCGCCCCGGAAGACCCAGGCCGCATTACAGGAATCATAGACTGGCAGTCCACCAGCGCATGTCCGCTTTTCATGCAGGTTAGACGTCCGGCGTTTCTCGATTACAACGGCCCTATGCCTGAAAGCTTAGGAAAGGTCCCTTTACCGCCGAATTTCGACTCTATGGACCCAGATGAACAGCGAAAGGCAAAAAAACTCCACAGAGCACAAACACTACATAATCTCTATCTAGTCCGATGTCTTCAGACGAACGAAGCGGTCTTCCAAGCGATACAAGGCCAGAATACCCTCCGACATCAGGCAAGCGTGGTTCCGGGATCAGTCTGCATGGACTACGAGCCGCTCCTCCATAGCTTGTTAAGGGATGTCGAGAAGGAATGGACACATATTGTTCAACACTCTCCTGGAACACCATTTCCACTACACCTCTCCGACGAAGACATCCAGCAACAAGAGCAGGACGGCGAGCTCTGGGCCCAAGGGGTTGAACTTATGAATACCTTCGTTAGCGACACGGGCTGTTTCAAGCACTGGGATGGCAGGGTTAGCGATGCCGACTACGACAAATCAAGGAAAGAGCTAGATGAAGGCGTAAAGAGGTTCCTGGACCGTGAAGCTAGAAATGACAAAGAACGGAGGGAATGGCTCGAAGCCCTACCATTTGTAGACTAACGGCCATGTCAATGAATTAAACAAGACCAATGTCCATGAACTCTCAAATCTCCTAATCCACAACACCCAACCAGAGCATGTCAGAGTCCTACCAAAAACTTAAACCCAATAAAGCACCCAGAACAGAATAAACACAACCCGTCGGGAATAAACATGTACCCCTCAGCCGGCGGAAATATTCCGTAGTAAGACAACGACAACACCGACATTTCCCCCTTCCCTCGACATGCAACCCCCAATCCAATCTCCACAACTACCAAACCCACCATGAAGAAAACAATCCCAGCCCCGGAAATCGCAGAGCACAACACGCCCAGCGACATGTGGATCGTGGTCCACGGCCGCGTGTACGATGTGACTGCATTTGCGCCTGAGCATCCAGGCGGAGCGGACAGTAAGCTGACTCTCTACCTTATACAAGCCTTAACTAAACAATCAAGTTATCAACGCACACGCCGGCCGCGACGCTTCGCACATTTACAACTCGGTACATCCGCCGTCTCTCCTGTCCGAGTTAAACGCGCACTATCTAGGCGATCTAGACCCAGCCACTATCCCCGCAGAATGGACACAACCCGCCCAAGCTACGAGCCAGACCAGCACGGCTCTAGAAGACATCCTGAATCTAGACGACTTCGAGCGCGCCGCAGAGCACGCCCTCACCCCGAAAGCATGGGCTTATGTGAACGGAGCAGCAAACGACAACGTAACTCGCGACGCGAACCGCAGGTACTTCGCGGACATCTGGTTTCGCCCGGCCATCATGCGCAATGTAAAGACTGTTAGCACGCGCACGAGCCTCTTCGGCTGCACCCTCGACATCCCGGTGTATATCACGCCGGTGGGGGCAGCCAGACTAGTGCATGAAGAAGGCGAGTTAGTCTGGGCGCGAGCTGCGGCGGCGTCTGGTATCGTCCACTGCATCTCTACGGCATCGTCGTATCCGCTGGGCGAGATCCTGGATGCTACGCCCAAGCGAGCCTTCTACCAACTCTATATCAATGTAACTCGGTCCAAGACCGAGGCGCTAGTGCGACAGGCGGAAGGATCAGGCAAGGTGTCCGCCTTGGTAGTAACGGCTGATTTACCGGTGATGTCGAAGCGCGAAGCAGACGAGCGCACTACGTTTACAGGGAATGAAAAGGCCTTCCCACAAGCTAGTCCTGGCAAGCGATCTACGGGTGTGGCAAGATCAAACAGCGCCTTCATCGACTCCACTCTAAACTGGGACGATCTCCACTGGCTCCGGGGCATCACCGCCCTCCCACTCGTGCTCAAGGGCGTCCAACGCGCAGAGGATGCCCGGAAAGCCGCGGCGCTCGGCTTCGACGGGATCATAATCAGTAATCACGGGGGTCGGGCAGCGGATACTGCGGCGCCGTCTATCCTTGTTCTGCGCGAGATTCACAAGTATGCGCCGGAGGTGTTTCGCCACACGAAGGTGCTGATCGACGGGGGTTTTCGGCGGGGGTCGGACGTCGTCAAGGCTGTGTGTCTGGGTGTTGCGGCGGTGGGTATCGGGAGGCCGTTTACATATGCATTGCAGTATGGGCAGGATGGGGTGGAACATGCAGTTGATGGTGAGATATTTTCTCTTTTTTTTCATTCTTTTTTAATTTGTTTTTCACAATAAAAGAAGCTAACTGTGTTAGTCCTTCGCGACGAGATCCAGACGGCGATGCAACTGATCGGAATGACGGATTTGATGCGTGATGCTGATCCCAGATACCTGAACCTGGCTATGATTGATAGTCTCCTACCCCCGGACTACGATTCCATGGGTGGAGGGCTGAAAGTGAAGTTGTAGAGCGAGAGAGCAACGTGAGTCTTGGGGCGAAGTTCTAGAATTATACGAGCTAATGTTTCTAAAGGACTCAGCTCTATACTTATCTTGTAGGTCAAATGGTATGGCCTGAGGCCGCAGCCCGGGCCCTAACATGGCAGTAGGATAATTTATGCATAGACTGAGCAACACCAAGAACTCAATATAAATTTCAGTTGGGTGCTAAACCATATCTAATCCGCTGTAATAGGTTTAGTCATGCATGGTCAGGCTGATAACTATTTCAGGATGTCCAACAGAAGCACTAAAAAAAATCTCAGCTCCACCTTGGAACAAACAAACAACACTGCCAGCCCCGCCGAACAGGGTTTGGACCTCACCTCGTCAGGTAGGGGACTAATCTCTGCTAGAGAGTTGCATAGTGCAATCGTTTCGCATCCTCTTAAATTGAACTGTTTCGATTCACCGAAGAACCATGCGATTGATTCACACCACCCGTCTAGTTCTTGAAGAGTTCATTGGCAACCCCCCGCCGTACGCGATTCTATCCCACCGATGGGGCGAAGCGGAGATTTCTTTTCAGGAATTCACAAGGAATGATTGGCACGATGCAAAGGGGGCGGGCAAGATAAAATCCTTTTGCGCAAAAGCCAGGGATGCAGGCTTAGAGTACGGTTGGGTCGATACATGCTGCATCAACAAGGACAGTAGCGCAGAATTATCCGAAGCAATCAACTCGATGTTTCAGTGGTATAAGAACTCTGCCATATGCTACGCCTACTTATATGATGTTGCATTCGATAAAGACGGCTTCGTTAGCTATACGGTGATAAAGGATAGCGAATGGTTTCGACGAGGCTGGACTCTCCAAGAACTCATCGCGCCGGCAAATGTGAATTTCCTTGCGTGCAACTGGGATAATATCGCAAACAAGCATGACTCACGGCTCTGCAATGCACTTTGTGAAGTCACCAATATCGATAGATCCGTTCTTCGGGGAGAAATGCCCCTTTCAGCCTTCAGCATCGCTCAGCGAATGTCATGGGCGTCGGGGAGAAGGACAACGAGGGTGGAGGATATGGCCTATTGTCTGCTGGGAATATTCGATGTGAACATGCCCTTGTTATACGGAGAGGGTGAAAAAGCCTTCATCCGATTGCAGGAAGAGATCATGAAGGACTCAGCAGATCAGACCATTTTCGCATGGGAAAGGCCAGAGGAATCTGCTCACGGACAACCAGTTGGGGCTTCTTGCGCGATCGCCGTCAGACTTTCAACGCTGTCAAACTCTTGTTCCCTTTTACCTTAAGCATGACAACCCAGTTACAGTCACCAATCGAGGAGTGAGGTTTAACTCGCCTCGTTACACTGAACTGCACAACAGGAACATCCTTGTCCTGGAGTGCCAGGACACAAATGGGAGCTCTGGTTCGGTTGTGGGGATTGGCTTGGAAAGAAGACCAGGTGGACACAACCAATTCTTGCGAAGCAGGCCCACCTTATTTAGAAACATCCCACTCAAAGAATTCCGTGGTGTAGCAAATGAGACGAGTTATGTCATGAAAAGCTTTGTGGGGAAGGAATCCGGTACCACATTCTATGAAAATAGCATTTACCAGCAACTGGATCCAGCCAAGGCAGGTTCCAAGTTAATGCAATAGCTATCCCTGAAACAAATGCAAGCTCAAAAGAATGTCTTGGTCTTTTTTGACGTGGTAAATCTCGAACAGGAAATGGATTCTAACATTGGAAAAATTCGACGCATGGTCAAAGACACCGGTTTGCCTTTTTGTGCCTTCTATGCAAGGACCAATACTATTGGCAGGCATGAATTCGGTGATTTCATCTCAGAAAGCTATAATGTAAGGTGACTCGCTTTTCATCCGGCAATCCCAACTAACCTGCTTACTCCCAGTGGCTTTCAGAAAACTATACCATGGGAGATCAGGTATTTCTCTTTGGCTTTTCTAGTGGAGCCGTTGCAGCACAGGTAATTGCACATATGCTGGAGAACATTGGTGTTTTACCCAACGGTAAAAAATCGTTTGACAAGGCCTGGGAGGTATATGATCGTTGGTCTAACTTAAGGGCCGACTCCTCCAGCAGTGATTTATGGAAAGAGAGGGAGGCATATTTTGCCATGAAAGACTTTCGTGTCGAATTTTGCCAACCCGTTGGTAGAGTGAAGTTCCTGGGTCTCTTCGATGCCGTTTACCCTCTTTTGGGGCCTGGTGATAGTGAAGGGGAAAGATTTATTCGCGATGTCTCCAAACATTGGGGATCTATTGAAAATATCAGGCATGCAGTTTCAATAGACGAACCACAAGCTGCATTACGGCCGATTTTGATCAACAATGAGCTGTCCGATAAAGGGGAGCGACAGAGCCCGGTCATTAAAGAAATGTGGTTCGTCGGTGGTCATGGCGTTAGTACTTATCATACTGAATGATATATATTCATTGATAATTCCCTACAGGATATTGGGGGAATCGCGACTCCTCATCCAGACGAAGTCTGGCCACTCAGCCATATCCCACTGGTTTGGATGGTTCAAGAGGCATCGAAGGCTGGATTGAAACTAAGCCTCTTACCTGAGCTGTGGGTGAATGACCAAGGGAACGCCCAAAATGCCATCGAGAAGGCCGTTTCTGGCTGTTTGACGGTCCCTTTCGATGAAGCATTCACTAGTGATGAATTAAAGAAATCTTTGCATCTGGCAGCTACGAAGGGCCGCCTGCACTCAACACTCAACATTTCAGTAGTGCAACAAAGCGTCACAACAGTCGATGGGCAACACGGACTTTCAGCGTTTCTCCCGTCTCGAAAATCTCGTCACAAGCCGGAAATCGAAAATGCAAGACAAATTTCCCCATTCGTCAATCTACACGATTCCGTAAAGTGGAGAAGGAACGAAATCACTTATCGGTAGTCATTCCCTGGGCATTGACAGAGTGATTGGAGGTCTCTACCTCTTGATCACTTAAAATCAAACTTACTAGTAGGTCTTGCCGAGATTGTACCACTGAAGCCATGGATCCACGTTGATGCCCAAAAAGGACATCTCCGATCGAGATGAGGATAATCGATTCATAGGCACTGGCTGAAACAGCTTGGACAAGTATTGCGGCGAAGAGAGTGTCGATTCATGCCGAAACCAATCACAAGCAGCTGAAGTGTTGCGTTCAAGATCCGTGCTGGCTGCAGAGAGGATCGCGCCGAGGCAACAGACTGATATAACAAGCTATATAGATTTATCTCCATAAGGAGTCAGTCTCTATCCCCAGGTTGACTTCTCTGCATTCCTGCTTTATTCGAAGACTCAGTGAGGTGTCTATGCAAATAAATGGTCGATAATTAAGCATTATTGGATTAATAAAGTTTTGATAGATTGGTTGCAGCAATGCCTCCAAAATCAGGTTTTGTAACTGTTCAACATAGCCCCAAACGAGGCTGTGGGACAAGAAACGGTTTCTAGGCCTGCAGCTAAATGTTAGTATGGGCCGGGCGGTTAGACTAATTCTCTTTTTCTTTTTCTTTTTTAACCCAATTTAAGGAAGGGGTGTCCATTCTGGTGGGGGCAAAACTATTTTTTCGTTGACCTCTCCATCTTGAATAGATGGCTACTATACCATTCCCATGATGCCGATAAATACGCGTGCAGACTCGCCAGTTTCAAGTGTACATTCGCTTGATCCATTGTCACAATTTGATCACGAGTATTCAACTGATACTATAATTCAAACAAATGCGCAGCACGATGCCCGCTCCAAGGCGTCCGTTGAAGTGACGGAGAAGACACCGCCTCGAAAGACCTCAGTGGTTTCGGATTGGTTCATTTGGGAGGTGTTGGCGGTTGTTCTGTCGGCTGTGACACTTATTGCTATAGTAGTTATTCTGTCAAGGGTAGATGGGAGGCCTCAGCCGGCCTGGAAGCATGTGTCGCTGAATGCGGTGATCTCATGATTGAGCACCATTTCGAAAGGGTCGATCTTGTATGTGATTAGTGAGGCCTTGGGGCAACTGAAGTGGGTTTGGTTCGCGCAAAGAACTCGACCCCTGTCGAACCTAAGGGAGTTCGACTGGGCGAGTCGAGGGTTCTATGGAAGCGGGGAGTTGATGTGGAGGTTGCGGTTCCGGTGCGTACATGATAAGTGCAGAACCTTTCGTCTGCGACTGATGAAAGTTTGGCTAGGCATTTCGCTGTCTGGGGTGCCATGGCCATGATCCTGGCTTTGGCTTTCGACCCATTTGCTCAAAATCTTATCCACTATTACCAGAACATGGTAGTGGATCCCTCACAAAGAGCTCTTCTAACGAAGACCACATCCTATAATACCACCGGGCTATCGTTAATGGAAAGATGTATGAGCGGATGCACGCGGGAAACATCGGCTAGCTTGGCTGACTAGATGCAGTAAAATGGTTAGATCCAACGCTGAAAGCGAATGTGTATAATTCTCTCTTCAGCAATGATGGCTCAAGACCGTGGGCCACTCCCCATCAGGTCTGCAGTTCCGGCAATTGCACTTGGGATCCCATCGCAGCACTGGAAGCTCGAGCCTTGTGTTCAGAAGTGACAGAACATTTGAATACCTCATGCTCCGTCCTCACAGAAGGCAGCTTCAACGGGACACTCAATTGCACCGCCACGCTGCCAATGACCGCAACAGTTGATTGGTTCGTGGAAAACGAAAAGTATGGTCAACCATTCTCGGTGGGTGCGATTGAGCCGGATGCCGCACTGGTATATACCAATGCGACAATCTGGCCAGATGATAGCAGTAGACGGGTTTGGTTTGGACACAAATTTGACGAAGGACAGCCGATGGCGGGCAATGGAATGCTCAATTCTACCGGTGGTCCACAATTTTCGAGCATCAGTCAGCGACAATACCTATCACGAAGAAACTCTTGGTATATGAACAGAGAGCTGGGCCGAATGGGACGAGAACATGCCGGCAAGGATTCAAAACACATATCTGCAACCACCATGGGGTCCTGAACAGGGAATGCAAGTGAATCAAACCTTTGTGCTTGGAGGACTACCTATTAATGGTCTAAACACGTTTTTTGACCATTTTTTCGTTGGTGCCATGTATATGGGTTCCTGGTCCCATGTGACCTTTACCTCCGGCTCAAGTGGTATATATGCTGCGAAAGACTTCATTCAAGCCATGGCAGTGATTGATATGACTCGTTGCAAGACAAAGTCTGCCGAGAAACTACAATGCGCCATGGAGAACGTCGCTGCGGCCATGAGCAAGTCCTTTCGCGATCCACAGTATATCGCAGCGGATTCGGACTCAAACAGAGCGCAAATGGCCAATGGACGAGCCACATCAAGTGTGACGTATGTCTCGGTGCGATGGCAGTGGATTGCGCTGCCCATCCTCGTGTGGCTCCTGGGGACCGTGACGCTGATCGGGGCTATGTGGAAAAGCCAGCGATCTCAGGCCCCAAATGGAAGAATGATCCGATCCCATTGCTGTTTTTGTATCAAGATGAAAAGAACCAGGGTCATGGTGCGGATGTTTCAGCACAGGATTCATGGGAAAGAGCGAAAAATCTGAAGATCCGATTGTACAAGAGCGATGACAAAATGATTCTGGGAGGGTAGCGGGAGAAGTATTTAAATCCATAAATCCATTGGATGAAACATGCTCCTCTACTGCAACCAAGTCCCGATCTTAGAGCCACGGCCTGAACCAAGATAAACTTCCATCTGAAACCAAACTATAATCTATGAATACATACGCCCTCCACACTCAAAAGCTGGGTAGCTTGAGCTCAGACGATAATTGTTTCACCAGGGAAGCTGTTAATGAGTCCCTTAGGACGCAAATTTGTAATTGTTTCGCCTTCGAAGAGAGGGTCCCTACATAGATTATAGAAAATTAGTTTGGTTTGCCATTGCTTACGACATAAAGATAGGAACGTGAAAACCACATATCATGATATTAATCCAATGACATGCGAATCAATTCCAATAATTTCGGTGAAGACTTGGTAGTAGACCCAAAGCATAACGGATCATGCATGCACATACACACACAAAAAAAAAAAGAGATAAATATAACAAGGCTTCTCTATCAATGTCCTACGCCAGTTATCGCCAATCCAATGTTCAAATAACCCCGATTGAATTATAAATCAGCACGTAACGAAGCATGCAATTAACTCATTTCACCTCATTCGCATCAGAGAACGGACTCTCGGTTCGCTCAGGAGGGATTCGGCTGCTTCGGTTCGACCTACTGCCGTCTTCATTCTCTAGGCGAGATGACAAGCGTGCAGAGGCGCGGTCGGTTTGGGTCGTGGGCTGATCTTTGAACGGGCTTTGCTCGACAGCCGGCGAGTCCTCGATCACTGTCGGACTCTTCGGTGATCCACTTTTGGCTATCTCGGTGCGCTTATCATTGTTGCTTGCGCTATCTTCTTCGTCAGAAGAATTGGCATCGAAGCCTGACGTCGGCATAGGGGGCTGCTTCATGCTTGACGGTGCAGAGTTAGATGACTCCGACTGCTCTTCTATCGTTTTGATGGCCGGCGACGTGGTATTTTGGTTGTTGTTGGTGTTGTTGTTGTTACCCTTAATATTCTTCTTCTTGATGCTGCCCTTCACCATGACCGGCTTGGCAGTAACGGTTCGAGCAACGATAGAACTGTTGCTGTTGGGTTCTGTGACACCGGCCCGAGCGAGCTGCGCATGTGTAATTGTAGGAACTGCGGGGGCATCGGGTGGGGCCAATGAATTCGATCCAGGAGGGTTACCATTGTTGTGAATGCTCACCACAGCAGCTCGAGTGCGCATGGCCTGCTGAGCGGGCGTCGCACTGACGATAGCATTGTCCCTATAGATTGTTGTGGCAACGCTACTGCGCAAACTCGGAGCAATGCTACGATGTGCGCGGGAGGTATCCGACCATGTCGAGTCGCGCAAGTCGCCGGGCATGAAGAAGTGTTGATCTGGGGCAGCACCTGGAAGCGGAGGAACAGGCGGAACAAGTGGGGTTTCCGGCGGAGAACGATTGGTAACACCGGGTATGTATGCAATCTGGATGACATTTGATGCACGCGTAAGGACGGTTGAAGCAATGGAGTTGGTCGATTTCCTGGCCTGGCGAGGATCGGTGGTTGTGCTAGACTTCTCCCCTTCACTTCCGCCCTGCTGAGCATATTCCTGGCGTTTCTTCCGCACAAAGAACCACCATACCAAGAACGTGATGATAGCAACAGCAAGCACACCACCAACAACACCACCGGCGATGGCGCCGACGTTACTCCCTCCACCTGAGCTATTTTGGGAACTCGAACTTGTTGTTTTAACACATTTCGTTGTGGCGCATTGGTCGCACGACTGACTGATCATAGTACACACCGAGCCAGTGTCACACGATGGACAAGCGGGTGCAGCAGTGTCGCATTTCACACATCGTTTGAATATCGACCGGGCGGTCAGGACTTGATGCCAATGACGTTAGTATACTCGTACCAGTGATAATATCCGATTTATATACCTACCGCTAGAAGAAAAAGACGGATCGGTGGAGTAAAGAGACATGATAGCAGATTGGATATCAAGAGGATGTGGTTTTAAGAAAAAAAAATAAATAAAAAAAAAAAGCAACGGTGGATAATGGGAATCGTCGTTAGAAAATAAAAAGGCTGGACAAAGAAAAGAGTGGCTGGCCGGTCAACGGCGTAAGGAGTGTTGTGCAAATGATTTGAAAAGAGTGAAAGGGCTCGAACGAACGTCAAGTCGTGAGCGTTACTGGATCATACGTTGAACTAGGTCTTCAAAAGAATGAATGGACGGAAAGATCGGGCATAATCCTCCAAGAAAAAAGAATCGTAGAAGAAAGATTTAGGTAGTCGATTGAAGTTTGCTTAGATATAAAAAGCGGTCGGGGCGAAGAACAGGTCAAACTCTGCACATTGATAGGTCGGTGTTAAGAACTGACGTCGCAGGACACGCGTTGTGGCTGTCAGGTACAGAACACCAGGCAGAGAGTGGAGGTCAGGGGAGACAGCATAGAAGTGACCCTTTCGTAGGGTCAACAATAACCTGATGGGAGAGGAGAAGGGGGGGGAAATTGAACGAAGGATAAGAGAGAAAAAAAAACCAATAACCGAGGGGAAGAAAGAAGAATAAAAATGATACGGATAAAGAACGGATAAACGAGGGAGAGAAAAGAGAGAGGATTGAATGAGGAGACACAAGAGAGGAGAACAGGAACGGGGTGGATGTGGAAATCAAGTGGAGATGGAGCAACTGACTTTCGCTTCGGTGCACTTAATTAGCGGAAGCGTTACGTTCACGCACTCTCCAAATTTATCACCACATCCCAACCGGTATGGATGCACAGGACAAGGATCGATCTAGTCTATGTAACGGATTATTTATGGATTCAAAGAAAAGAGAAAAAAAAAAAAAAAAAAAAAA